>ML785026.1:1018946-1053538 GCA_009831015.1 Picea engelmannii
TTGTCTTGCTTTTTTTAGGAAGAGTGACAATAGAGGCAAGTCCTTTTCTTCCTAAATTATAGTCTTTGGGAGTAGACTGAGTGACATGTAATTCTCTTACTGACACTTCCTCTACTGCATCTTTGTCAAGATCAAGAGACTAGTTCCAAAGAAACATAGTTTCTTCGTGGTGGGACAAATAATTGCAACAAGAAATATTTTTGAAATCCTCATCTTGAATTTAATTTATCAATCCAAGAATGTGTTACTTTGATGAGGTACTATGCACTTTATGTGAAACTACACTAGTACAATCCAATGTAAAGACTTAAGGCTAGCTTGAATATTGTTGTCCCTTTCCTCCAGTAGTTTTTCTCGTGACCTTTACTCCCTTACTTAAGATAAGAAGAGGAGGTTATTAGATTCACTAGGATGGATACAATAGGGATGGTCCAATAGAGATCTTGGCAAAGAATAAGTCCATGTGTCATAGGCTAAAAGGCCTCTTCATCATCATGCTACTTGGGTTGATTGCAAGACTTTATTCAAGGTTTCCTATATACTAGGAGTGAAGTGATGCTAACACTAAGAATGTAGGAACTAACCTAATAGCAAGAAGGATGCCCAATAGCAAGTGGTTTATACGCTTTATATGCCAAGTCAAGAGCATTAAGAGAAGGGGGTAATGAGAGTGGTTGCCATTGTTTTAGAGGGGAAGAAGACAACACACATAAGACTACCCAATTAACCAAAGATGCCAATGAATGATCATCTCAAAAGTCATGAGATAGGCTGAGATACTGAGCATGAATTAGAAGGTTGCAATACAATAAGCATAAATTGAATGTGCAGAATTAAATCAGCTAGATGAAATGCCATAAAGTAAATGAACTTGCTAGAATAACATAATTGAGATTGCTCTAAGAATATAATTAAATCATCTAACAACGAAATGACTTGAAGCAATTAAACCTATTGAAATGACTTACATGAATACTACTATAGGAAACCACTTGCAAAAATATTACAGAACAACATAACAAGGAAGCTAACTAGAAACTATTGTAGAAATGAAATATGACATCAAGAAGCATTCCTTATACAACCTTGAGTAGGCCCTACTCAAGGTATCTATAGGGAACTTGAAGAAAACCACCAAGTACTTGAAATTAGGAAACACAACTTCTTCATTCAAGAAATCACTTCCTAACAACAAAGAGTACTTGAATAATTCAAATGCACCAACTAGAAAGACAATTCTTGATGCGAAAATGAAAGACTAACTAAATATTACTAGCTCCTAGCTACTATTTATACAAAAATAATCATAAGTCATACCTTCAATTAGTCTTTGATTGAAGGACACATGTCTCTAGTATCTCTAGAATCAAGGATTTTGGTTCCAAGGATCAAATTCTCTCTTTAATTTGAATTCCCTCGACTAAAAAATCAAATTAGGATGTTGTTGGTTGAGTGCTTTGAGTCATCAAATGCTTGGCTCATTTGAAGGTTGGAGAGGGGGCATGATTCCCCTTTTGTCCCAAGTGAAATTTGATGATGACCATCCTTAGGATTCAACTTGCTTGAGAAAATGCTTAGCACAACCTCAAGAATGCATAAGTTCATCAAAATAACAAATTAAACCAAGACATATCACATAATCATTTCATAATAATAAATGCACAACACCTAAGATGTTTTTATTAATCACATTCTTCCACAAACATATTAGGCCTTGGTCCATAGGAAGGGGTCATATTAGCTACAAAATGAGCCTCAAAGTTCCACCATTTGGAGGGCCATCACCCCCGAACTAAAATTTTTGCACATCCTTTTCCAATAAAAGATGCTTCTCGTACATCATGTTGTTCACCTTGCTACTTTTGTTGCCTCATTCATGTTGTTCCCTACAAGCCTGCCTGAGGTCATAGGCCATAAATTGAGTAATGGCACCCTTCCCATGATATCCCACATTCTTCTATATTTTATTCCACTCTTCCTTCTCATTTTCCTCATCCAGTTATCATGTAGGTGTGGAATGTATCAGGAGAGGAGGGTAGAATCTTATCCCAAACCATTTGATCTTGCTTCTCCTCAAAGACTCTTTGCACATTTAATCCCTAAACAAGGCATCTCATAAAATTTTAAGGGAGTGAGGTTCTATCCTCTGAAGATCAAGATGAAGCCAACTTTATCTCGCTTGGCAAGCTTAGAGTGCATCTTCCCTTGAAATTTTGATTTTATCCTCAAAATGGGCAATTGCCCCTCTTTGTTTCTCCTTTAGGATGGGCATCAGCTCCATGTCAGATTTTAGAGCTATGTGGATATTGATGAGATCCCTTGATATGTTGGCCTTAGATCTAATCCATAAATGGCTTCCCATTTCTTCTCTATGTACTTTTGGAACTCAACAACTCTTAGCTCTTCATGGTGGATCCATGATCATAGATATTTGATCTAGACCTCCCCTACATATGGGTTTGGTGACCATTTGTAGGGACGGGGTAGCACAAATTTATGCAAATAAAACTCACTCAGCTTGGTCCTCTCTTCCTCATTGCTCTCTTGATAGATCTTTATGAATTATTTGGGGGTATCCACTCTATAAGGGAGTTATTTGGCCAATCCGTTGATTTGGAATTTGTGCCATTACTCCTGGAGGAATATGGTATAAACCTTAGTTGGAGGTCTATGTATAAGCATTTCCATTGATAACTCTACCATTTTGTCTATGGTCGCCTCCATGATTTCAAGCTTCTCACTCTTGCTAGCTAGTTCCTCCTTGGTTTTGGTAGCTCATCCCTTAAAGATTTATTTTTAGCTTCCAACTACTTTCTATTGTCCATGTGCTACATTTTCTTTATTTAAAATTACTCTTGTAGGTTTGCAAGATTCTTCTTAAGGTCAAACAAGCCACCCTTTCCACCAACATCTTCTAATCTACCCTTATTCTCTACCAGCTTTTTCCACTTAAGGGCCTCGACCCTACACTACAAGAGAACACCTTCTAACATAAGGTTTTTGTGGAGGTTTTAGTGTTACAAAACTTGGAAAAAAAAAAACCTCCGTTACAACCTCCTTTATTGGTTGCGGTGGTTTTAACAGAGGTTTTAATAGATGTTCTATATAACTTAAAAAAATTGGGTGGGTGGAGGTTGTAGCGAATGATTTTTTGTTTGGTTCTTTTATTGTGAAAACGCACCGGTGCATCATTAAATAAAACGCACCAGTGCACCATTAAATAAAATGCACCGGGGTGTACAAAAACCTAAAATGCACCAAAATGACATTACGTAAAATGCCCCAGAATATACATAAAACAAAAAAAAGCATTGGTGCGCCATTACATAAATTCTTAGTGTGAACATAAACAAATCCACACTGGGCACCATTACATGAAAATACCCCGATGAGTAAATAAGACAAAAATGCATCGATTCACCATTACATTACTGCCTCAGTGCTTGCATATGAAACAAACACACCAGGACGACTATGGTTAATATGCCCTGGGTTCCCATTTTTTTATATGCAACTCCGATGCGCTTGTATTTTATTTATTATGCGTTTTGGTGCATATACTAAATATAATGCCCCTTGGCACTTGTATAATTAAACACACTAGAGCGTTTAAGTCTTTTAAAGCATCAATGTTATTATTATATTTAAATAACTGATGCATGTTTATCACATGCCCACCATATAATTTCAAAACGATATATATTATCACACATTTTATGCACCGGTGATTTTGTATAATTAATATGTATCAGTGCTTTAGTATTCTTAATATGCACTAGTGCATATAACCCCTTAAAAAACATCGATGTCTATATTATTTTAGGCACCATTTTGTGAGTTCATGAGAATGCACCAATATGTATATATTTTAATTAAATTTTTTTTTTACAAACATTTTTTATAATCATATTGTTTTTTATATGTTTGTTATTGCATTTTGATATAACGAAAACATTAATGCCTTATCCAAGGGATTACACCTCTATTGTTTGCAAAAATGTAAATCATTCACATATTAATTAATCAACAATGCAACATTTTACGACATTTGACAATGCAATAAAATAACAAACCTGTTTTATTATATAAGAATAAGAGACTCATGGTCATACAAAATGGGACAATGTAAAAGTCCACAATAATCAAAATGGAACCAATTTAGGTAATTGTTACAGTTATTGGTAATGTGTCCTCATGGAATTGGGACATTATGTCCACTACATTAAGCAAAAATATCCATGATATTTACAGGCCAATATTGAAAAATTGCATACAACTTGCAGTAACATTCAATTATATTGATTGTCATTCATCACTTGAACTGTTGTCATTGCTCGAGTTGTGTGCATCCCTCATTTCTTGATCAGTTGTAGGCAATATTGTACTTTGGTTATCTAAACGAATGTTTTCTTGCTCGACTTCTCGTTGACGTTCCAATTGCTCATGTTCTATCTACAAACATAGAAATAAAGCGTAATAAGTAAATCTATTTTTATAATATAGTAGAATATACATGATCATGTAAATAAAAAAGCGTACCATATCAATGATTGATTCATAAACCATACACATCATTTCGAAGCCTTGCCTCCTACCAGTTATCACAAGATTGCTATCTCCTCTCCATACTTTGTTTCCTGCATATTTAATACGCCATGAAAAAGCATAGTCGATATAATTAATATAAATGTGTCTTCTTGTTCCATTAATTATAAAACAAGGGAAGCTAAACAACATAACTACTTACAAATTGTTCAATTAAACCTTGACACTTCAACATATAATCACAACCCTTAGTTAACCCAATGTTGATCAACTATTCGATTGGATCTTCTTTGTATGTTAGCACCTATTAGTAGACATCCATGGACCAATGTAAATTAATTATTCAAATATAAATATCACAACAAAAATGAAAACTTAGGTAACATAAAAAATGTAATTAGTCACAAACTTTGCGATCAACCCTTTTTTTCCTTATCATCCTGTCTTATGTGCTGATTGGGTTCTATTTTGTTTTATTTTCTACAATACAATAATTGAAAATTAGTATTTAATATGATAAATAAATTCGATGTACATAAAAGAATAAATGGATGATCACATACCTCTTATGCATGTTGTTGTTGGGATGCATCCTCATGTGATGCAATTATGTTCATTTCTTTTACCATATCCTTGTGCACTCTTCTGGACATCCTTACTGGCATGTATTGGATTTCCCCTCATTTGTTGCTTGGAATTTTCATAATCTTCCTGAAATACGAAAAAGCACAATACTGTTTTCTTAAATGTACATGAAATTAAATATAGAAAAACATATTAATTTGGTAATTATTGGAACATATTATAGAAAAACATGTTCAGTAATAATGCCTTTTATATGACTCCTTTTGTTACTGTAATTTTTTTCTATTGCAAGTCTCATGGGTCTCATTGACCATGGCTCCGTAAACGCTTCTTGTAGTAAACGTATAACCTGATTCTTGGAGTCACTGGATTGATTTTTGTATTGTAAGTGGTAATGACGCCTATACGTTCTTTCCACTATATCCCTCAAAGCTTTGTAAAACTCCCCCTCCTCATTAGCTTCAAGCACCACTCTAGATGAATTGATGACCAAGCCGTCATCATCATTTACATCCTTAAGAATTTTTGTCCTCTTATGACGATATTCCGTTCCCTCGCTATCGATCGTTGCATAACATTAAAAAAAAGTGAAATCGAGTGTTTAAAACTTGTTAGCGATTAATGTTAACAAATTCATTTTTAGTAAAAGTCAAATAAAAAATTAATGTTGATTACCTTTCTATCCACATGTTTCCTCTCTTTGCAACATTTCTATAAAGCTTTTACGCTCTTTTGCACTCAGATTGTGAACATTCTTATCGTGTTTCTTCAATTTTTTGCTCAGTATGACATGCATTAACCAATACATATCATTGATTTAAACTTACAAATATTTCAAATTGTATACTAAATTTTTAATAAAACTTAAAGAACTTGCTTGCCTCTCTTTTGGGATGAGCTACCATCCTGCTCACTACAATAAGATATTTTCTTAGAACTTCTATCAACCATCTTATCTAAAAAAAACCCTGGAATCATCATAAATAGAAGTTATGAAATGTGTATACAATATATTATTTCAGTGCACTTCATTAAATAAAATGCACTGGGGCGTCAAGAATATACTCATAGTGGCATGTACTATCAGTCATTGCGCACCGCTAACCCGTAAGCATATGATATGAAATCAATAATATTTATTTTTTTGACCACTTTATGCTTTACATAGATATATGCACCCCGATGCACTTGTCTATTCAGTGAGCACCAAGGCGATTTTCTTGTACAGGGTGCACCAGGGTGTCTTTTTTGTACGGTGCACATCATGTACTATGGATTTTTTTTTAATAAAATCGTTTTCAATGACAAAGTTGATAGGGTTTGAGATCCGATGTAATGAGTGGTACCATTGCAACGAATACAAAACGTCCCATATGCAACCAAATAAACCCTATAAACATCTATTGCTTAAAAAAATAAACCCTAAAAAAATCTATTGCTTATAAAAATAAACCCTATACAAATTTGTTGCTTCAAAAAAGAGGGGAACAAGAAAAAACAACAAGAAAACTACAATTTCCAATATCAAAGGTAACTATGAAACCCTTATATTTTTTTTAACATGCATTGAAAATAGTTTGAATCAAATAGAGAAAGATTGAAATGATCAGTATAATGAAATCACGTACCTGAAATTTCTTATATGGAGATTTGTATATGCCCTATGAATCCCTTCCAATTTTGACTCTTCAAAAAAATCTAGCCACTCCAAAGTCTTTCATGGTAAATCTCTCTTCCACAAATGTTCCCTCTAAATTCTGCCAAAAAAATGAACTAATTCAAATAATGTTTTCATTTATAAACAATTACGTTTTGAAAAATGAAATTCCCTCTCTTTTTTTGCTTTGTTTTTTTCAATTAGTATGTAAAAACACTTATTAAACTATTAAAAATTAAGTTTGTCGTCAAATCGGTGTGCCTCACCAAATAGTGTGCCCTAGTGCGTATATAGTAAAAAACACATCAATACCAATTTTATCAAGATAATAGAAACGCAAACCTCTGCTATTGAAATTTACGAATGTTTTGGTTAGCAGAGGTTGTAACATATGTGACGGTTCTATGCATTACATAGTTTGTCGCATTGGTGCGTTCTATATGTATACACACTGGTGCATTATAAAATACATAAACACATTGATAAATTTTAATATCAGATTCATGCATGTATTGATGATGGTTTTGGCTCAAATGTAGGGAAAATAAGGTTATAATATCAAATGGCCAATACTTTCGATTCCAGCTCATTCCATATTGTTGCAAGTTTGTCAATTTCTTCTACACTATTTGAAGTAAGTCTTTGTTTGATTTATAATTCGTTTATCTGATTGAATTTATGTCATTTATGCACATGCATTTGAATAATTGTTCATTGAATTTTGTAGGATCATAAATTGGGATCGAGTTTGAATGAGAAAGATATTCCACTAATGCAAAAATGTTACAAGCTCTTATCAGGAGAAAGATATTGCAGACAAATGTTTGATGAAAATGGACAACTACTTTACCCTACCAATTGTAACATGTCATCTTCTAGTAATATATAGCTTGGGTCAATGGTATTACACCATGAATCATATCTCTTTTATGACATGCCCGTGGTATGTGGTTGTTCAAAATGGAAAGGGTTGAAAAAGAACCCTCGACATGTCATATTGTCACATTATATTAGTGATTGACTACTCAAAGTTGATGGTCTAAAATCTCCCACTACGGTAAATAATTCAATAGGTGATATAAAAAAGACACGTATGAATACTTCCATGTACTCCTTTTTTGAAAAGTTGGAAGCCAGATCAATTATGTTTCCTCCTAAATTGGCCAACATGTCTCCTTTTGTTGAGTCAATGGAGAGTTCTTATAGTGAGCCAAAGTATGATATTAATACTACCGAAAACATCACTACTAGGAGATAAAAAAAGTTGTATGAGCTAAGAGCAAAAAAGTCCAAGCACACACCAAAGTCTGTTCAATTGTTGGAAGGTAGTGATGTCTTCCCTCTTCCTATCCATCTACAAAGTAAATACCAAACCAATTACAACTGAGCTTTGTATGGCGCTTGGCCATAGTCCATGCACATGCCCGATGTTGGAACCAAATTATATTTTTGTGGTAATAGATATATGATTACCAAGTCTAAAATAGATGTTGCAATTGTTGGGTTGTTTATCCTTTCACATATATTTGTTCCTCCCAAACAACTAGTGACACTTATGCCATTTTGTGGTCCTCTTTATAGTCGGTATGATTACTTAAATATTGTCAAATACAAACATATCATTTCCATGTATAGTATGTGCATGAATGACTATGCTTTTGGAAACTTTAATAGGAAAACATTGTTATATATTGATGATCGTCCACGAACTCATGGGAACATTGCACGGTTCATAAATAGTTGCAGAGCCTCATTATTTAGTGCAAATTGTTCCTTTTAGGAACACTCCAATGAAAAAGAGTTCTTTATGAAAAGGAAGGCATCTAGATTTATTGTTGTGCATTCAATACATAGTTTGTCTCTTGGTGATGAATTGTTAATAAACTATAACTTTCGTAGACCATGAACGACTCGTCAAAACACATTGCATTGGGTCTACCTTTAGACGTCCCATTGGGATGTAAGAAAAAGATGATTGAGTAATTATATTTTTGGATTTTCAATGGAACTAATTTAAATGAATTGCTTAATTAGACATTAGTTTTATAAAATGGTTGGTTGCACGTTACAATCATTACATCGAATATGGGGACTAAGCTCCCTATAACTTCTACACATGCACTTTTGTTTATTTTATTTATCGAGTTTGCCTAATTTTTTTTATATTTTTATATATTAATAATGAACCTTAGCCATTATAAGTTTTGCAAACTAGAGATTCTATTATGGCCTAACATGGCCCACATGTGAAAAATAACACATTTGCCCTTAAATTTGGTGCTTTATGGATTATTCATTATGCAAAGGGCCCTGTAATATCAAATAGGCTCACAAAGGGAATATGGAAAACATCACTTATTTAAGGATCTCTTAAGATTAATTATGGAGGACAAATGATAGTTGTATATTAGTTATTTGATAAGACATGTATTAATAAAAAGATTTTGATTACATGATTACAAAAAATATGAGAATGAATATTAGTAATTGTAGAATTTACATAGAACACTAATGTCATACATGCACATTATGTAAAATTAAAAGTTTTGGGAGGGAAACTATCATATGTCCACGTTATATAATGACTTTATGTCAAATTTTATTTTGTGTTAAAAAACATGGTGGTCTTCGGGATTACATAAACCAATTAATTAAATTTATCATTTCCAAATCATTTGTTAGTGTGTTTCATTTTTACGATATTTTTCAACAGTTTACACAAAATCGTCTTTGATGAAATTATATGCATCTATAGATCTATTTCTATGGATTCAAAAAATATATATTTATATAAATGTTATTGTTTGATGAATTGCATGCATTTATAGATATATATTTATTAATTCCAAATATATATAATTTTTTTTTTATGAAAATGTTATCGTTTCTTATTATTTTAATATTTTTCGTGTAATATGTATCATAATTTAAAAATACATGTTTATGTTTTTGCAATAAAATTTTAACACAATCATTTTTAAAAAATTGACATTTTTGCCTACAAACTATATATATATTAACACCTTCATTAATTTGTTTATATTATTAATATAAACTGGGGTGCATTTTATAGTCTAATATGACACTTGGCATAAGTCATCCCAATATAATAATTGAAAAAAAAGAACATCCCAATATGAAAGATATTTGTACCATAACTACTCATAAATATAACAATTATAAATGTAATTATGAACAATTATTATAATATTCTAAAAAAAATAAATGAAAAAATAACATTTCATAAAAGTAATTTTTCTTTGTAAACATGTTTAATCAACATATTATATCTTGCTGAAAATTAAACAATTCACCTTGAATATGAATTTAACATTGTATGACATTAATAGTTAAAGTTTTCACAATTACAATCCAAAGTAAACGATTTCATAAAACTAAAGTTAAACATTATATGACAAATCTAAATTCTAATGAACAATACATCTTAAATTCAATTTAAAAACAGAGAAATCATTAACGTACTTATTATACATTTTATAAATCAAATAAGAACAACATCAACACGATTTGAAAAAACACAATATACATGTGTGTTATACTGTTTATAGCGCACGAGTGCAATTGTGATCACACCAGAGTGGTTGTTACATAAAAATGCATCGAGACACAATTTAATTGACAAAGTACGTATGCAAAGCTCCACAATTAAAGTTTTACGGAGGAAAAAATGCAGGTCACTCTTCAATGCCACTCATAATTTAGCGCATGGACTCAACCCTCTGCCACTTCCTCAATGCTCTGCCTCACATCTCCTCCTCCATGGGTCGTTTGAATTTTTTCAAGATACCGTACTCATCATTATTGTAGCCATAATACGAATTGGTGTTAGTTCGCTTGTAGATTGCATACCTATACCTCCTCTTCTTTGCTTTGAGGGGGCTTATCAAATATCTCTTTTGGGATGGGAAGGAATTTAGCAGACCCAAAGTATCTATATATGGGGCCCTTGTATGTGACACTGAGCACATCAACTTCGTTCCCTTCCCAAGTCCATCATATGGGCCCCTACTTTGGCATAATTAGGATTGCCAAACTCTACAGTTGGAGTTTCCCAATGCCCATTTTCCCTGTTCAATAAGAAAGGACCCTGGTGGATGTATTAATTATAACACTGTGTTAGCATCAATATTTCCCTAAGCTCCATATCGTATATTTAATAGAAGTTAAGAAGCACATTTGGAAAAACCCACAATGATCCATAAAATTTTTCAACATGTCTTATCACTAAATATTAAGCATTGTCGTGGCCTCGACTTGCTACTCCATGAGATACTCAACCATGTACTTACTAAGAAGTTCATCATGTTTCTTCTTCTCCACAACCATGTTCTCAATCACTTTCTCATCCAAAGAGGGCACATGGGAAACAAACTCTCGCTGTCTCTGCTGCTGGTTTCCCTTGTCCTGCTCTCCCATTTCTTCTGCCACATCCTCCTCTTCTACGAATAGGATCGGCTTAATGGCAATGAGCTCGCCACTCTTGATTGTCAACCTGGCCTCCCTCTAGATAAACTTGATCCTATGTCACTTCCTCAACGCTCTAGCCTGCATCTTCTCCTCTACGGGCCACTCGAATTTATCCATGATATCGTTCTTGTCATCGTTGTCGCTATAATAATTGGAGTCAATTTTATTGTGGATAACATACCTAGACCTCCTCTTCTTTGTCTCGGGGGGCTTATCAAATAACTCTTTGATGCTAAGGAGGAATTTCTTAGTCGCACTTTTACAATTGATTATTGGAAGATGGCATGTTACAATCTTCCAACAACCAATTGTACAAGTGCAGCTGGGAAATTCCTCCCTAACGTCAAAGAATTATTCGATAAGACCCGTGAGGCGAAGAATAGGAGGTCTATGTATGTGATCTAAAAATGAAGTGGCACTAATTATTATGGTGACAAGGATGACGAGAACTATATCTTGGAGAAATTTAAGCGGCCCACATAGAAGGAGATGTAGGCTAAAGTGTTGACGGAGTGGCAGAGCATCAAGTCTATATAGAGGTAGAACATGTTGACAATCAAGAGTGAGGATGTCGTTTCCATTAAGCCGGTCCTATTCGAGGAAGATGATGATGTGGTGAAAGAAACGTGAGAGCAGGATAAGGGAAACCAACAACAGAGAGAGCGGGAGTTTGTTTCCCATGTTCCCCTTCTGGATGAGAAAATGATCAAGTGCATGGTTGTGGAGAAGAAGAAACATGATGAACTTCTTAGTAAGTACATGGGTGAGGATATCATGGAGGAGCAGGCCAAGGCCAAGGCAATGATTATTATTTAACAATAAGACATGCTGACAAAGCTTATGGATCATTGGTTGCTTTTTCAAGTGATCTTCTTAACTTCTATTAAATATACAATATGGAGCTTAGGTCAATCTTGACGCTGACATAGTGTTATAATTAAGAAATCCATTAGGTTCATTTCTTGCTGAACAAGGAAAAGGGGCACTGGGAAGCTCTAATTGTAGAGCTTGGTAGTCTTAATTATGCCAAAGTAGGGGTGAAGATGACGGACTTGGAAGGGAGTGAAGTTGATGTGCTCAGTGCCACAGGTAAGGGCCCAAGTTACAGATACTCAAGGGATACAAAATTACTCCCCATCCTCAAAGAGCTATTCAATAAGCCCCCTTGAGGCAAAGAAGAGGAGGTGTAGGTATGCAATCTACAAGCGAATTGACGCTAGTTCACATTATGGCTACAAGAATGACAAGGACAATTTCTTGGAGAATGTCAAGCGGCTAGTGGAGGAGGAGATGCAAGGCAAAACACTGAAGAAGTGGCAGAGGATCGAGTCCATGTGATAAATTATCAGAGGCACCGAAGAGTGACCTATGTTTTTTTCTCTGCAAAGCAAATCCTTCACAAAATTTACTATGGAGTTTTGCATATGTAGATTGTGAATTAAATAGTTTTTCTTCTGGTTGTTATTGATGTTGTTGTTGTTGCTACTACGCTCGACGTCGCCAACATATCTGATTCACATATACTCCTTTTTAGGTACACACACACACACACACACACACACACACACACACATATAGATAAAATGAATTTAAAATATAAAACACAAACATATATAACTAATTTGTATTTATCAAAAACTGAAAACAATTTTTGTTTGCAAAAAAAGAAGAAGTGAAAAAGTAAGTGGTTCTCTTAACAAATGGATATGCACCATGTCCGGTGCTCCATATTAGACATTAGGAACTGAACATACATCTGTTGAATATAACGCATTGGCGCGTCATTTTTAGTCAAGCACCAACATCTATAGCGGTGTGTTGTGATATATAGCGCATGGGTTAAGGGTTGGTGTTAAACCACACAGTGTGTTAGGATATATTAAACTCACCGACTCTCTTTGTTAGTTTGTGCACTAGATGCTTTTAACTAATGCATTGTATTTTCATGATGCATTGTTAATGGACATGTTTTACAATGTGGACCGAAATGATAATTTTTAAACTATTTTTCGCGGTACAACTTACTTAACTGCCCTAGTGCGTTTAGTTTAAAGTAACACACCAATATGCATTGATTACCAATGTATTTGTATTATAATGCACCAATGACAGGGCATCCCATAAAACAAACTGAGATGGTAAATTATTATGTATTTTTCTCATTGTGTTGAGTAGAAATTACCAATGCATTTTATTTATGTGATGCACCGCAGAGGAAATTTGTGCTTCAAAAATTTGGCGGTGCATTCGATTAATAGAACAAACCGGTGCGTTTATCTAATTGTTGCACTTCCTAGTATCTTAGTGGTGCTTACCATAAGATGCAATGCGCTACAAATTTGTGAAAATTTGGCCCGATGACATGCTCTTTATAGTACTAGTGAGTTTTTTTAATCTATTTGCACCAACAACTGAAATTGTTGAATATGGACTTATGTGGTGTGATGTGTTAATATAAACACATCAGTGCTACCATGCTATTCAAGCATCGACGTTTTTTTTAATGAATCTTTCTGTTGTCGACAACACTAGTTACAAGGCGTCCACCAAAACAATGCAACGAGTCAGTTCGAGGTGTTACTATTAACACATTGATACCACTGTGATAGTGGAGCACCATCCTTTTGTTCTTCAGTGCGTTGTAAATGCGAGTGCACTGGGAACGAGGCATCCAATGAGATGCCCCACTATGAAAATTTGGGAAATATATGTCCCGATGTGTTTCTGTATACAGTGTCGGTACGTTAGATTACAATTGTTGCACCACTTAGTTAAATTTTATAAATTGTTATGTTAGCGGTGCATTTAGTTAAGTGAAGTGTATTGGTACGTAATGTTAAACGACACCGATGTGATTGATTCAGTGCATACATTTTTTTATAAAGTATGGCGGGGTGTTTGAACATTGACTTACCGGGGTATTATTTTTCCAGTATGCCTCGATGCAGTTAGTTAAAAGTGGTGCACCACTAGGTTACATTTTATATATCATCGAGCTAGTGATGTGGTTAATGAAGTGTAATTGGTCGATGCGAGTATTAGCTCAGTTTGCGCTAGCGTCGAGGCGTTCTTAAGGACACAACACTTTCTTTTTTAGTAATTTATCATGGTGCGCTAGATTAAATGACAACATAACGAGCGTATATGGATGCGTAGATCGCGGTGCTCACTATGTATTTAACATAGTATGCACCACTTTGGGGCAAGTTGAACTGTTCAGGCACACCGTGTGATTTTTTTTTGAAAATAATGCTAAATTTCAAGCTAAATTCTAATTTTGATTAGATGAAAATGTAAATAGGAAGGTAATAAATAATTTACCTAGTCTCTTCTATCCCGAAGAGGCATGGTTGCACCGTTGAGAGGAAATGAAAATTCGTGGTAGTTTCCAAAATTTGGAAATGTGTGAAATCCACCAATGGAGCTATACTAGTCGACGTAGAGCACCAAAAACAGGGCGTCTTAGGAAGAAAGGTGTGCTATGGTGCTTGCTTGAGAGTTTGGAAGCATGGGATGCATTGTAACAATGATTTTTTTTCATTTTTTTTAACCTATCACGATGCACCTTTAGAGATAAAGACACACCTGGGGTACCGTTCAATAGTACCGGTGTGATTTATTCGGTGCATGTAATTTTATTATAAAGTGTGGTTGTGCTACTGAAACATTGGTGTTTCAGTGTTGTATTATTTATGAACTTCTCGATGCATACTGTTCAATGACATCGGCACAATTTATTCGATGCATGTGATTTTATTATAAAGTATGGCTGTGCTATTGGAACATGGATGGACCAGTTCCATATTGTTCATGATATGACTGGTGCGTTTATACCTTAAAGGTGCACCGAGGAAAAAGCCTCTGTAAAAGCTTACAATCACCCACCTCTGGTATGAACAATGACAATGTGTTTGAACATTTAAGTCTCGGTGCGATAGGTTTCAGGTGTGCATCGGGGTGTTTTTACCATAAACGGGCATTGGAAAAAAAAACCTCTCCAAAAACCTTCGGTCGCCTGCCTCTGCTAAAATCCTCCACTATAAACAACTAAGAGAAGAATTTTTTCGGGAGGTTCCGTAAAAACCTCTACAAGAAGTTGTTCTCCTTGTAGTGCTAGCTTCTTCCAATTCACCCAAGATATTTTAGATATTTTGTGTTGTTAGTTCATCCATCCTAGATTATTTTGATTTCTTCTCCTCGTGTAGTTCTATTAGGTCCTTGATGGGGCTAGGTGTTAGAAAAACATGATCACAGAGAAATAGAATAAAACAAATGCAGAAATCAAACATAGAATATCCACAATACAATAGAGACATAGATATACATGGTTCACCCAGTGTGGGCTACGTCCACCAGAGAAATTGTCAGGTCCTTCCTTTTTATTATCCAACAAAATGAAGGGATACAACCTACAACAGGCCCAATGTAACTTCCTCTTCTTTCTCTCACAATCTCCTCTCTTAGAATACAATAATCACACTCATACACAACCATAATACAATTCCCTCATAAAAGAGGGTTTCCTTCTAGGGAAAAAATCTCCAAAAATAACTTCTACCGTCAAATATGTGACTTTATAATGAACGATCCAGTTTGACTATGAAATTACAATATTTTTCAATGCAATTTTTCCCAATATTTCCCTTCGGGGACAGTGCCGCCAAGGGGGGCTACAAAAATTGTCACCCCCTTGGACCCCCCTAGCGACAGTTGTGGGGGGGAAATCCCCCCCACACCCCCCCCACACCCCCCCATTAGGGAATGTGGTCGAAACACAATTGAAACAAACATCTAAATCAGGAAGATAATCAAGCTCCACAACCAACAATCTCCCACTTGGAGATTTCTCACAACAACTCCACTGTTGTTGTACATGCTGGACTATACTCCACCTTAGACCTGGAAAATTTCACATCTTCACCTTCATGATTGAAGACCAACTGAAACTGAGTGGGAACTTAGTTTCTCCTTGGTTACTACCTTTGTTAACATGTTTGCAGGATTCTGGCTAGTATATATCTTTTCCAACTTCAAATGTCCATCTTCCAAGACAGATCGTATGAAATGGTACCTGAGTTGTATATGCTTAGTATTTGAATGGAAGGCTAAGTTATTTGCAAGATGAATGCCACTCTCAATGTCACATTACAACCTGCTATTCTCTTGCTTCTTTCTCAATTCCTCCATAAACCTCTGTAACCAAATCATTTCTTTACTAGCCTCTGTAGCAACAACATACTCTTATTCTGTTGTTGAAAATGCAACAACCTTTTGTAGTTTTGAAATCCAACTTATTGTTGTTCCACCTACAGTAAAAACATACCCTGTGGTGCTCCTCCTGCTATCTTTATCACCTGTCATATCTGAATCAACATATCCATGTAGAATAATGTCTGAACCTCCAAAACATAATGCACGAGTAGGAGTACCTCTCAAATACCTGAGAATCCACTTTAATGCCTCCCAATTTTCTTTACCTGGATTGCTCATATACCTACTCACAACTCCCACTGCATGTGCAGTATTTGGTCTTCTGCAAACCATCGCATACATCAAGCTACTAACTGCTGATGAATAAGGGACCTTAGACATGTATTCTTTCTCCTCTTGTGTCATGGGACACATTTCCTTGGTTAATTTGAAATGGCTAGCCAAATGTTTACTAACTAGTTTTGCATTCTGCATTCTAAAACTCTCCAACACCTTCTCTATGTACTCACCCTCAGACAATTTCAATTTGTGATTTTTCTTGTCTCTTGTTATTCTCATACCAAGGATTTTATTTGCAACACCCAAATCCTTCATCACAAATGAATTAGATAATTTCTTCTTGAGCACATTTATATCCTGCATATTAGACCCTACAACAAGCATGTCATCTACATACAATATCAAGATAATATAACTTCCATTTTCTAGCCTTTTAAAATAAACACAGTCATCAGAATGACATCTACTATAACCTTGTTCTTTCATAAACCTGTCAAACTTCAAATACCACTACCTTGGAGCTTTCTTTAGTCCATACAAGCTCTTCTTCAACATGCATACCAAATTTTCCTTCCCTTTGACCTCATACCCCTATGGTTGTGCATATAAATATCTTCCTCCAAATTCCCATGGAGAAAAGTTGTTTTTACATCTAACTATTCATGATGCAAATCTTCTATTGCCACAAGACTTAAAATAGTCATAATTAAAGTCATTTTAACAATAGGAGAAAATATTTCATCAAAATCTATACCTTTCTTTTGTGCAAACCCCTTTACAACAAGTCTAGCCTTGTACCGCTTTTTGCCTCCATCTTCTTCCTTCAACCTGTAAACCCATTTATTCTGCAATGCTCTTTTTCCTACAGGAAACTGAACCAAGTCCCAAGTCTGGTTATTTACCAAGGAATCCATTTCCTCATTCATGCCTTGCTCCAACTTCCTTTTAGTGTCTACCTGCATTGCCTCTTCATAACTTTCTGATTCACCAGAATCAGTCAACAATAAATAGTACAATGAAGGAGAGTATCGTTCATGGGATCTACTTAACCTGGTAGATCTTCTAACAACACTTGCAGGAGTTTGAGGTACCTGTTGCTCCTGTTGTTGTACATTTTTATTTTCTGGTACCTTTGGAATATTTTTTTAAGTGATCTCATCAAGCACTGTGTATTCTGGTTTTTATTTTTCCTGTTTCTTTCCCTACAATTGATCTTTATACATGACCTTCTCATTGAATATGAAATCTCTACTCCTAATGATTTTGTGATTTTCATAATCCCATAAGCGATAACCAAAATCATTAACATCGTATCCAATAAAGGCACTCTTCTTGGATTTTGCCTCAAGCTTTGTTCTATTTTCTTTATTAATATAGACAAATGCTTCACAACCGAAAGTCTTCAAAAAAGAATAGTTTACCTTTTTACCTGTCCATGCCTCCTATGGAATTCAACCATCCAAAGAGCTTGAAGGTCCTATATTTATTAAGTAAACAAAAATATCTACAACATCTGGCCAGAACTGTAAGGGCAACCCAACGTGCAATCTCATACTCCTTGCGTGCTCCATGATTGTCCTGTTCATCCTTTCCGACACACCATTTTCTTGTGGTGTTCTTGGAATTGTTTTCTCTCTACGAATCCCATGGTATGAAAAATAATCATCAAAATCCTTGTTTCAATATTTACATCCATTGACTAATTTAAGACACTTCAATTTTTTTTCTTGTCTCATTCTCAACCAAAGATTTCCATTTCTTGAAAATATCAAAAACATCAGATTTTTGTCGAATGAAATAAACCCAAGTTTTTATAGTTGCATCATAAATAAAAGTAACATAATAATGAGAACCACCAAGAGATGATACCTGAGCTGGTCCCCATACATCTGTATGCACAAGCTCTAACCTTTCACTCTTCTTTTCTTTTTCGACTCTCAGAAATCTAACTCTCTTATGTTTTCCATAAACACAATGCTCACATAAATCCAAATAAATTTGTTTAAGATCTTGCAACAAATTTCTTTTGTGAAGTATATGCATCCCCTTCTCACTCATGTGTCCAAGCGTATGATGCCATAGTTTTGTATGCACTCCTATAGAAGATAAAGAGATAGAAGAATCTGTATTACAAATACATAAATACAATGTACCTACCTTCTCTCCTTTTTCTATCACCAATGATCCTTTGGTGACCTTCCATGCCTTATCTGTAAATACAGATATACATCCTTCACTTGCCAACTAGCCTGTTGAAATTAGATTTTTTCTTAGATCTCGTACATGTCTTACCTCTTTCAATAACCATTGGTTTCCATTCTTTTTCTTTTTTTATACCTTACCAATTCCAACAATTTTGCATGGTGCATCATCACCCAAATGAACCTGTCCAAAATCACCTTGAACATAATCTAGAAAATGTTTCCTATGGCATCTGTCATGAAATGAAGTCCCTGAATCTACTACCCAAAACTCGTAAATATTATCTACAGAAAGAATCAAAGCATCTTGTAACACATCACCTGTTACATTTGCTTCTTGATTTTTCTCTTGTTGTGCATTTCTTTGTTTCTTTGGAGCTTTGCAATATTTCTTCAAATGTCATTTCTTTGCAAAATTCTAGCACTCTATATTTTCCAGTCTGGATTTGGATCCGCCCTTCCTAGAATTCCCATGGTTCCTTGAGAACTTTCCTCTATCCTTTTGTCTTCCCCTGTTCTCCACAGTCAACGCATTACCTGATGTATCACCTGTGCTTTTCCATCACATTTCCTCTCTAAGGATAACACCAACAACATCATTAAATTTTAGAGTGTTTGAACCAGAGACAGAGTTACTTACAACCATGACCAAGCCATTCCAACTTTCTGGAAATGAGCACAATATTAGAAGAGCCCTGACCTCATCATCAAAGTCCACTTTTACAGAACTTAGCTGATTAGTAACCGTATTAAATTCATTTAAATGATTTGCAACATACCCTCTTTCTAACATATTCATATTAAATAATCTCTTCATTAGGAATACCTTATTAGACGCCGATGGTTTTTCATACACTTTAGCCAATGAGTCCATCGGCTCCTTCGTTGTATTTTCTTTTGAAATATTGAAAGCCACCGACGCTGCTAGGCTCAACCGTATCGTTCCTAGTGCCTTTCTGTCAAGAACCTCCCATTCTTCGTTCTTCATGTCTGTCAACTTCTTTGTTATTCCACCCAATGGTAGGAACATATCATTCTAATATAAATAATCTTCCATCTACATCTTCCATAACTAGTATTTTTGGCTATTAAATTTCTTGACCCTAAACTTTCCATCTTCTGCCATTGCTCCCACTCGAACCAAGAACCTTCTTTTCCCGTGAGTTACCTTTCACTATGATACCAGTTGTTAGAAAAATAGGATCACAGAGAAATAAAATAAAACAAATGAGGAAATAAAACACAGAAGATACACAATACAATAGAGACATAGATATACGTGGTTCACCCAATATGGGCTAAGTCCATGAGAGAAATTTCTAGGTCCTTCCTTTTTATTATCTAACAAAATGAAGGGATATAACCTACAACAGGCCCACTATAACTTCCTTTTCTTTCTCTCACAATATCCTCTCTCAGAATGAAATAATCACACTCATACACAACCGCAATACAATTCCGTTATAAAAGAGGGTTTCCTTATAGGGAAAAAATCTCTAAAAATAACTTCTACCGTCAGATCTGCGACCTTATAATGAACAGTCCAGATTGACTACGAAATTACAATATTTTACAAGGCAATTTTTCCCAATATTTTGTTTTGGGGGTGCTTCCCTCGAATCCCCCGCTAGGGGCGGGCTACAAAAATTGTCGCCGCACCCCCCGAGGAGATAGATGTGAGGGGTCAAGCCCCCCCACACCCCCTGTTAGGGAATTGGGTCCAAGAATGGCTGAAACAAACCTCTGAATCAGGAAGATAATTAAGCTCCACAACCAATAACTAGGGTCATCTTCCAAATTTACCATTGTAGTGGATACTCTTATTGGCTGTCTTGCTAAGGAATCACAAACTATCAATTTTAATGGCCCATGGTGGGTTGTTCTAGTACAAGGATTAGAGGGATGCATTCAAGAAGAGAGAGAGCTATATTATCAGAGAAATAATAGGGACACACATGTACTCAAGAAGAGAGATATATTTGTGGGAAGGATATCTATTCGAGTTTTTATTTTATATTCATGAGTACTTATACAAAAGAGAGATGGTTGGAGCGGTTGTACCTGCTCCAACTAATCCTTTGTTAGGTTCATTTATCCTCTACATGCATTTACATACTTTATTACATGTATTAATACATTATTATTCTATTGTATAATGTATGATGGCTTATTACATGGGCCTAAAAGGCCTCCCAACATCTCCCCCACACTTAAATCTTTGCTTGTCCTAGGAAAGTGTGCATATAACTAATGACCTATTACTCTTTAGCCTTTGTCTTCAATATGGTAAATGCATGTGTAGTCAATGAGTCTCTAACACTTAGCTACCTCGCCTAACAATGATCCTCTTGACTCTCTTGTTACACCATCTTTCCTTCAGAGTGGTTCTTGGCATGACCTGTGCTCATCTTTCCCTTGCACACATCTTATGGTGGAACACCATGCTTCTACCAACCTGCCATTTATATGATTTTTGGCTTTCGATGTTGGAAAGTTGGTTTGGACAGTTGGTTGTCATTGACGTCAACCCTTGGAAAAGTCCAGAAGCCCCAAAGATGTAGACGAGATCGTCAGATAGTTGATTATCATTTGTATGGTTGAGATTGATGGTGAGTTAGTTGTCATTGATGGAGTGGTTGATGTCAGCATATGTGATGGGTGCATTTTATGAAGTCTACATGAAGCCCCGAAGGTGTGGTTATGGGACCCAAAGTTGGTTGAGGAATATGGACATGAAGGATAGTGTAAATGTAGGTAATATACTCATAGATGGATAGTACTCATCATGTTGTTTCCGGTCATAGGTGGTAGGCCACGTGGTTCCTCATGGTTGAGGAGTTATGGCCTTGAGAAGTTGGAAGCCCAAAAGAATGGTTAAGAATCCCCTGAATTGTTACAAGTCATTCATTAAAGGGTAAAATGGTTGTAACAAGAAAATTCAAGAAGCCCTAAAGTTAAGGAAAGAGGTCCTAAAGTTAAGGAAATATGTTACTTAGAAAAAGTATAAATACACCTCAAGAAGTCTCTCATAAGCACATTTTTTTATACACATAAGTTCATTGAATATCTATCTAAGTGATCAACTGATTCTTATCTAAGGTAACCAAGGATATCTATGGCGTTTTTTAGAGGAAAGATGAAGTAAATAAGGGCAAAATTCCAAGGGAGGATGAAGTCTTGTGAGGATGTGTTCTAAAGTATGTTATTTACATGTCATTTTACAATGTTATTTATAGAATAATTAAGATAGTGAAAACTGGAGGCTATTGAAACAACATAAAAATGTACACGTGGTAGAAATTTTAGCTTTTGGGTCATTGTATTTTGGGAGATACACTCGGTGGAAGATATGATTTTTGTTTAGTCTTGAAACTTGTCTCAAACATGTGTTTTGGGTAAAACAATAACAACTTCTTCATAGAGAATCCAAATTTAGTGAGACCAAATGAATTCTATAGAGTACAATCCATAGTATGTTTTGTACAATTTTCAGATCCAAATATAAAAAATTCGTGGCATACTTTACAAGTTCGCTCTCTAGAATAAGACATAATTCAACGAGGTCTGCCATTTTTGCTATAAATCCTTTTCTGGGATGTTCTAAGAAGTGAAGCTTAGATGAATTGAAGAGAATATATTGAAGAATATTGAGTACAAGTTTTAGACCTTTATTCATTACAGGTACATATTTATGCTTGTTGAAAGTTAGGGTTTGTGACTAATCCAAAAACTAGTCCCGTGAGACTAAGGTAAAGTTTGATGAATATGCTATTCTTTTGTTGATGAAGTTGAGGAAGGTTTATAGGTTTGTGATCATATACAACAGGTATATTATAGAGTTACAAGTATGTTTATATGTGTGTTTTGAGGGTTACATGTTGATGATGTTATGGTGCATTGTTGAGACAAGTCTTTGTTATATTGTTGAGGCATTGGCACATGCTTGAGACACATCTTAGGTGCATGGTCGAGGCATATACTTGGTATATGATCTTGGTTGTTTGGTAATTTTTTGAGGCACTTCATTGATGATATCTTATCATACATGGTGTATTGCATGATTGAGACATATCATGAGTGATATGGTATATGGTTGAGGCACTTGGTTTGAGGAGCATCTTGGATATTTGGCACATTGTTTGAAATACATTTTGGGTATATGTATGAGGCATTCCTTAATGACATTGATGCATGGTGAGATACATCGTCGATGCATGATATGGTGTTGGCACATGGTATAGCACATGTTTTGGATGATGCATGATTTGGTACATGGTTGGTACATGGTATGGTTCATGTGTTGATGTACATGGTTGATGTGCATGATTGATGCATGGTATAGTACAAGTTGATGATTTGGTATAGGTTTGGTACATGGTTGAGACACATATCTTGTGATGGTATGTTGGTGATCTTGGTACATGCTTGGTAGATGCATGTGTTGGTGATATTGAGCATCTAGTTGAGAGGTGCTCTTGGAGATCATGGATCTAGTATCGTTGATGTTGAGCATCGGTGACAATGACAGGTTGACAATGACTGTAGTAGTGACAGTAATAGTATCAGTGACAATGATAGTGGAAGTGATTGTGGTAGTAATAGTTTGGTCTACACTTATATTTTAGGGCGGCAGGATGGGGCAAGGAAAGGGGGTTGTAGCCTCCTTTCGGTTGGTGCCGGAGAACACAAAAAATTGGAGCTTCCTTCAAGTTGGAGCTTGAGAATTAGGGGGTAGTAGCCAAATAATTTAGGGAGTTGTAGCTTCCTTCAGGTTGGAGCTTGTAAATAGGGGGTTGGAGCCTCCTTCCATTTATAGCTAGATAATTAGAAGTTGGTGCTTCCTATGAATGAATTCATGGTATATATAAGAAAACATTCCATGGTTTTCTCCCATTGGGTTTCCATGCAAATTCTGATGTACTGTGTATTTTGATGTGATGATGTTGATGTGATGCTACTTATGATTATATGCTCATGATATATTGAATGCAATCATAGATGATACATTGATGATATATTGTTAATAAAGTTGAAGTTTGTATATTGTGGTTAAAAGTGGTAAAAGTGCTCATATTGATTCACCCCCCTCTCAGTATTCCAACATTCGAGGTCACAACTCAGGAACTATTCTGCAACCTTTTGTACTAAGGGGCTCAATCAGTTCAATATTTCTCATGCTATAATCTTGTCTTTTAAGCTCTTGTGTGTGTGTCTCATCATCTAATGTCTCGTTTCTTAATGCATTTATTTGATGCCAAAATGCTCATCATCAATGCTTAATCTTTTATTGCTTTGATCTATTGCTCGTCAAACTTGGATGTGCTTCTTTATGATTTTCTGGTCTTTGAGAATATATGGTGTTTGCATTTGATATTACATGAAGGAGGACTTGACTACAACTTTGCATGATCATGACTTGATTCAACGATTAAATGGAAAAATAAAGACACCTTTTTGTTTTAACTAGAACTTCACAAAATCAACTAAATATTGTCGATTGGGTATTGACTGACGTTAGCAAGGAACCGATCTTGTCAGCTAAAAAATGACTTACATTACATAGGTGGAGGGGATCACCTGCCTTTAAAAGACACATGTTTAACCCCCTCCTTTCATTTAGCTCAATTTTTTACTTAATTGACTCGGTTGTACACTTGACTCAATCAAATCACTTGACAACATTTCATTTATTTGTTTTTTTTTTTCAACTACAAAAATGGACTCACTCTACTATTACACTTCATGTAACTATCATATAATTCAACTCCATATGTTTCACAGAGACTACATATTTATTTTTACATTGCTTACTCCAAAGAGCCTGACACTAGTGACTTCAACTCACTTTTGGATACATATCCAAAAATGAACAAGTGCCAATTAGATCAATTTATAAAATGTTGCTTAGATTTGATAATTCTTTACAAAAATTTTTGTGGAAATATGTGCACCACCTGGATTTATATAAAATTAATGGACAAGAAAGTAGCTTTTCCAACTCCCTCACGTGGAGAAACGGTGTCCTCATCACACACAAAACAATACGAACCATATTTTGAAAGAAGAGTCAAAGTGGGACTGCAGAATCCTTGCAAAAAATAAAGATTAGATCAAGTTACTAATTGGTATAAATATAGTAGGTCATCAAAATGTCATTATTGTCCACCATCCTTTCTCATCAACAATCATCAATGTATTGAAATCAAATGATGAAGATCCAAAGGACAATTATGACGAGTTTCTCATGTATTCTCCAACCATATATGTAATCTCATTTTTCTCATGTCAATGTATTATAAACACTCTAGTTACATATTCTTCGAATAACTAGCTCTCTACAAGAATTCAAAGGAGTGGATAGAGCTACAAGAACTTGATCATAATTATCCAATTGCACTATCCAGAACACAAATGAATTTCCTCTTTATGTTGCCTTGAAAGAAGGAGAAATCGATGGAGTAGTTACTTAAAGTGACAATTATCCAAATGAACGATAGTATAACTGCATTGGCTAAAAGTATAATATGAAATTTCAAAATAATTTCTCACAGACCTGTCGTCCTATCAAATTCATCAGATACACCATTGATTTTACGGTTCAGAGAGGTATATAACAATATACCACATGATACTTTTACAGGTGCTCCCTTAGAATTTTATGCAAATGTCATTCTTTTGAGACCACCATGCTTTGGATCACTTGAAAGAGCCCTTGATTAACCCATCTGAATATAGACAAAAGACCATGTTGTTAGATTCTTTGATGTGAAATACAATTAATCCATCTTCAGGTGCATGAATTGGCTTCCTGGCTCTCTGTCGTGAAATTTAAAGTACCATCACTTGAACAATTGTAGCAACATGGGAGGAAGGATTCTAAAGAGGATGGATTTGACATTTTTTGTTGTCAACTGGAGATTTGTGTTTTTATCCACAACAAATTTTAGTAAATGTTACGATGAAAATCTCTCTATGTCATGGGGTAAACCACAACAGACAAAAATGATTGCAGAAACCAACTCTAATCTCAAGTATGCTATATAAAAAAATATGCTAACAAGACAAGATAAAGAGCCTACCTCGTCCAGACGTTCAATGAAGTCCATCGTTGATCACTTGACTCAAAGCAATATACCTACAACTTGTACTCAACAACCAATAATATGGTGATAATATATAAAGTTAGCACATTCAATAGCATAATCCATCAATACTCATAACAAATATGCCCATGGAATAACAATTCAAATATTTGCAAGACATTAATTGGATGAGAAAAGCGTATTTCTATTAAAATGTAATCAACATAAGTGAATGAATTACAAACTTCCATGAGAAACTAAGTCCCTTCCAGTTGTGCCTCCACCACTTCATCCCTCCACCAAAGGCAAGGTCATATAAGAGAGACAATGAAGTTATCAATCAAGTAGGGAAGAGCTTTGGGGCTGAACAATGTGTTCAGACTTAAAAGGATAAAGGGATGTAGACTCAATATGAAGTGAATAATTTCTCCAGAGTAATTTTTCTCTCAAAGTTGAATTCTTCTCCTTTTTTCCACAACTTGGATAGGGCCCATTTATAGCCTTCAAATGGAACTGAAGGGTCAAGTCAGAACGTTTCCAATATATGGAAGGTCAAGGATCACAGATCTCGTGATGTGACATGGAAACCCGACACCATTTTTTAATTTGGGCACAAAACCCGATGTACGCGGGATGTAATGGTGCAACTTACGTATACGCATGTTGTATAACTGTTAGGGAACACATACGTGGAAACACATTATTTTTAGCTCTGGGAACTGCAAAAAGGGACTTCAAGTCTGCATAGGGAAATGGAAAAAGGCCTTCTGAGCAAATTTGCATAGGGTGAGGCAAATCTTGCTATAATAGTAAATCATCCATAAGGTCTCTTGTGACCTTCACTTCATCATTCTAAATGGAATTAATGTGTTTGTCTATTACTTTCTCAAAAAAATCATCCTTTATCGATTACTGTCGATTGTGAAGAATATCATGCAAATCATGCACATCAATAAAGGAATAGGGTCTTCAATACCCGTATCCTTCACCGCTTTGGTTAAGATTACCTACTGCAACATCACTAACTTCACCACCTTGAACATCTTGTCATCCATCCATGCAGCAGGGGGGGATTATCTACATAATATCTGCAATATTCAATAATATTGTCCAAAAGTTTGTTGGACACATCGTTGATAGCATGAGAGGGTTAAAAATTGGTTCTGATTGTATGCTCAATAGATGTATGTGAGGCAAATAACAATAGTATAGTTGCGGTGTACATAGTGGAAACTCATAAAATATATTTAGAGATAACACAGAGATGGAAAAAATAATTTGGGCGATAAGGGTGACATCAAACCGTACTAAGTAGTCGGATATAACAAGGATTGGGTAGTGGAGTGCCTAGATAGAATACTCTGGGAAAATTCAACAAGATTTGAACCACAAATAATAGATTTACATTCTTTAATTAGGAAATCAAGTCTTCCACCTTGATAACTACCAGAAGAATCTTTCCAGGTATGGAGGTGTGAGAAGTTTGAGATGGTATGGAATAACGTGCAATCAATAATTATTTATATCAACTTTACGTGTAGTTTCATTCTTTTAACAATAAATTAAGAATACAACTTTGAACTTTGAATTATAAGTAAACCAAAATTTCTTCAATTTCTCTCAAAATGTCAACCCATATTTAATGTAAAATAAATAATCGACAACCATACCAAATACAATTTTTTACTCATGGTTTGTAGATCAAACTTGATATTCCATGACATCTCTTCCAGAGTCAACAAACATACATGAGAGATAATTCGAACTTGTAGGTCTTATTTAGTGTGGCTCTTACCCATGAGGAAAAAGGTCACTCCAATATATTCTTCGAGCCAAGCTTCTTTATTTCCACAGATTTATCAAGTAATTCCATAAGCATCTCAAGCAAATCTTCCATCTAATATCAAAGTCCCGGTTCAAGTCACCCAAAAACAGAATCAAAGTGTTGTAGTCCAAGGATTAGAGGGATTCATTCAAGAAGAGAGACAACTACATCATATGAGAAATAATAGGGACACACACATACTCAAGAAGAGAGAGAGAGAGAGATTTGTGGCAAGGATATCCATCCAAGTTTGTATTCCATATTCACGAGTACTTATACAATAGAGAGATGGTTGGAGCAGTTGTACTCGCTCCATCTAATCCTTGGTTAGGTTCATTTATCCTCTACGCACATTTACATATTTTATTACATGTATTCATACATTATTATGCTAGTGTATAATGTATGATGGCTTATTACAAGGGCCTAAAAGGCATTCCAATGTGGGCCAAGGCCTCTTACTTTCCATTCTTCACCTTGGTGCTCATTTTCCTAAGGGAATATAGTAGGAAGGATGAAATTATGAGGTTTTCCTCAGGCCTTTGGTGAAATAGATTCCTTAACACATGAAGGAATCTAAAGTGACAGTCATACACCATGCTCAACCTACCCTCACAAGTAATATGATTCAAGAGGTGATTCGCCACCTCATCCTAGGGTTTAGGAAAGCTTTCCCTTTTCACTCCATTTTCTCTCTCTTTAGGTTCCTCATAACTTAGGAAAAATAGATTTTTAGCATTTGAAGTTTGTTGGCTATCTTTTTTATCCCATGGAAATCCCATTTGGATCCCTCAAACTATGTTGATCATGGGTTCATAAACTTGGATCTCTGATCCCTTCACAAAGGTGATATATTATTGGTTTATGATGTTTTAATAATTTGATACAAATTCCATGGCCACCTTGTCATCATACCCCTGCAACTTATTGAGATACCCTATCCAATTGGTGTACTGGAAAATTTCCACTACTTCAGGGTTGTTGTATACCCTTGAAGTTTCAGTGGGTTATATCCTATTGAAGCCACCCCCATATTATTGTTTTATGTGTGGGATGTATGTGAGGTTTGATTGGAAAAATCACAATTTTATAGTGGAAAATAAATCCTATACTCCAATACTTCAAATTCTGGAACAAATGGTAATGGACAAGAAAGTTTTAACAATGACTCAATACTCAATTTCATAGATAATTCCTTTTGATATTGGAAATTCAATTCTCAAGGGTTTCAATTAGTCAAATATAAAAACCTTTGGGGATAGGTAAAGATAAAAGAACTATAGGTCTTCAAATTATTGAGAATAGGCAATTCTAAAACTAGCTCTCTATGAATATGGTAACAACAAAAACTTAGGTTTTAAAGTTTGCGAGACAATTTCAACACTTGTTAATCAAATTTTCAACCTTCCAAACAAAGATAGGGTTCCACCCTTCTTATGAGATAGTCCTTAAAGAACACATATTTTTGAGGTTGACTAACTTGTGAGGATAGGTTAGTGTTCTGTGAGTGGTTACATTTGAGAGAATTTTTTTGAAACGATAACAATTTTTGAAGATATTGAAATATGAGAACAATTGTCACCTTGTGAGAAAAAATCTGAGAATAATAGACTCTAGGAATAATAAATACACTTAGGGAAAACTCTAGGGATGGAAAATGAGAATGGTAAAACTTCGAGTGAGCAAAGTTCCTGGGTTTTTACCTGTAAAAATAAAAAATTTTCTCTGAGAGTAGGTTTCCTAGGGTCTCAATATCGAGGAAAGCTTCATAGTTCCAATGATAATGGAAGAAAAGGGTTGAGGTTATAATATTCAGTACTAATCATTTTACATAGGTGATTATGTAGCTAAGTAAACTAATGTAACCCCAACTAGGCAACTATGGACTCTTGAGCTATGTAAATGTATTTGTAAACCTGACTTTTAGGGCTATGCAACCTAGCCTTATAAATTTCATTGTGCAACTTTGCTTTGTAAATTTGAATATTTTTTTGTGGATTCAAGAGATGTGTAAGTCTGCAATGGAAACTTGATTCTATGGAAATGAAGGATGTCTTCACTTTTTTCTTTAGCATGCATGCATTTGTTTGCTTCCTGGGGATTATGTGTTTTGGTGGTTTTGAGCACTTCCTTTTCATAATCCGAAAAGGCTTGCGCTTTTCAAATTATGATCACCATCATACTTTGACATTATGTTTGAAGCCAACCCTCGCACAACATTGATTACCTTGCCAAAACATTGATTGTCTCACCACAACTTCAGATACCCCACCCAAGTCGATAGTCGAGGCCCACCTCGACGGTTTATGTGGAATTTTTAGAGTTATTATGGTTAAAATCTTGGGATTGACTTTTATTATTAATGAAGAAGTGAAGTTGGAGTTGGTGACATATCTTTGATTTGGTTGTGATGGCATGTATATGTGTAATCATTATATTAAGGCAACATGGATGCTAGAGCGATCCTTTAGAGTCGTTTTCACATTTGAGAGTTTGGACAAAGCTGTTGGTATTGTAGATATAGTATTTTGAGATAAAATAGAGCTTCTTATAGCTTCCTATAGCTCACGATATTTGTATACAAAGTATCCTGTGACACTTAGAAGAAGTATTTGGAGGAGATATGGTGAACTTTTTGTGATGTAGGATGATAGAAAATGTTTGTTGTAGGGTTTCCTAGATGCTCGGGCATTAGTTCGAGTGAACATTTTGCAAAAAAAGTGGTGTAGGTTAGTTTCTTATAGTTTCCTATAAAACTTTTTGTTTGAACTATTTCCTATAGCTTCCTATAGCACTATGCACAAAGCATTCATGTAGCTTCATGTAGTAGTGCAAATAATTGTCTTCCTATAGGTGCATATTTAAGTGAACAAATTGGTGATTTGAAGCATTGTAGTGGTAGGAATGGATGGTGGAGGTGAGAAATGGTTGCTTCTAATGAAGTAAGTTGTTTGTTGAGTGATGATATATGAGTTGTTTTTGGAACTTCTCTAGTAAAGGATTTGGACTTCTAGAGAATGATTTTGTTATGGAGGTTTGAAATATGAGCTTAAGAGAAGCCTGTAAATAGAATTGTTGTTTTAAGTTGACCTTGATGCAATTTGAACTCTTGTGGGTTGAAAGATATGTTGATAAACTAAGAAATATGTTGACATACTAAAATATATGTTGATCTTTTCTTTGCTTGAAGAATGTCATAGCTTCTAACAAGCTAGAGTATGGACATTGCACAGATTGCTGTATTGTTGTGACCCCCATATTTCTTTATTTATGTAGGTTGGAAATTGTTGATGCTATTAGATCTTGTGTTGTTGATGATGTTGTTGATTATATGAATCATTATGTTAGTTTTGTATTTGAGGATGGAGCTGGTGTTGATGTTGATGATGACGTGAATGATGATGTTGGTGCTATATTTCCTTTTTTCATTAAACGTAAAGGCATGTACATGTACATTGATTCCTTGTTGTGTTGTTGATAAAGGGACCTACTTCAATTGTAGCTTTTATGATTTTTGTAGCCTGGGGCCTGTATATTAGAGAACCTTGAAGAACTTGTAGGATGTATAGTGCAAAGTGTTTTTAGGCTATCCTCCTCTTGTATGTGGATAGTTGTTGTTATTCTTTCGTACACCCAAAAACACTGAAACAAGAGTTAGTTTTTTCATTTTTTTTCCTTTTTCCTTTTTTCTTTTTCTCAGGACACTGGTGCCATTGCTGGTTTTCACCAGTGCCCTGCTCCATGATGCTTGTAAAGGTTTTCAACACAGGGAAATTTTTATTTCACAACTAAGGTTACCTCTTAGGAAGTTTTCAATCAAAGCCCTATCCTCGATGCCTCTATGAGGTTTTCACCAAGGAATTTTATTCTTTTTTTTCACTTTATTTTTTTTCAATTGGCCTTATAAATTAGAATGGGTTAGGGGCATTTATACTACCAACCAAATTTCAGTTGTTGACTCTAAAGTAGGGTTAGGGATTCATCCCTTGTTAGTTGTTTCTTATAGATATTAAGCTATAACCAATAACTAGGACACGTATCCTTTCCTCATATATGGTTTTGATCTTGACTCAACCATTATCATAGTATGTGTCTATGTGGTAGGGCCCCAAGCATTTGGTTTTTAGGTTGTCCTTGAAGTATTTAAATATGGAATCATAGGTAAGGGCCCAATCTCATTCTTTGAAATCCTTGGACTTGATGACCTTATCATGCCATATTTTTCTTTGTTGTTGTACTACCTCAATGTGAAACAAGGATCACTACCTGTATTCATCTAAGGTATTCGATTGTTGTAACCTTTCTTGTTGGGATGATGATAGGTCTAGATTTCAAATGGAGGTTTTTCTAAGTATGTCTATCTCAAATTCAATAGGAAACATTGCCTTCTTTTTGTTATCACATATAGTTGTCAAGGGTAACAGTTGTCCAAATTCACGGCCTGCACAAGAAGTGTCAAAGTGCAGCGTTCAGAGAAGTCCATTTCGGTCTTGCAATGCAAGCAACAAATAGTTTTAATCTTTCAACAGCTAAGATTCCAGGAGCCATTCAGATCAGTGGCTCACGAAAATTCAGGATTTCAAAGTTACGCGAAGTATAGCGCCAGAGCAAAGGTCCAAAGTCCCTAGACCTAAAGTGAGCATGAGCCATAGATCTTAAGTGAGGCACGTGGCATCGGATAAGCGAATTCACGATTTCTTGAATCAGAGTTTCGTTGGGAGCAATGCGCAAGTTTTGAGCAGTGCGAACTCACGAAGCGCTCGAAGAGGGGGCCTAGGGTCATAGACCAAGGTCATGTGGAAGGCAGGTTAGCACCCATCACATGGAGCTGGCTGAGGTACAGTTTTGAGGAAGGAATCTCAACCATCAGATGCAAATCAGATCCGACCATTGATCTGACACTGGCGAAGTCGGAGAATCGAGGATTGGAGGAAAGGATGGTAGGCTAGATTTCGACTTCGCGAAATGTGAAGTCCCGAAATGCTTGGAAGTTGGGCCCCAGGTCATAGCGAAGGTCATGTCAGAGGGGTCCATAGGAAGGGATCTAGCACTCGCTAGGCTTTAGTTTGAGAGTTCAGAAATCAGACTAGTCGGGAGTGGTTCACATCAAGCCTCCCAAAAGATGAAATACCGAAGCGCCTTTGGATATGAGCCTAGGTCATGGCTCGAGGTCACATGGAATGATGGAGAGGAGCCGCGCCAAAGGCCGAAGATGCCCGTGTTAGTCATTGAGTGAGATTATCATGGTTTCAAGGCCCCAAGTTGACTCGAAGAGCTGCCAGCAACACACGGCAGCCCCTAGGCATTTAGCCTCGGTGCGATCTCGAGAAGAAGCAGTAAATGAAAAAGGAGTGGTGGTTGAAACCTCAACTCACTCCATTAATGGGAAGTATGGAGGAGATGACCATGGAAAACTAAGCTATCAACCTGTTGTACCCCTATGAGTGGTTTTTCCTACAAGCCCATACTGATCTGAGATTGCGTCTAACAGGAGAATGCAGTTGCAGATTGAAAAAAGAAGATGTATATGCCAAGCCTTGAATGCAAAGACTCGAGCACAACTGTACTGTTGTTGACGAAATTCTTTGAGTATATGTATGGGGTTTTGTTATTGGGCAATGGTCTTTGGTTGAGCAGAGGGATCCCATTTGTAATTTTGTTTTGCCAGAGCTGTTCTCTGGTTATGTAATCGATTTGAGACTTTCATGTTAATAGAAGTCAACTTCCCTCTTTCCAGTTTGCCTGTACAAGCTATTTAAAACACTTGGGCATGGATGATCCAGTCGAGGATCGTTATACTGCTGTAATGGAGATTTGATTATAGCGGTATCATGGTCAGTTTTATTCATTTCCATGTGTATCTATTTCCTTCTCACATTGAATGGCTCGGGCATGGATGATCCAGTCAAGTTGTTGCAGTTGCAGGATGATGGAGGTTTGATCATACTGTAGTTGTAACTGTGTCCCTCATAGACATATTTCGGTTTTTGAATTTGAGCTCAAGAATGCTCTTGAGCTTGGGTTTTCTTCTCTGAGCTACTGGAAGGCCTGATTCCTAGAGTAGTCTCCTTCACCCTTTCTCCTAAGTCTTCCCTCTGCTCTCGCTTTAACTCAATTTACTGACTGTGTTGAAATAATGTAACTGCGAAGAGCATTCTTATTATTATTGGATTAAATCCCCATTGTAGATTAATCATGTCATTATTATTATTATTTTTATTGGATTAATCCCCATTGTGGATTAATCATGTCGGTAATTGTATAAGGACCAAATCCCCTTTTGTGGATTGGTCATCGGACAATTATAAAGGGCAGAATAAGAAATCGGCCTTAGCAGTTATTATGGAAGACCCAGAATTAATTAAAGGTGGGTTTACCCACACAGAGTGAGAGGTCAGCCCTGCCATTTGTGACCTTTCACATGTGCCAGTCTTGTATAAATAAGAGGCTAGCGCCTCACTTCAAACAAACAACTCACTTGCTCATTTTCTCTTATGAGGCAAGCTGCAATTACCAGAGAGAGGAGAAGAAGAGTGGCACATCTATTGGGGAGGACTTTCTGTATTGGTTTGAGTTATCTCTTGAACATTGTATAAGCTATTTATGATAAGGAAGTTTTTGCTGGGTTTTCTTCCCCTAGAGGGTTTCCCAGGATAAATGTTTTGTCTCTTGTGAATGTGTATTTCTCAGTGATCTTGTTCTTATTATGCTCTTATCTA
>ML785026.1:1069394-1080522 GCA_009831015.1 Picea engelmannii
TCCCTTTATGGGTTTCCTCGTGAAAAATCTGTCTCTGTGTATACTTTATGTGTGACTGTTGTTCTTTACCTTTACTGTCCATATGCTGTATATTGTTGATGACCACATGAAGAAAGATTAATAATATTTTAACAGACTTAAAAATTGTTTAAGCTCACATACAAGTGATTCACCCCCCCCTCTGAGTTGTATTAATAATTTCAACACGAAGTGCATTCTTATTATTATTGGATTAAATCCCCATTGTGGATTAATCATGTCATTATTATTATTATTGTTATTGGATTAATCCCCATTGTGGATTAATCATGTCGGTAATTGTATAAGGACCAAATTCCCTTTTGCGGATTGGTCATCAGACAATTATAAAGGGTAGAATAAGAAGTCGGCCCCAACAATTATTATGGAAGACCCAGAATTAATTAAAGGTGGGTTTACCCACCCAGAGTGAGAGGCCGACCCTGCTAGTTGTGACCTTTCACATGTGCCAGTCTTGTATAAATAAGAGGCTAGCGCCTCACTTCAAACAAACAACTCACTTGCTCATTTTCTCTTATGAGGCAAGCTGCAATTACCAGAGAGAGGAGAAGAAGAGTGGCACATCTTTTGGGGAGGACTTTCTGTATTGGTTTGAGTTATCTCTTAAACATTGTATAAGCTATTTATGATAAGGAAGTTTTTGCTGGGTTTTCTTCACCTTGAGGGTTTCCCAGGATAAATGATGTGTCTCTTGTGAATGTGTATTTCTCAGTGATCTTGTTCTTATTATGCTCTTATCTATTTAAATGCAAAGAACTATAATAATGGCATAAACATTAACAAAGTTAATGTGGTCCTCACTTCCCTGTGCATTTCTTGTCCAATTTTGTGTTGAACATCATTTAGATTCTGAGTTTTGTCCATTGGCCTCCATCCATATAAAACCAACATCCACCAAAAATCTGATGGGTACTGGGCTTACCTTCTCTGCAATCGGAGGGTGACTTCTAGTGCTAACATTTATGGCACCATTGTCGAGGAACGAATTGAAGACTTTTCCCTAGGTAGAATGACAACGAGCTTCTGATTTTGAAGGTGGATTAGATATCAGGACCATTGAATATTGTGCTTGCACTTGGCGACTCCATTGAGGTGACTCCACTGTCTCAACTCCACCATTTCAGTGTGGCTACCTCTGGCTACACCTGAAGCCCCTTGGGACACAACGATTATATCTGGTCTTTGATGGCGAACAAAGACCAAACACACTCATTCTCCACATCATTCACCTGGTGACTCCATGGTTGAAGGATCGATTGAAGACTCCACCGATTTGAAATGGACAAAATCTTGGCTTGAAGGTTTGCTCCTTTTAATTTTTCTGTTGTTCTTAGTTTTCCTAATGTTGTTCCTACTATCGATGAGTGGAGGGATTTTTTTCCCATATTCAGGGAACATAAAGATGATAACCCTACCAAGCATCTCTGTGAGTTTCATGGACTCATGCATCAGTGGGAGATACATCATGATGATGTATTATTAAAGATGTTCATGTTCTCACTAGTAGGAGATGTTCATGAGTGGTACCACTCCTTGCCCCCTGTTAACATCTCTTCCTTGGAACAGTTTCATGTAGCTTTCATTAAGCATTGTCAAATGTATTATCCCTCTAAGTTAATGTGTCATAACTGTTGTGAGGGACATACAGATTATATTCAAGATATGGCACTAGTACATTTGGGTCAAATTCCGACGACATGTTCGATGCAATTGCCACTTTATATTTTTGGGAGAACAACAAACAACTATCCCCCTCAAACATCGTTTCACATGACGTCTCTTTTTCGACGTTTCATATGACATTGCTATTGCGACGTTTCATGCGGACACGTGCCATCTCTAATTTGACTATCCAAAGCCTAGATTTGACGTCGCTCTTGCCACCTCTAAGACTTCGCTCTTGCCACCTCCTAGATGTCGCTCTTGCCACGTCTTGGAGGTGGCAAGAGAGACATCTAGGAGGTGGCAAGAGTGACGTCTTGGAGGTGGAAAGAGCGACGTTAATAGGTATCAACTCCGACGTGGTTGCTATGGGAGCGACACCCTTGGAGGTGGCAAGAGTGACGTCTTGGAGGTGGCAAGACCAACATCCTGGAGGTGGAAAGAGATATGTATTGGATGTGGCAAGAGCGACGTTAAGACGTATCAGCTCTGACGTGGTTGCTAAAGGAGTGACACTTCAAGACGTCGCAATAGCGACTGTGTTGTAGGTATTTTAAAAAAAATACAATATCAATATTGAAAGGTACAGGTACATTAACCTTTGCTAAGATACTAGCCATATCAATATTTAAATCTATATAATCGGTCTTAGGCAAGGTTTGTTGAGGAGGAGGACTAACTTCCAATGGTAAAGGGAGTCTTGTCTAATGAGGTTTAGGATCACTAGGATATGTCTTGGGTGTGTTATCACACAAACTCACAATTGTTGAGCTAAAGTCTGAAATCTCAAGTGAAATCATGTGTAACTTAGAGGGAAGGCCCCTATCACCTCACCAACCCTCTTTCACTTCAAGCCAACTTTCCTCGGACTGAAGGGGGTTTCCCTCATTTAATATTGCGAGGACTTAGGGCAAGGAATCTCAATGTGGAGAGTGAAGTCCGAGAAAAATGCATTTGTGTAGCTTTTGACTATTGAAGAAAGTACTTGGAGGTCTCAAGATGCCCTCCTAGAAAGTATCTCCCATTCAATCGCCATCCTTTAGACTATTGAAGAAAGTACATGTCATCGAGTGCTAACATTTACATTTGTGGCCAAATGGTCAATTTAGAAACATGGGCTCATAATTACGATAATCAAGAGAGAGACTCTTCGAATAAGGACCCTACATCTACTTCCCAGCCCGTTGGACCTCTCCAGATATAAGAGCCATCACTTGACACAATTTTTTTCCCACCAAAGGGTGTGTTTCCTAGGTCTATGCATAATCCCAATGCACAGGTTGCCCATAATTATAGTATTGTGGAATATTTAACCCAGACACCATGTGCCATGTCGACCCTCGAAGTCCTTCGATGCTTCCCAATGCAACAAAGAGCATCGTTGTCTACTATACGAGGGGTGGACCCTTCATATACTAGTTTAATTACATTTGACATGGACCAAAGTTAGGCTAGACTCCCCCACCATATTTCTTTTCAAATTCAAGTAGTCTTGCATGGGACGAATATCTTCAAAACTGTTGTTGATGAAGGAGCCTCCACTTGTATTATGTCTGTCATGTTGGAGAGATATCAATTCCCCGGAGCTTGTGCATTCCAACATCATGATGAAGGCATTCGATGGCCACATGTTTAAGCCTCAATGAATCATTTCCGCCTTTCCTGTGGAGTTAGGTTGAAAGACTATCATTTTAATTAATGCCCCCAACAAATTTGAGGTTTAAGTTTTCACACAACATACAAATTTATCATTTTAATTAATGACCCCAACAAATTTGAGGTTTAAGTTTCCACACAACATACAAATTTATCTTAGAAGGGATACCAAAATTCTCTATAAATTAAAGACATGGAAACCTCTTACTCCTCCAATTTAAGTTATTAAAAATTACCCAAAAGTGTTATAATTATACTAGCATACCCCCGAAGTGGGGGAAAGGAAACACCGAAAAAAACCGATAACATATATAACGACCATAAAATTAAACATTCACTACTACAAATTGTTGATACACTGGTGGTTGGTCAATGACTATGTTTATATATGGAGAACTCATAGCTAACTTCTCTTTGTAGAACAATGAGAACAACAGAGACGATTACATCGAAGTCAGAGTAAGGAAGTTGCTTCAGTGTAAGGAAGTTGGACTTGCTTCAAATCAATTTTCCTGACACCTATAAACTCCGACAAATTAAGAACTAAACCACAACCCAACAACCCAAATATACAATGACAACGTTTAATTTGCATAGACTCTCTACTCAACTATTTTGTTAGCAGTGAATGTCAGTTGAATTCCCGAGGAACAATCGTCACACAAGGAAGCTTTAAAGAATATTTAATTGATTATAGATTTTACACAACATATCTCATTTGAATCAATGGTTTCTAGCCTCTAATTGAGTTGAACTATAACCTATGAAATTGTCCAAGGACACAATGCTGACCCTCTCTCTTTACTCAAGTTGAAACACAATTTCAATTATTGATGGTTCATAACACTTCTCGGCCCCACACCGACCTACGGTCCAGATTCTTCGATGCCCATCCCGATGGATCCAATGGTCCTGAGTGCCCCTCAAGGCCTTTTCCCATCGAAGTGCCTTATCCAAGGCTACTCCGACCATTAGACTCTGACAACACTCTTCGAAATGGATCCAACGATCCATATCTTCCAGAAACACTCCCGATAGATTTGACGGCTATCGGTGTCCCATAAAGATCAATGATTGAGATTATGTCTTGGATGATCACCGATCGACGATCATGATTTCTCCTCAGAGCTTTCCCATTGGAGTGACTCTAATCCATGCTTCCAAGCTACTCCGACAATGTAACGTCCCCGACCGTCATCCCACTGGTCGGGCCAATGCTACTGTGTGGAACACCATCATTCTCATACTTAATTAATAACATGCATTTAAAGCAAATTAAACACATTTAAACTCGGAGTAAGCACAATATAACTGCTAACATAAATAATCCTTGGCATTAACAATAATTCATATGAACAACAAAATACATGGTACATATAAGCATCACAGGCATGCAAAACATAATATTAAGCATAAGCTGATACTTATCTTTGAAACCGTGGTAATTCCACCAATCATGTGCAGGCTTCCACTAAGCTCCCAGCCTTAGACCACACTGCTCATCATGCTCAGCAGTGGGTCACCCCCGAGCTGGGACTAAGCTCCACCCAAGGCAAGGAATCCTAGTCTAGGCTGAGGTTACAGGGAAAACTGCACAGAATAACCAAAATGATTCTTCCCAGGATGCCTTCTTATGCCCACTACTCATGAACTCTCATTCCCCACATGCCTGTTCCGCCCGAGAGTATACACCTTCACAAGCACAGTCCATCAGTGCTTCACCTCCCTCTCTGGGTCTTGGCAACAGGCCAGATCAGGAAGTCTTAGAGCTCTGTAGCTGGTGCTGGACTCTCTCTGGAAGAATACCACTTCCCAATAGACTCCTTCACTTGGAAATAGCTTCTCATAGGCCTGACAGACTGCCTCTTCAACAATAATCACCTCCATCTCCTGGAGAGAGGTTGTATACCCCATCCAACAAGCCACACACAGTCAAGCACTACAAAACCACCATAATCAACTGGAACATAGACATGAACACACAAGGATGAAAACAGATAGGTGCAATAGCATAACAAGTCTCAACAATTACGGGACACTTTGGTTTTCTCAACTGACAATACAGGACAGACTCACAACTTTGGTTTCAAGGATGCTTGACAAGCAATCCACACAGAGGTCGAGCACAAACTTGACGGTTCAGACAGAGAGTGCATTGGCTCCTCAAGAAAACATCACAGGCTTCGGGCTTTAGTGTTGCATGAGGGTATGTATGCAGAGATCAAACGGGTTTCCCCGGTTTCAGACAGTCGACAACAGAGTGGAGAAGGAACCCCAAACTCAGCTGACGCTTCATTTTTTAACTGCATGCACCCAGGTCGACACTTGTTTTCCTGGAGCTGCATGCGTTCTCTTTTGCACACGTTGGAGATGCATGCGTTTCCCCTCCCAAGACTTAGGACAAAACATATATTTCACATGGATTTTGGAATAATATTAAAATATTATTCCCAAGGACTTAAGCCCCTAGGCTCAACACTTAGCCTCTCTTTCCCACCTTCCAGCCCCCAATCCCTTACCCACTCTATGGAAGCTTAGTCCCCCCATCACTTATTCATTGTGGTCGGTCTGCACGTAGTGGTGTTTATATTTTTATTAATGTTCTACATGATTACATATACAAAAGCAGGCTCCCGACCTTAACACTTAGGCTCTCCGACCTAATAACACGTAAGCCCACCAGCTTATATAAACTTGGCTTACCAGCCTATAAAACATAATTACAATTCATAATGTAAGCTTTATACTTCATAGACATCACTTACAACAGGGCTCAACCTTGGGGACATTACAGATGGTACCACCACGATCAACAATCACGATCATCTAGATCCATCCCGATGGATTCGATGGCCATCAACTGCCTTGATCCTTGACAAGTCCTTGTATGAGAGGAACTCCGATCAATGGCCAGTATTGAATCATTGCGTCGAATTGACGGGTGAGATCTTTCCAAGACTAAGCATGATTTTTTGCTGGATTAAACAGTCTACTTCAGAACTTAGTCATTTTTTTAAGATTTCATCAAAATCTACCCTCGTCGAACAGTGTGAAATAGGACCTCACGTCTAGGAATACCTCTCGATCCTTCTAAGGCTTTACCCGGACTTAGAGAACCCTCTCCTGCCTAGAGAAATCTCTAAGTTATTTACTCCTTGTCACTCACTTAGGGAATTTCAAAACCATGAGTTGTCCATTCCAGGACAAGGATATTTCCGGTCTCAAACTGGGTGAAACCACACCAATTTATAGGTCTAAACTCAAGATAGTTTCATAGAAAACCTGCATAAGTAAGGAGATTTACAGTTTTGAAATGATTATGGCAACAATTATTCACAGATAAATTACAATAGTAACAACAATCACATAATTTCCATTTCTGTACACGTCTAAGTGTAATTGAAGAAACAATATCCATGACAAATAACTCATAACAACAATTCCTGTACCATTCTAACAACAACACATTGTAATATAAATAACACAGTAAATACCCAACACAGGTTTACATAATATTCATATAGTAATTTAAATAAACATATGGTGGACACTTATCTGATATGAATAGCCACCAACTGCATGCAAACCTCTGAATTTCCTCCCAGCGTTAGACTCTGCTATTCATAAGAAAGTAGCAGGTCATCGCTTAGTTGGGGCTTAAACTCCACTTGGGCAAAGGAATTTCTAACACAGGATAAGGTCTCACAGCAACATAAATTCTCAACTCGGGTGTCAAATTTTAAGCAGACAGCCTACAACCTCTTTCCCCACATGTTTGTCCCACCTTAGGAAGTGTGCCTTTTCTCTCCTCAATAGTCCTTCGACTACCCCACTTCCTTTCCAAGACTTCAACAACAAACCATACAGGAAACTTAGAGCCATGTAGGCCAGCTTGGCACCTTAGGAAACCAATTCCCAATAGTTCTCTCACACAGAGAATGCCCACGGGCCTGACAACCCGTCTCTTCAGCTTAATTAACATAAAAACTACCCCAAAGCTCCCTCAACGCAAGTATGGAGATGACAACAGGTATGGTCAGCAACATAAGAGAGATAGTTCCCATGATGGAGAGCAGGACCAAGGATTGAATTGTTGAATGATTGAATGATAGATGAAATGCACTAAGCTTGCCCATTTTATCTACATGTTGATGAGATGCCACTTGTCATCTCAAGAAATCCCTTTTGAACCACTTGGTGATTCGTTTTCCATCTCTAAAGACTTAGGGTAAATCCATATCTATGCCTCATGAGATGCCACTTGTCATCTCGAGAACTCCCTTTTGAACCACTTGGTGATTCATTTTCCATCTCTAAAGACTTACGGTAAATCCATATATATGCCTTTTTTACCTTAGGAGTAATTTAGTAATATTCCTTGTCTTAGCCCCTTTCCAAACTCTCAGCCCCATTTCCCTTCTAGTGGAGTTTATCCCCCTTACTCTTTTGTTTGGTCGGTCTGCAGCAGTGGTGTGATTTTATTAATATCTAACTGTGAGTACATAATACACATGATAGGGATACAACCCTTTTAGCATCTGGCTCACCAACCTATTTACTACACATGCACTCTGGCCTCAAGTATCATGGCTCACCAACCTATATGATCAATTACTACTGGGGTAAACCTAGGGTATTACATTTGTCCAGCTGAATTTTCAATGCATTATATTGTTTCCGTTAAAAATATATAATCTTCATATTTATATTTTATATGTTTTAGCACGTCTTTTCAACCCACAACCTATACTTTACTTCTACTTCTGCAATATCTTTCTTTCAACTATCCTTGACCAATATCTATTGTCTACAACTAATCATTTATTACATGATATTGTTGGCACTATATTGAATATAATATATTATTTATATATCAATTGGATTTACACCTTATGGTGTATATTACATGTAAAATTGTGGGAGTTGTGAAGAAACCAACTAATTCACAAGGCAATGGCTCAATCTCATTGAAAATTGATGATATTAAAATAAGAGTCTCAACAAAGAACCAACTAATTTCAACTCAAGATCACTAGGAACCCCAAAAGTATGAAAATATTCACATCGTCAATCCATCCAAGTAAGAAAGCCCTCATGAAAAAAGCTAACCATGTGACTATATTCAATTCATGAATCTTGTGTTTTAGAAGTACCTCAAAGTTTGACTGAAGCATTGAACAACCCTGAAACAACTAAGTGAAACGAAAGCTTGTTTAATGGAAATGTTAAAAATGGTGGAAGCTGATTCCATAGACATTAGAAAACAAATCATACTGATATAAAATCCTCTTGATGAACCTCTATGGCCAACCGTATACTGTATACCAATAATTGACCAAGTGGCTCTACTCCAGAATAGTTATGAACACTTGGACAACAACAACTGTATGAAAAAATCTAACCATATGACTATATTCAATTCACGAATCTTGTGTTTTAGAAGTACCTCAAACTTTGACTGAAGCATTAAGCAACCCTGAAACAACTAAGTGAAACGAAAGCTTGTTTAATGGAAATGTTAAAAATGGTGGAAGTTGATTCCATAGACATTAGAAAACAGATCATACTGATATAAAATACTCTGGGTGAATCTCTATGGCCAACCATATACTATATACCAATAATTGACCAAGTGGCTCGACTCCAGAATAGTTATGAACACTTGGACAACGACAACTGTATGACATAAACATAATTCTTCCTTGGGCTTACTTGCTATGCATTACATGGAATGAACACCCAGCACATAAAATATAACCAGTGCCTGTCAATTATGGGAGTAGTCTGACTTGATTGTCTTTCATGGTGCCTTGCAGAAGCTGTTGACAGGTAGTTTTTGGAAAAAAATTTGGCATATGCACGATATTTATCTATATCCATTTTCTTTCCACGATGGCTTTCTTCTTGCAAAGAAGAAAGGGTAGTGCAAAATTTTTCTATGTTGCTTGCACATGCAGCTGTGGAAACTCTGTACAAGTATCAATGGACTGCCCAAAGCTTCCCAATTGCATCTTGTAGTTCATAGGTCCCGATAATCAATATGAACCTGGAACATGCCGAACAAAGCTAAGTGATTTTGCTTCATATTTTGCATGATATTCAAAACCTTTGTAGTTCTTCCTCTCATAAGACATTTTTACACATTAGTTAACCATTACTTATTGCAGTTCTCGTTCATAAGCCACTAAATTGGATTGTTTTCAAAGGACAATGTATAAATTTATGGCATTATCAACAAAGCCATCTCAATAAAACAAAGTCTTTCAACTTCTTGATGTTACAAATAATTCTTCTAAATACAAACTGAGGAATAAGCTCAATAACTTTCTTATAAGCAACATCATAATACTCACCGGACGAAGTTTCAGTGCACCATGACTTCTGGTGGTCAGTTCATCCAAGATTTCTGCATCACCAATAATTTCCTTAATGCTATCCACCTTGTTTACTCGAGGTGTCCGAGGTGTCTGGGGTGTTCGAGGTGTATCAAGCTCCTGTAGATTAATCTAAGAAGAGATGATAAGAAACTTAATATACCAACCTAGTACAAAAAAATTCATTTTCAGAGGAGCATTATCTGAAAGAAGGGGAAATTCATTGGGAGAACGCAATGTTACAAAACTCATATTGGATTGGGTGGAGCTTTACAAAAATATATGTCCCTTACCAGCCAAATTATAGAAATACCTAAAATTTTTCATGGTTTTGCTGCTCTCTTTCACCATTTTGAAAGTCCAAGATTTTTCTAAGCATAGTATAAGTGTTGAAAACTTATTCTATTAATTTTTTTTTGTATGATATAGGTTTTGATTTTGATTTTCTGTTGGGCAGGGGATCAACTAACTCCATGCTTATGAAGCACCTACTTTCTCACCGTTGAGCTTGGAGGTCACACTAGTTGCTTACAAATTTGGACATAAAATTGGTAGTGTGCCTTGTAAAAGGACCTTTTATTTAATCTTCAGAAGGAGAAAAGGTTTTTAAATTGGAGTTTTTCCAACAAAGGTTTCAAGCATATGCCCGAGACTTGTTAAGTAGAAACCCTAACTTGATCCCCTCGTTCATGAATTTATTCGTGTTTGGGAGGAATTTTACTTTGCCATTCATCAAGAAATCCACAAACAATTGAAAAGAGATGCATGAACATAATAGTCCAAAGAATCAATCGCCAAATATAGTTTATTACCCGAATTGAGAGGCTTAGATCATAACGGGGAAACTCCGCACTTTCCTCATACTTAGCTGCATCCAGTTCTGACATGTACTTTGATACAAAGATATTTGGTAGAATGTACTGTCTGATTGGTATCAACAAAAAGAAAGGGATAGGGAAAAGTATCCCTGCTATTGGTATCCATGTAACCCCAAAACATGACAACAAATAAATGAACTGGAATATGGTAAAGAGAGCAATTGTTTTAAATGACACTGTTTCCACAAATGATGCATGCAATAGTTTCACTTACCATAAAATGACGCATGCAATAGATTCACAAATGATGCATGCAATAGGTTCACATACAAATTATGCATGCAATGGTTTTAATTAGTTCTCATGGAGGGACACTTCCAATAGGTTCACTTACCATAAAAAGCATAAGCCTACCAACCTGGAAATAATTAATGTAATCAATGTTAAGCCCTAATATTGGCTCATTACCACTTAATTGGGGCATATTAGATTAGTAATGTTATTTTATTTATGTCGGCTTTAGGCCATTAGTTGTAATTTAGATTAGTAATGTTATTTTATTTATGTCGGCTTTAGGCC
>ML785026.1:1096759-1132936 GCA_009831015.1 Picea engelmannii
TGTATCCCTTCATTTTGATGGATAATAATAAAGAAAGGACCTGGCAATTTCTCTGGTGGACGTAGCCCACACTGGGTGAACCACGTAAATCTGTGTCTCTCTTGTATTGTGTATCTTCTGTGTTTTATTTCCGCATTTGTTTTTATTTTATTGCTCCACGATCTTGTTTTTCTAACACAAACTTGAAGGCAAGTGACGGAGAACCTCAAACTTAAAGGTGAACAGACGCCCCCCAAAACCCCTCTCTCTCCCATGCAATTGATTACAATGAAGAACTGATTGGAGCCTGCCTGAACTTTTCGCCAATAATATAAAGCATTCTTTACCATATTCATCCACCTGCTGCTAAGTTGGGTGGCTGTGTACAAGTTGAGGATGGAAGTCTTCCTCTTGGCATTTCTACTCAACATCTCCTTGTGAATCATCATTGTCACCTAGTTCGTGTACATCATGAATAGCTGCAACTGCAGGTATTTGTGGATGGGATTCTCCCTTCATGCCTTCCATGGTTTTCCTAGAGTGAAGTGGTGTAGCAGAAGGTTGTGAGGTCTGTGACAGAAGGCAAAGCTTATAGCAGCTAATGTGCATCTAAACCGTAACAAGTTGGAGTCTGAGTTAGGGAGGAAGAATACAGATGGAGTGAGAAGATTTTTCAAGTCTGATGGATAGGTGGCATGCTCTAATATCCTCTCGAAAAACGACGAAAATCTAGAGAGGAACCTCCCCTAAAGAACGCCATCGGCGTAATAATTATAAAGTGTGGTTGGAGATCATCCAAAAACCAACAAGTCTTTGATTTTGCATAAAACTGTTGCTTGGTTCAAATCTCTCTCTCCCCCCACATTAAAGTGTGCAGAGTTGGGGTTAATATCTCCCACTAATTAATCAAAAACATTTATGGATAAAAATAAATAAAAGATTTTGAAGTGTGAATTTGAGGGCCAACAACAATAGCTAGTATCCTAGCATCATCTCTCACAATGAAGATAAATTTTTGCAGCTAAAAATGTATACACAGATGATCCACTATGAACATCTTAGAACCAAAATATTCTTAGTTTTCACTGCAGTGTCTAAATATGGTGTCATTGAAACACAACATTGCATTGTAGAATGACATCAACAAGAGAGAACCTCTTTACAACTAAGACAAATCCAATTTTTTACAGGATGGTCACACCTAGAAAACAAAAGAAGGGGTGTGAACATATTTATACGCATGTATTCATGGTTAGAGATGGAATGTCAAAATCCCATCTTCCTTATTCCATCAAAAGCTAGTAGGGCAGAACACTTGGATATCTTACTTCCAAGATCTTGTAAACTTATAATTTAATCATCAATTCTGGTTATAAAAACAACTAATAGTTCCCATGCTGAGCTCTGCTTCTCAATTATAAGCCTTGTAATAAGAACATAGTTCTACATTGTTGATTTTTCTTGACTGATACAACTAACGATGAACTTCGACGCATATCATATGAACTCCCATGGCCTGCAGTAAGCAATACATGGAAGTTGCAGGAAGCCCAAGTTGTCCCCAAAAAATGCAGAGAACTGTGTGAAAGTTACTGGTTGTAATGGTCCATGCTCTTGTGCTGCGAGAGGACCAAGATCTGTTTGTTATGAAGCAAGGCTAGGGTGAGATGCTGGAGGATATGAAACAACCCACGTGAATCTCATAGAGAAGCATGCAGAGAGATTCAACCCACAACTAGGATTTGTTGTGTATTCTAGATGGACTCGATGTGCAAGGCACAAGCTTAGTATGGCATGCCAAAACAAAAATATCAGGCTCACAGTAGGTATGAATGCCAAAAAAAATGTGTAAAAACATTAAGCTGGGGCACCAAACTAAATTTTCTGTAAAAAAAATTCTGATCAGATCTGAAACACTACACAGTGAAATAAACACCCATGTAAATCACACTTCTGCTGAACAATATTCAAATCTAATCCAAAAAACTGAGACAAAAGATATGGCAGAGATCACAAAGTAGGTAATGGAGGCCACAGGAACAGTGAATAACCTAAAAGGAAAATGTTTGCCCATGGTTATAGACAGATCATGTTCTTTCTCTACTGTTCATACCCAGTTAATATAGATCTGTATAGCAGCTCAAACTCTAGATTATATTAACAGTTCAAAACAGATTTAACTGCGACAAGAAATGGATTTACCATAGAAAGACTTTTGAGTGCCACAAAGAGTGCACACTAAATACTTCACCACCATTGTGCAACAAGTGTTTGACATAATGCATGTGTTCATTTACTCCAATCTGAACCAAAGCTTTACATAGTGTCACCAAATAGCATAACCAAAAGCAACATGGCAGTTCCCCCTCTCTGATACCATGTTAGCACCAAGGCCGAAAGACCCTATTTGATACTGCACATCATCACATAAAATCACATCACCAAATCAACAGTGGAGAAAACCCTCACAAGAAAACCTTCCCTTTGAATAATTGATTTCATTACATGATTCCACAGTGCATTACAATGAGGTACAAGACCCCTTTATATAGTGATTAACTTTAGGCTAACTTCTGCATTAATTACATAAAACTAAGTCACCTTCTAGCCACACTATTAATAAGGGACCACTAAGGCCACACACTCTGGGCTATAACCACCCACTAAGGGTGATTCATAAATGACTTTAATGTTCATAAAGTTGAGTTTAACCACCATTACACCAACATGGTAAGAGTCAACAAAATATCAGACATTGTTTAGTTTGGAAATACAAGTGGATGCACTAACCATCACCCAAGATTTCCACCTCCAAGGCATGGTAATCAAATGTAAGAGGAGAGCAGGAGAAGGGAGCAAATCCAAGCAAAACAACTGTAGCAAGGGAGAAGTAGAACCAATAAATTGACGTACAGAGGCAGAGTTAAAACTCATATCTTTGAAATGACTTTTGTAAAGGATTCCATATGGGTGAATACATAACACAATAAAAGACAAACATAATTGGAGAGAATAATAGATGTCACATATATTAATGATGTTGCAAGAAATACAACTACAGGAGATCGAGGTAGGCTACCCTAAGTTAGTTATGGTGGTTTAACCACCTAACCCCTAACCCTAACATTATAATATTACATTGGTCATGTGTCACTGAAGATGAGACCATGTTACACTCAAATATATTTTCATCTTAGGCTCTAACTTTGAGCCCTTCTACACACTACTTATTGTATAATTGAGAACAACAACTTGTGAAATTTGTGAAAGCATATGTTTTTGATCATCAACAACTTTATGATAGATCCTAAAAACTCTTCGAGTATAAGAACAACACATGGATATTTGAGGCTATCGTCCAATAATAAGAGTAGATCTGGGACAAAGCTTAAAGCTAGCCAATTGGGCCATTTTGTACTGCACTCTAGGAAAGGTTGTTGTTCTTCCTCACATGCAAATCTATACTATGTTCATACAAGTTTCTTTTATTTACCAAAAAAAAATCAATTCTGCAAAAAATTAGACATTTGGAACTTGTTTCATACTAAAATGAGGTAGAAAAGCAGGTCAGATTCAAAGAATAAAAGCAATAAAGAAAAATTCCTTAGTTAAAATCCTTCCAGATAATTAATTATGTTTGCACCTCAGCATTTGTTGGTGTAAATATGCAAGTTTGAACCATGAAGGAGAGCCTCAACTCATAATTAACCATGAAGTTTGAACCATGATTCATCAATGGAAATTGAGGGTTCATATTACATGAATCACAAAAGCATTGGAACACCTGGAAGAGATTAGATTCGTCCATGTGAGAAGAACCAAAAATCAAATGGTAGATGAAATGGAAAATAGGGTGGTTAGCAGGTAGATTGTTGCATTATGAACATGGATGAAAACATGACTGGTTACAGGGGTGACAGGAGCAGGGGGGATCCTTTACGATCCCAGAGGAACAGTGGAAATGTCATATGCCTGGGGGTTAGAATTCTTTATAACAACAAAGAGGAAGCTTATTCACTGTTTCAGGGGCTCAGATTAGCAACAGAGAGAAATATTGCCCGATTAATTATAATAGGGGATTCCACTATAGTTATTAGAGCTATGATGAAACAAATTCAAGGAGATCATAGACTAAATTCTATCCTTACTAGATCACAATATGAAGCCTCAAAGATCCAGGAAATATCATATGACCAGGTTCTCCACAATAACAATAAGTAGGCTGACGCAATGACAAACAAGGTGATTAAGTTAAAATTGGGGGCTCTATGGGTAAATGGCCATCAAACTACCCACTTTAACCCTTAAATCTTTGGTTTAATGTCAAGTACAAAGCCTTACATCCAACAAGTGTCATCCATGCGCGAGTATAACCGCCAGGGCTCAAAATTTAATTTGAAGGGACCCTTTATCATTTCGGGCATGCTCCAAGCTACAGGAGCATATGCTATTGAAGACATGGAATTAATACACCTAGGTGCAGGTGGGATAGCATCCAGTCACAGTTCTTTCAGGTGGAAGGGATTTGGGCTCCTCTGTTCGCTCCTTTTCAGGTTCGATTTCAGTCAGCTGCTCTCTCTTCAAGTCATCCTTCATTTTTTCTTTATCAGGACCAATTTAGTATTTGGTGATTTCCTTTTTGGCATTCTCAGTCTCCATTACATATCTTTCATTTTCATGGTGTTTTATCGTTGGCTTGGGCATAGTGGTTTTGGGCATCCTGCTACTTGTAGGTGTTAAAAGTCTACATTTATGCATCAAGATATTGGATCCTCTTTGGGATATCCTTTGCAGAATCCAAGAGCCAGTTTCTGTTGTCTCTGTTTGTAGAACACAGTTTCTTCCTCTGAAACAAAAGATAACTTTTCTATTGTAATAGCTACAGGGGGACATTTGCAATTGGGGAAAGTTCTATTCTTTTGGAAACTGAGTTACCTTGTAGTCTCAGGATTTAGTTTGGAGGATGGTCTGGTATCAACCTGCTTCCTCACAATGGAACCCCAAGATCTTATGGATTTTAGAATAATTTTAAGGACCCACGAGGAGATTACCTAGGGAAACAGGACCTCAATATTTTCCCTTGTCTCAAAACTTACAGAAATTATGAGCACATTTATACAGGTAAAGAAGAAGCTATCCATCTTGGAGACAGTGAAATATTCTTAGGCATATGGTATAAATAATGAACAAAGAATCTCTCTCAATGGCATCAAATTAGCAGGCCTTAGTGCAAGGGAACAACGAGGAAGAAAACACAGAAGCACAGATGATCGAAGCCATAGAAATTGTAGAACAAGAACCAACTTGCAACAAAGAAGGACCTGATGAAGTAGAAAACCACCACTCTTTCCTCTAGTTTATGTTTTATAAAGCAATTAGTATTTTAGGAGTCTTTTTCAGGATATATAACAGTAGATACTTTTTGAAAATTTTGTCATAAGATGTCAGAAAACTATGTATAATTTCTTGGACAGACTTGCTGATAGTAAAGCAGGCAATGATTAAATATGTACTAACAATGTTGACAGTTCTACAACAACCATTTTGATAATACAAATTCTCCAGTTCTTGTTAAAAAAAAACATGACTGGTTACTTAACTAGAAGAATGGAAAAGGAAAGCAAGAGCACTTCATAGGTTAGTCCCATGGGGTGGCCAAACCTTGAAAGGGGCTTGAAAAATAACTTTATTACAAGGTAGCAAAAGCATTAGGAGGTTAGAAACTTGATAACCATGGCTAATTATAATGGCATTAATGGCAATCCAAGATCGAAATTAATGAAAGATATGATGAGCCAGTCCATGCTCCATATTGCAGTTAGAGCCATGGTACACCAGGCCTTGATAAGACTCAAGCTTGTTATGGCCTCCTTGAACCAACTAGAGCTGATAATATGGACTGGCAGGCCGATTCTTAGCCACTCTTCCTTTCTGTTGTTTGATTCTATTCTAAGGTGGCTTTTCTGTGTGAGATCAGAGAGAAGAATGGTGGGCATTCCTCAATGAAAAGGACCTAGGCATCCTAGGAAGGTGGTAGAAGTCCCAAAAAAAGTGAGTTCTTCTCAGGCTCCCATCCCAAATCCATTCAACACCAGGGAATGGCAAAAAAACTTTGTGATGAAGGAAGGTATTTCCCACAAAGGGAAAACCTCGTACAGTAGAAGTAACAGGAAAAGAAAAGTGTCCAATGTTGTAATCATTGAAGTTGGAAAGGTCTGAGAGAATGCAGAAGGATCAGTAAGGAGCATCTATTCTAGTTGCATTGAACGCAAGATAACAGAAAGTCTGAAATTCATGCTGCCCCAAATGTGAGAATTTAATAATGATCTGGAGCGAGTGATTTGTATTGTTTTCAGAATTGTGTGAATTTGAAAGAAAAACTTTAAGAGATCTGACCATTCTGGTGAAGGCGATGTCTGAACGTAGGCCTCCTATATTCGACATGAATGAAGTGACCAAAGAGCAACAACCTCTAGCTAAATGCCATGATAGCTAGTCCAGTTTGCCTAAGAAGTAGACAAACACCCTAGATAGGCTCTAATACTATGGGTAAGCTAATATAAAATCTGACCCGAACAGAGGTCACATGTTCAATTCAATGCATATAGAGTATAAATAAAATATCAATGGGTATTGTTGAAAAAACTTACCGATGAGTTGAAAAATGGCAAAGGGCACGATGCCCATTGCTGGCTGTAGGAGAGAGGAAAGAGTTGCGACAAGACGCATCTTGAGCATCCTCGGCCATGGGAATGTCAACAATAGAGTAGCCAATGCCTCTCCCACCACCACATACCCCAACATGACCCACTGCAACACCCTTCTATTCTTCCCCCTCTTCCTTCCTTCAACTGGAACAATGCTGATCCCAATTCAATTGATTTTCTTATGAACGCACGACTATTGGAGTCAATGTATTTCTACTGAATAATTTCACAGTTCGAGGTATCTCTAGACTACCTGACCTTTCAAGCACCTTCCTTCCTTCCTTCTAGCTTGCTTTCAAGTGACATTTCTAATAATACCATGTGTTTCTCTGTGAGCGTGTCTGTGTAAAGGGAAACAAATGGTTAAATTTAATTTTTTAATTTTTTCAAAAGGATTGTTGTTTTAAGAATAATTGTTTTTTTTTTTTTAATTTTTTCAAAAGGATTGTTGTTTTAAGAATAATTGGTTTATGGCATGGGTTGAGTCGAGGGGAATTAATTTAATAAGGCAAACTCCTTCCATACACATAAGGTCTCTAAACCTTTAAAAGTTTGAAATGGAAACTCTTTTCTTTGTTATAACTACTTAATCACACTAGAGGAAAATGTGATATTTGAATGTGAATAGTAAAGGTCAACATTTGTTTACTTTTTTTTTCACATACAAGTTGCTTCAATCATAGGAAGTATTTTGCACATACATTCCAATCATAGTTAGTATTGGTTCCTCACTCTTATCCAAATTATAACTTATTATGATTTTTTTTATAAAAAAATTATACATATAAAGATTGCAAGGTTAATCTTCACTTTGATATCAAGGGGAGAGTAATCCACACCAATTTTAAATAGGAGGAAGAGGAGGTAGTGGTCAATCTAGCCAAAGCATAAAAAGCCCAAAACTAGAGAGCAAATTGGTTGAAGGTCTTAAAGGACCAACAAAACGGGGCTAAGGAGGTAATAGGGGCAAATCTGGCAGAAATTAAAGATGAGAACAAGAGGAGACCCTAAAAGAGCCTGCATCGAAAGAGAAGGATTAAGGTGTTATAATCCTTAACCCTTAACCCTTAAACTTGAATCACAAACAAGATATTCCTAAATCCTCAATCTTTATTTATCAAAATACCCTCAAGGTATGGCAACACCTTACAATAATCCTTTTATGGGAGGAATCCATTCGTATTCACTTGCATCTTTAAAGGAGCAACCCTAGAATGATCTAAGATCCAATACAATATACTGCAATACATGCTCCATAAGGAGTACTCCATCCTTATTTATAGCTAGCTAGAGAACCCTAATCATAACCACCTCCTGCCTAGCGGACATTCTTTAATGAGGCCACGTTATATTTGTTTGATACTAACTAACTATTGGTCCCTATTTAATGATATCAAACATAATGGACCTAGTCCACCTTATATTGAATGGCCACTTGATCTGGATTTTATGAGGGAACTAAATGAAACTAAAAAATATGACAGAAACATAGAGATACAGTAATACACAATTTCTATTAATGAATGAAATGTATAAGAAATGTAAAATGCAAAGAGAATTGAACTCGCTAGAATGGTGGTCATTTATCTCTGAGAAGAGTTTTGATGGTTATGAGCATTCAGAAGAAGATGTGTTTACAATGAGACTCAAAGGCCTTTTTAACATAAATAATTAATGAGAAAACCCTAACCCCGGAAGATGAAATGTCAAAAGGTTTGTGGGTCCCGATGGGGGTAGTCAATATGTCTTCTCAAGTGCATAACTTTTGCATATGATCTATGTCTGGGGTGCTCGGTACCTCATCAGAAAGGTCTAGCCTAGGAGTACACATTTTGTTTGGCCTAGCATCTACTTTTTGTTAGATTTTCTTAAATTTTTAGAACAATAGATTTACAAGAGTATTTAGATATTCTTTTACATTTAACAACCATATACTGAAACTATAAGCAACATAAAACAAGCACAAGAAGACACAAAGATTTATCCTAGGAAAACCCCAAACCCAGGGAAAAACCCAACCAACTTTTCTTAGATAGATTATTTATGATAATACAATCCAGCCATGAACAAGCTCTTCTTCACAAGAGAAAAACTGATAATGAAGAAACCTCGATACAAGAACTTATCTCTTTCTCCTTGCCAAACCCTAGCAGGGTCAGACAACTACAACTGCAGCACCATACAAAGCTAGTGCACCCCTCCTAGAGATAGCGCATAAGAGAAGCCACCAAGAATCACCAAGACAACCCCAGTTGTTGCAGTAGTTGTGTTTTCTCCTTGCCTCAGACTTACACCTTCTTCTTGAATGAGATAGTTGTGCTAGTGTGTGAACAAATGAGCAAGGTGTCACCTTATTTATAGTATTCAAGTCACTTAGCTAGGGCCGACTTCTCTTCCTGAAATTCTATTTTTACTTTATCTATTTCCTATGGGTCAACTTCTCTTATGAGGTGTTCTTCAACTGTTCAATGGTATTCCTTTGACTTCTGAAATCTTCTTCTTCTCTAAGAAAAGTTGTCCAAGAGGAAATACCTCCCACTACTACCAAAACATCAACACTCCCTCTTAGCTAGGGAGGTATTATTCCATGATGTTCTCTTCTAATAGTCCCAATCACACCCATACATTTCACATGGCATGGGAAAGACTACCACCATAGTCTTACAACTACGCTACAAGAATCTAGTAGTCCCAATCACACCCATCCATTTCACATGGCATGGGAAAGACTACCACAATAGTATTACGACTATGCTATGAGCATCTAGTAGTCCCAATCACACCCATCCATTTCACATGGTATGGGAAAGACTACTACCATAGCCCCAATCACACCTAGCCACTTCACATGGCTTAGGCAAGGCTACGCCATGGTCCCAATCACACCTAGCCACTTCACTTTGCGTAGGAAAGACCACACTACAAGTTCCAATCACACCTAGCCACTTCACATAACGTAGACAAGACTTGTACCAAGTCACTCATTACTCCCTTAGTCACTTCTCATGACTGATCTGGGAAACCCTTGGCCAAAGGGAGAGCTCGTTGTAGGAGAAACATCACAACTCCCTCTCAATGAGGGTGGACATTCTGCATCACACCAAGCTTGTCTCTGAAGTACTCATACTTCACCCTAAACAGGGGCTTGGTGAGAATATCCATTATCTGCTCATATGTGGATATGTACCGGAGCTCCACTACTCCTTTATACACCATGTCTTGAATGAAATAATATTTGATCTCTATATTGTTTGACTTGTCATGAAAGACTTGATTCTTTGAAATCTTCACACAACTTTGATTATCACAATATATCAAAGTTGGCTCCAACTCTAGATCAAATAACTCACAAGTAACTTCTGAAGCTACACTGCTTCACGACTTACAACATTGGCTGTTATATATTCTGCCTATGCTATAGTGAGTGCCATTGACGTATGTTTTCTACTCAACCATGAGATCATAGGCATTTATTGTAGTGTCATTGTGACTAAGTGGACATATGTTGGTGAGAACGATGTCATCATCTCACCATCTTCACTCAAAAATTCTTCAGAGGATGATGCCATCAGCTCATCATTTTTATTACTACTTTCATTCACCCACCACAAATGTCATCTTGCACCGACCCTGCATAGTGAGTAGTGAATGGGGACAACGTTGACATTTCTTCAAACTGTGCATGTATGCATCGAAATTTGACAAGGTTAGACTAGACAAATGTCTTTAAGCTATGTGAGGGTTTCAATACTCAAGGATGTATGATGTCCCCACATAATCTTTTAGATCGTCAACATTTGCATCAACGTTCATCATGTTGCACCTCTCATTGTCATCATTCGTCATTCCCTTCTATAGAATCATTGTCGGAACTATCTTGAAATTTGTCATGGAACTTCAAATACACCCATCACAAATTTCTTCCATCGACCCCACATAGTGAGCAGTGAATGGGGCCAACGTTGAAATGTTTTCAATCTATGCCCGTATGCATCGAAATTTGACATGATTAAACTAGATAGTTTCCTTGAAGGTATGGGAGGGTTTCGATACTTAAGGATGTTTGATGTCCCCACATAATATTTGAGATCATCCATGTTTGCATCAACGTTCAATATAATGGATGTCTCATAGTGAGCATAGTGAATGGGGCCTGCCTTGAAGGTGAATGAGCATAGTGAAATTTCTTCCACCGACCCGACATAGAGAGCAGTGAATTGGGTCAACTTTGAAATTTCTTCAAACTGTGCATGTATGCATCAAAATTCGACATGGTTAGACTAGACACATGCCTTGACGGTATGGGAGGGTTTCAAGACTCAAGGAATATGTCTGATGTCTCAGCCGCATAATATTTGAGATCATCCATGTTTGCAACAATGTTCATAATGGGGTGTCTCATATTTGTCAAATGTCATTGTTTCCATCTATAGAATCTTTGTTGGAACTCTCTTGAAATGTCATGGAACTTCCAATTCAACCACCAAAAATGTCATGCACGAACCCCGCATAGTGAGCAGTGAATGGATCCAACATTGAAATTTCTTCAATATGTGCATGTATGCATCAAAATTTGACATGGTTAGACTAGACACATGCCTTGACGGTATGGGAGGGTTTCAAGACTCAAGGATGTTTGATGTCCCAGCCACATAATCTTTGAGATCGTCCATGTTTGCAGCAACGTTCATAATGGGGCATCTCATATTTTTCAAATCTTGTTGTTTCCATCCGTAGAATCTTTGTGGAACTCCCTTGAAATGCCATGGAACTTCCAATTCAATCACCACAAATGTCATGCACTGACCCCGCATAATGAGCACTAGTGAATGGGGCCAACGTTGAAATTTCTTCAATATGTGTATGTATGCATTGAAATTTGACATGGTTAGACTAGACACATGCCTTGACGATATGGGAGGATTTCAAGACTCAAGGATGTATGATGTCCCGACCACATAATCTTTGAGATCGTCCATGTTTGCAACAATGTTCATAATGGGCATCTCATTGTGAAATGCCATTGTTTCCATCTGTAGAATCTTTGTTGGAACTCTCTTGAAATTTCATGGAACTTCCAATTAAACCACCAAAAATGGCATGCACCGACCCCGCATAGTGAGCAGTGAATGGGGCCAACGTTGAAATTTCTTCAATATGTGCATGTATGCATCGAAATTTGACATGGTTAGACTAGACACATGCCTTGACGGTATGGGAGGGTTTCAAGACTCAATGATGTTTGATGTCCCAACCACATAATCTTTGATATCACCCATGTTTGTAGCAACGTTCATAATGGGGCATCTCATATTTGTCAAATGTTGTTGTTTCCATCCGTAGAATATTTGTTGGAACTCCCTTGAAATGTCATGGAACTTCCAATTCAACCACCACAAATGTCATGCATCGACCCCGCATAGTGAGCACTAGTGAATGGGGCCAATGTTGAAATTTCTTTAATATGTGCATGTATGCATTGAAATTTTACACGGTTAGACTAGACACATCCCTTGAAGGTATGGGAGGGTTTAAAGACTCAAGGATGTATGATGTCCTGACCACATAATCTTTGAGATCGTCCATGTTTGCAACAATGTTCATAATGGGCGTCTCATTGTCAAATGTCATTGTTTCCATCTGTAGAATCTTTGTTGGAACTCTCTTGAAATGTCATGGAAATTCCAATTAAACCACCAAAAATGGAATGCACCGACCCTACATAGTGAGCAGTGAATGGGGCCAACGTTGAAATTTCTTCAATATGTGCCTGTATGCATTGAAATTTGACATGGTTAGACTAGACACATGCCTTGACGGTATGGGAGGGTTTCAAGACTCAAGGATGTATGATGTCATACATAAACTTTTTGAAAAAATTTCAACATTAGCCCCATTCACAGGTCATTGTTGCCCATCATGTACTCTAGCCCTAGTACAATGTCTTTTAATAGTTGTTTCCTTTAAAATTCAACCGATCAGAAAATTAAAACGAAACGAGAAGAGCCCTAGTACAATGTCTTTTAATAGTTGTACTCTAGCCGAGAAGACCTGCAAACCCTTTTTGAAGTGTCGTTATTATAGCAAACTTGTCGCAACATCCGTAAAATGCAACATATTTATAGATTTTATAACTTTGCAATTTCGACGATCATTGACCAAATCAAAGTTGACTTGGTCAAAATACTAGGTGACCGTTGGAAGGGGAAAACCTAGTTTCCACAATGTCGCAACTGTGACACCTATCTTCACAAACGTGGCAAGAGAGATGACTATGTCACAAACGTGGCAAGAGATATGATAATGTGGAAAACGTGGCAAGAGAGACAGCAACGTGGCAAGAGAGACATCAACGTGGAAATAGCGACGTTATTGGGCAATATGGAAAAAAAAAATAAAATTTCCTCTATTTTTCGACAGTATGGCCAATTTTGTCCATAACGCCACAAATAGAACATTGATTTTTTTACAATATGTACTAGTGTGGATATTTCTAGTGAAATCTATGAGAGTGAAAGAGATGTCTTGGGAGAGTTGACAGATCTAGTAGAATCTCTTTTTTCCAAAATGGAGGAATTGAAGGCAGAGCATGCTTGCCGCTCTTATGAAGAAAATGCAGTGGATATTCCAGTTTTTAAAACAGATGTTCTTGGAAGCCCTGCTTATGATGAAGAAGTGATCTCAAGCGATGACCAAGAACAAACAACTTCTGATGGATATCCCAACGAAGAGCTGAAGGTGCAGATTATCTCCTATCCAAAGCCTGAAGAGAAATAGATCCCTACCTATCATCTCATTGACTTGGGAAGAATCCAGCCTGTGTATGACAACTATGAATAAGATTCTGAGCCAGATATGTAGGATTTACAAGAACATATAGTAGAATCTTATCCTCTATTCACTGAAGAAAAATATTGTGAGGAAATCAACCATCCCGGGCCTGCAGAAGACCAAGAGCAAATCTTTCCCATGGGTCCTGTTTATGATGATTATGATTGTTGGCCCTTGGTTCTGGAAGAGAGAGAAGATTAAGACAAAAAAGATGAAATGTGAATTGCATGGAATTCCAGTGACTGATACTGGCTCGAAGTGAGAAGAAGAGCAGAAAAGATAGAGTGAAGTAAGAGAAAGCAAGTCGTTGGATGAGGAGATTGAGGATGATAGAATAGCGAGGAAGACAGATCATGGACAACTCAGCAAGCAGGAAAAGCCAACGGTAGATGCTTTGAGAGCACCGCGAGAGAAAGAGGGAAAGACAGGCTGGTGAAGCCCTGAAAATGCAGGTCAAGTTGACCTAGGGTTTTTGTATATAGGGTTTTGGCACTTAGGTTTCGACCTAAGGCGGTCGGTGAGCTACTGTAATGTATAAATAAAGGTCAAGAGGACCTAGGTTGTGGTTGTTGTTAATGTTGTTGAGTGATTGTTGTTATTGTTGAGAGAGAAGTATTGTGAGAGCGTTCTGTGTTGTAAGATCTTCAACTGGGTGATAAGATCAACCCTACATTTGGGTATGCAGGGAAGGGAGAAAGAGAGAAAGAGAGAAGATCTGCTAGCTAAGAGCGCAAATAGGACTGTATGCTTTCACTTAAGATATTATAAAGCACAATTCTGTGGATGTATCCCTAGGGAGTAGGTGAACCACGTATATCCCATTGTTATGTGTGATTGATGTTGTGTTCTTTTGATCTCTAATATACTATTAATGCAATATTGTGGTAGATCCGAGATATAGTTCGCGTAGTAGGCTTAAGAAAGATAAAGAATATCGAGATCTGTGTGAGAGTGTTGCCTTGGATCCATTTTACATTTCCTCTGGTTGTGGACACATGTGTCCTACAACCCCCTATAGCTACTTCAGGTGAGACTGCATCTGCTTTGCAGGTGTTGCCGAAAGGGCTAGTAGTTAGGGCTTGTTGGTGCGCTCTTGAGCATTGAACCCTGGGTCTTCCCCTGTGCCAACAAATGGTTCCATTTTTGGGACCATGATCTTCTTGAGGGAACATCAAGGTGGTTTCCATCGAAGATAGAGATTCAGAAGTGGATAGAAGAACAAGAAAAGTACTTCACAGAAGCCCACAACAATAACCCTAAGCTTAGCACCGAGGACTGGTTGGGAATGTATATCTTTACTGATACACACGAGATTTTATTTGGAGGAATTCATAAGGAGCTATGTGAGTGGTTAGCCAGGTTAGCAGATACCTAGTTTGAGATCAGATCTAGATCGCCTCTAGTTTGGACGTCGATGCTGATAAAGAGGGTCAAAAGAGTTGATAACGCTGTGTCAAGAGCAATAGATTACTGGTTTGATAGTACCATCGGAAGGTATATCACCAAGTTCTCTATTGATAGGGTATAGTCATATAGCCAAGCAGAAAGATATTTCTTTAAGGGCCTCAGAGGAAACTTTTTACAATTTCTGAAGTTGAAGATCAAGATGCTATTGCATGAGAAGAACATGTTGAAGATATAGTAGTGGGTCAGATTGAAAAGCTAATGTTCAAGAACTCAGACAACGAAAACAACACAGAGTTTGGACATATGCGTAGTGGAAGGACCTTCAAGGAAGTTCCTTTGGCGAACTTGTTTGAGCAAGATCACAAACCTCTTCTACATGAAGACGAGTTTTATAGTGGAGAAGAGGAAGAGCTACTGAATGAGGAACATTCAGGGTCCATTGGGCCAAGAGAAGAAAATACTGAAGAACCTCGCCGAGAAGAGCTAGAAACTTCAGGAACTGCATCGACCATTGAAATAAGTACTATTACTCCTCTTGTTGTTTCAACAACATTAAGTAACCAGAGTAACTTGAGTTATCAGAGCACTAAGAGCACTGGTTGGTACAAGTGGTTCAACGCACACTCAGTCAGGAAACCAAGGAAGATCTATGGCAGATGAGATGAGGTTACCCACTTTTAGAGGATATGGATATGAAGATCTTGATCAACACTCGTTTCTATGTGAAGCTATATGGAGTATTAAGAATGTCACCAATGAAGCTGTTAAATGAGATCAGTTTAGCGCTACCCTGAGAGACCGCACATTGAGATGGTACATGAAGCTTGTCCAAGGAATTGCACAGCCTAAACCACTGAATGAGATCAAGAATGAGTTGGTTGCAGAATTCAAGAAACCTAAGTCGGAGTCACAATGCATTACAGAGTTGAAAGAAATCAAGCAAAGAGTAGCTGAACCTGTTTGGGAGTTTGATTAGAGGTTTAAAACCTTAACGGGCCGACTAACTTTTCAGATACCAGATGAGAAAAACAAGGAATAGTTTATCACTACCCTCTTACCACACATCAGAGTCCCTCTGATGCAATAGAAGATCGCTTCACAGGATGAGGCACTGGAGATTGCTATGAAGCTAGAATCAACCCCTATGGGAGAATCTTGCACAGGTATGAGTCAAATTTTAAGTCAGTTAACTAGCTTATCACTGTAGGTCGAAGATATGAAAAAATATAAGGGAAAAGATAAGAGAGAAGATATCTGGTGCATTAGATGAAAAACGGAAGGTCATGACAAAGAGCACTATCCCCTATTCCATGAGAACTTGGCATCCGGAGCTCCGAGCCCTTTGAAGCAAGTTACTCTACCTTGGTGCGAGGTATGTAGAAATAGGCATTGCCTTGGTGAATGCTATTACATGAAAAAATATGTTCAGACACCCACAAATCTATATTGCACATTTTGTAAGTTGGTAGGGCATGATGATAGGGATTGAAGGGCCTATGACCTCATGCATGAAAGGTCAAGGGACATATACAAAATTCAAGGCGAAGTACATCAAGAAGGGAACACTATGCAGTATAATTCCCCAGGAAGAGGAAACTTCAACCCTCATGGTGGATTCAAAGGAAGAGGATGGGCAGGAGGTATGGATCAAGGTCAAGGCTAGATCATTTGTTATAACTGCACACAATGAAGTCATTTGGAAAGGGACTGTTAGAACCCTTGTACCACTTGCAGCTACTGCAACTCATTTGAACGTGTCATAGAAGATTGTCCTGCACTATTAGCCAAACTTTAGGAAAGACAAGGAGGAAACCAACAAGTACAACTAATCACAGCCGAACCTCGTGGAGTGGATCCCAGAGTCATTGTTATCACTAGAGGAGGCGCTGCTACAAGAGAAGACATAATGACTCCAGGGAAGACTACAAAACAATCAGGAGTCAGAAAAGCTGCAGAGAAGACACAAGAGTTTGATCCAAAGAAAGAGAAATAGACATTTGAGGAAGCAAGAAAAGAATTCAGGAGATATCAAGCTTCTTCATCAAAGGGTCACCTAGAAGTAAGATAATATGGAATGCCTCTAGCATTAGATCAATCTGCTTCACCTAGAGAAGGAAAAGAGGTAAGTAAGCTCATGAAATTTTTATGCACTTGCATCAATTTGATAAAGAATGAGAGCACTGTACAAGAGCTACGAAACTTGTTCAAACAGTATGAGCTAGGAAAGATAGATCCTCTACTGAATAAAGAAGTACATCAACTATCCAAAAAGATAAGGACAAATAAGGAACTACACTTGAACGCTCAAATTGGAGAGTATGATATAGACTATGTGGTCCTTGACTTAGGGTCGGAGGTCAATGTCATGATAAAGAAGAGCTGGGCACTGATGGGAAAACCTAAGTTGATCTATTACCCCATCAGGCTTAGGATGGCCAATCAACAGGTTGTGAGCCCATTTGGAAGACTGGAACATGTCTATGTGGACATCGACGGGGTCAGAACATTTGTGGACTTCGAGGTGATTGAGATAGTCGATGAGCATTGTCCTTACCTCGTGCTGTTAGGAATTGATTAGGATTTCAATAATTCTACTATTGTTGACTTGAAGAAAATAAGAATGATGTTTGAAGGAAATGGCCTTAGGGTCATCGCACCTCTGGATCCTGATGAAGGTCCTAGATACACAGAGCCCATCAGAGAAGAAGACCATGCATATGAGCTAGAAAACATATACAAATTGATAGCCAGACAACAGGATTACATTAATCCTACAACAGATGGAAACCTAAGCTGGTGAAGTGACATTGCATGTTCATCAGATTCAGAAGAAGCACTGGAAAATTGGCAGAACCAAATGTATGAAGTATCTACCAGGAGATGTGCTAGATTAACCAAAGAAATTCGCTGGATTGACACAACAATAAGTAATTTGCCCACCTTTGATGGTCTAAATCATTTAGAAGCTTTCTTGTTGGAATTTGAAGAAATTGTACCAATGCAACAAAGATTGTTGGCACTGGATGAGGCCTTGAAAACAACTCCAACAAGATGGTGGGGGACACACAAAAACAACACTACAGACTAGATACAATGTCTCACTTTGATCACAACGCGGTTTTCAGAACAAGTAGAAGGCTGCGAAGTTAGGTATACAAGTCGAAGTTGTCTGAAGGACCATGTGCAAAGTTGTGAGGAAGCCTGGAGCAACATTCCTCAAGAGAAGTGGGTGAACAAATTCATTAACACGCTGGACACAACCCCTATCAATTGGTATCTTCAAGCAGAACTGTGCGTCATCACTAGAGAATGGGAAGGTATGACTCAGAATTTTGTAACTACCTTTTTATTTGAAATCCAATATCCTACAGTGGATCAAGTGTTACAAATTGTAAGACAAAAAGTATTTGAGTAGTCACTTAGCCTCCCTTTGGAGCAAGAAGATGACGAATGGACTGCGCCTCTTTAGAAATTGCAGGGCTATTACAATATCAATGCTGATGAAGACGATGATCCTAGGAAGGTGTACATCGCTAAAATAGAAGGACATAGAGACATATAAACACCAAATCTTGAAAATGTTGGAGATTATTGGGATGTTGCAACTATTGATAAGATCATAGAGTCACTGCATGAATATCAGGACTTGTTTCCAACCAAGTTCACTGATATGAAGGACATTAAAGGGACCATGGGAGAGATGAAGATCCCCTTGAAGCCATATGCAAGGCCAGTTAAATAGAGACCCTACAGATTGAATCCTAAATATAAGGAGAAAGTGAATATTGAATTAGACAGAATGTTGGAAGTAGGAATCATAGAACCTGTTGAAGAGTCAGAGTGGATTATCCCTATGGTGGTGCAGGATAAGAAGATCGAAGAAATCAGGATCTGTGTAGATCTCAGGAAGCTAAATGATGTCTGTTTTCATGACCCATTCCCTACACCATTTACTGAAGAAGTGTTAGATAACGTGGGAGGACAAGAGGTCTACTCCTTCAATGATGGATTTTCAGGATACCATCAGATTAGGATTGCCAAGGAAGATCATCACAAGACCACATTTGCCACAGAATGGGGATCCTAATAGTATACAATGATGCCATTTGGATTGAAGAATGTGCCAACCATCTTTTCTAGGGTGGTGGTCGAAGCATTCAAGGAGTCTTTACATAAATTTATGGAAGCATATTTTGATGATTGGACTTTTTTTAGTTTGTTGCAAAATCATATTGAATGCTTAAGACTAATGTTGGATAAGTGCAGGCAATGCCAGATTTCCCTGAACCTGAAGAAGTGCATCTTCTTTTCACCCTTTGGCGTGTTTCTAGGCCATATTGTGTGTAAGCAGAGATTGTTGGTAGATCCATCTAAGATTGCCATTATAGTTGATTTTCCCCCTCCTACTTCAGTCAAACATTTCGCATTGCATTGGGACATACTAGATACTATAGGAAGTTCATTAAAGGCTATGCATAGATCACAACACCCATGCATAATATTTTGAATAAAGACTGTCAGTTTCATTGGACAGAAGAATGCCAGCGGAGCTTCGACACACTGAAACAAAAAATGGTTACTGTGCATATTCTGGTTTTCCCATATTGAAGCAAATAATTTCATGTGCATGTTGATGCATCTTCTATCACATTAGGAGCAGTTCTAGCACAACCTGGAACTGGAGACATTGACCACCTGTTAGCCTTTGCTAACAGGAAGCTATCAACAACTGAGATTAATTACACCACCACTGAGAGAGAAGGGTTAGCCATGGTGTATGCGTTGTAGAAGTTTCACCACTACTTGTTGGGAGGAAAATTTAAAATGTTTACTAATCACTCCGCATTGAAATACCTAGTCAACAAGCTAGTGTTGGGGGGAAGAATATGCATATGGCTTCTGCTATTTCAGGAATATGATTTTGAGATCATGGTTAAGCCAGGGAGAATGAAAAAAGGCTCCGACCACTTGTCGAGATTGGAACACGGTGAGGAACCTACTAGTTTGGAGGATACACTGCTGGATGCACAGTTGTTGGCCATCAGAAATATTGATGATCACTTCATCGAGATAGTCCAATTCCTGTCAACATGAATGGCACCTAGTGAATATACAATCACCTAGAAGAAACAACTGGTAGTGCGCGCTGCAGATTTTTCACTTATCGCTGGAAAACTATATAATATGGGACCCGATGAGATCTTGAGGAGATGTGTCATGGAAGCAAAAATACCAATGATTTTAGTAGAAGCTCATGAAGGCATCGCAGGAGGCATTACAGAGGAAAACCAATAATGCAGAAGGTTCTTAGAGCTGGCCTCTGGTGGCCTACTCTACACAGAGATGCTAAAGACTACTACAGAGCCTACGATGTATGCCAAAGAGTTGGGAAAATGTCTAGAAGAGATGACATGCCATTAGCACCTCAACTAACCTTACAAGCATTTGAGAAATGGGCCATTCACTTCGTGGGACCTATAACCCCACCAGGAAAGCACACAGGAGCAAGGTACATAATCACTGTGACATAGTACTTGACTAGATGGGTTGAAGCAAGAGCAGTTAAAGACTGTAGTGCAACTACAACTGCGTGCTTCATATTTGATGACATCATAACCAGGTTTGGATGCCCAAAGATCCTTATGAGCGATCAAGGCACACATTTTATTAATACAACAACTGAAGCTTTTACTAAGAAATTTGCAGTTCATCATCATAAGAGTATACCTTACCATCCATAATCGAATGGGATAGTTGAAGCTTTCAACAAGATCTTGGAGATAATGCTGACAAATATTTGCAGTGTAAACAAGGATGAATGGGATTTAAGAGTACCAACAATACTATGGGCCTATAGAGTCACTTGCAAGAAGCTAACAAGGTAGACCCCCTTTAAGTTGGTTTATGGTCTAGAAGCAGTTGTCCCGATGGAATATTTGGTCCCTAGCTTAAGAATCACAACCTTTACAGATATGGATGACACTGGCCCTATTCAAGAGAGGCTCGCATAGTTAGTCGAACTAGAGGATGATCAATTCATTGCAGGATTCCATCAGCAGGTGCAAAAGGAAAGAGAAAAGGCCTACCATGACAGCCATATCAAGAAGAAATCATTTAAGTAAGGAGATCTGGTACTGGTATATGACAAAAAATTCATGAAGCATCTAGGAAAGTTCAGAACCCATTGGCTGGGACCGTATGAGTTTGTCTATGTTACAGAAGGAGGAGCTGCGCAATTGAAGACTTTGAATGGAGAATGAAAGGAAGGATTGGTGAATGGAAACTGGTTGAAATTGTACTATGACAACCCGCTGCCTTGTAGCTCTCGGTAAAAATAGAAAGAGAAAGGGTCTAGGTATCAGGTGCAGTTGAAACTGGGTATCAGACACAGAAAAAAAACAAAAGAGTCTACACACAGTGGGGGAGGAGAAAGCAGAAAGCACAGGCTGCTCTGTGCAGCCTGAAGTCGAAGAAAAACAAAAGGATCAGATCTGAAGTGCCTCGGGATGAGTGACAAGTGAGTGTTGGGGGCCCGTTGTCCCTTGGTTCTAGAAGAGAGTGAAGATTAAGGCAAAAAATATGAAATGCAAACTGTGTGGAAGACCAGTGACTGATACTGGGTCGAAGTGAGCAGAAGAGCAGAAAAGACGAAGAAAAGTAAGAGAAAGCAAGTCGTTGGACGAGGAGATCAAGGATGACATATAAGCAAGGAAGATAGATCGTGGACAACTCAACAAGCAAAAAAAGCCACTAGTAGATTCTTTGAGAGCACCGTGAGAGAAAGAAGGAAAGACAAACTGGCGAAGCCCTGGAAACGCGGGTCAAGTTGACCTAGGGTTGTAGACACCTAGGGTTTTGGTACTTAGGTTTTGGCCTAAGGCAGTCAATGAGCTATTGTAATGTATAAATAAAGGTCAAGAGGACCTGGGTTGTGGTTGTTGTTAATGTTGTTGAGTGATTGTTGTTATTGTTGAGAGAGAAGTATTGTGAGAGTGTTTTGTGTTGTAAGATCTTCAGCTGGGTGTGAAGATCAACCCTGCAACTGGGTGCACAGGGAAAGGAGAAAGAGAGAAAGAGAGAAAATATGCTAGCTAAGAGCATAGATAGGACTGTATGCTTTCACTTAAGATATTATAAAGCATAGTTCTATGGACATAGCCCTAGGGAGAGGGTGAATCATGTATATCCTGTTGTTATGTGTGATTGATGTTGTGTTCTTCTGATCTATGATATACTGTTAATGCAATATTGTGGTAGATCCAAGATATAGTTCACGCAGTGGTCTTAAGAAAGATAAAGAATATCTACATCTGTGTGAGAGTGTTGTCCTGGATCCACTTTTCATTTCCTCTGGTTGTATACACATGTGTCCTGCAACCCCCTATAGCTACTTCGGGTGAGACTGCATCTGCTTTGCAGGTGTTGCCGAAAGGGCCAATAATTAGGGCTTGTTGGTGCACTCTTGAGCATTGAACCCTAGGTCTACCCCTGTGCCAACAATGATTTTGACCCTTGGGAAAGCCATGAAGAAGAAGAGGAAGACTTAGAGGCCTAGTTTATAGCTTAACCAGAGCCTGTCAGTGAGCAACCATCACCCGAGTCCAGTCAACCTGCATCGACAGTTCCCCCACCCATGCTTACCAGAGTTTTTCAGCCATGTGTGAGTAGTTGTGGAGCAGGACAGGATGTATGTTACAAAATTTTCAGAGTTTTCCACTCATTCTATGAGCCCGTTAACAAATACTTGGAGTGACATTTCCTTCATATCTTGGAGCTGCCCAACTTTATCTCAAATTAAGCCTTTGGAGAAAAGATGAAGGATGTAATCGTTCTACTTTCATGGTTGCATTATCTGCTATTGATCATTGACAGAGTAAAAGAGCTTCCAATTTGTAATGACCCTTTTTCTTATTACTGTGCATAATTTCATAAATAATCCGAAACACTAGCTAAATTATAATTAATTATGATATAACCTTAAATTGATTACAAGTTATTAATTAATTATTTTGATTATACTTAGCGGAAGTATGATTAACTCCTTGATTAGGGGTTAATGAAGGAGTAATTATGAAATGAGACATTAAATGATTAATTATTAAATTAATGATTAGTGATTAATTGAKTATTAATTAAAGTAATTGATTAATTATGTATTAAATTRGGGGAAAATAAAATATGAGTTTAAATGGGTTACGTATCCCATAAGGGGTAACGTAACCCATACRTAAAATGAGCATTAAGTAAAGRATAAGACAATTAAGAGAAATAAATGTATGGATAAGGTGGTTGGTGGGGGAGATGCGAGGGCGGTGAAGGAGGCATAAGGGAGTGGAGAAGGATATTTTGGGGGCCATTCATGCGAGAGGGGGAAGAAGGATTTTGGAGGGAGAACTCTGAGTCTTGGACCAGGGAGAGATTTGTGTTTGGGATTGACACAATGATCGGGGTTGCTAGAGGTTTTGGGCTCGGAGGGCCAGGATATCCGTAGATATCCTGGAGCTAGGTCGTTTTCCTAGTTGGCAGGGTGGACAATGGTTTTGGGCATATTTTTTTTTTGTGTGTGTTGCAACAGGACAGGGTTGAGTAGCAGGTAGCAGGAGTGCAGCAGGAGCTGGCAACGAAAATAGCATCAGATTCAGGTACCCTGTTGAATTATGCATTTATTTATTCTGCTATGAATTCGTTATTTGATGAATCTAAACTGTTTAAGTTGCTGGTATGAAGAGCGATATTACGTTGAATAAATATTGTATTATGCTGTTAGGAAATAATTGCTCGTGAAGATAACAATGTTAGATACATGTTTATAGGCATTACACAATTGGGAAGTTACTTGAATGGTTATGGTGCAAATTTTGTTTCACCTAGCACCATGTAAAAATAAATTTGTTTAGGACTGTACATAAATAATCTCCCGTTGAGCCCATGTGTGTTTATTTTCATTTTTTTTACTTATCGGCTTGTAATCCTCAGCAGGATGTTTTTGAGCTTGTCTCCATAGCCCAATGCAAAAGGTGAATGGAACTACTTGTTCTTGGCAGCTCACAGGGAGCATGCCATCCCCTGTGGAGCCAAATGTTATCACATATAGTTGTCAAGGGCAGAAGTTGTCCAAATTCATGGCCTACACAAGAAGTGTCAAAGCGCAACGTTCAAAGCAGTCCATTTCGGGCTCACAACGCAAGCAACAAGTAGGTTTAATCTTTCAGCGGCGGAGATTCTAGGAGCCATTCAGATAAGTGGATCACGAAAATTCAGGATTTCAAAATTGTGCGAAGTATAGCGCCAGAGCAAAGGTCCGAAGTCCCTAGACCCGAAGCGAGCATGAGCCGTAGATCTTAAGCGAGGCACGTGGCAGCGGATAAGCGAATTCACGGTTTCACGAATCAAAGTTTCATTGGGAGCAATGCACAAGTTTCGCGCAACGTGAACTCACGAAGCACGAACTTGTGAAGCACTCGAAGAGGGGGCCCAGGGTCACATGGAAGGCAGGTTGGCACCCATCATGTGGAGTTAGCCGAGGTGCACTTCTGAGGAAGGAATCTCAGCCATCGGATGCAAAGCAGATCCGACCGTTGATCTGACACTGGCGAAGTCGGAGAATCAGGGATCGGAGGAAAGGATGGTAGGATAGCTTCTGACTTCGCAAAACATGAAGTCTCGAAATGCTCGAAAGTTGGGCCCTGGGTCATAGCGAAGGTCACGTTGGAGGGGTCCATAGGAAGGGATCTAGCACTCGCTAGGCTCTAGTTTCGGAGTTCATAAATCGAGCAAGTTAGGAGTGGTTCACATCAAACCTCTCGAAAGACAAAATTCCAAAGAACCTTTGGATATGAGCCCAGGTCATGGCCCGAGGTCGCATGGAACGATGGAGAAGAGCTGCGCCAAAGGACGAAGATGCCCGTGTTAGTCACTGAGTGATATTATCGTGGTTTCAAGACTCTGGGTAGACTCAAAGATCCCCCAACAACACAAAAGATCCCTTGGACATTTAGCCTTGGTGTGATCCCGAGAAGAAGTGGTAAATGAAAAAGGAGTGGTGGTTGAAACCTCAAATCACTCCATTAATGGGAAGTATGGAGGAGTCGACCATGGAAAACTGAGCTGTCAGCCCGTTGTACCCCTGCGAGTGGTTTTTCCTACAAGCCCATATTGATCTGATCTTGCGTCTGACAGGAGAATGCAGTTGCAGACTGATAGAAGAAGATGCAGACGCCAAGCCTTAAATGCAAAGACTCGAGCACACCTCTTCTTTTGTTGACAATTTTTTTTGGGTATATGTATGGGGTTCTGTTATTGGGTAATGGTATTTGGTTGAGCATAGGGCTCCCATCTGTAATTTATTTTTGCTAGAGCTGTTCTCTGGTTATGTAATCGATTTGAGACTTTCATGTTAATAGAAGTCAACTTCCTTCTTTCAATTTTGTCAATAAAAGTTGTTTAAAACACTCGGGCATGGATGATCCAGTTGAGGATCGTTATACTGCTGTAATGGAGGTTTGATTATAGCGATATCATGGTCATTTTTATTCATTTCCCTGTGTATCTGTTTCCTTCTCACATTGAATGGCTCGAGCATGGAGGATCTAGTCGAGCTGTTGCAGTTGTAGGATGATGGAGGTTTGATCATACTGCAGCTGTAACTATGTCCCTCGTAGACATATTTCGATGTCTGAATTTGAGCTCAAGAATGATCTTGAGCTTGGGTTTTCTTCTCTGAGTTGCTGGAAGGCCTAAAGCCTAGAGCAGTCTCATTCACCCTTTCTCCTAAGTCTTCCCTCTTCTCTTGCTTTAATTCAATTTACTGACTGAAGTTAATGTGGCCCTCACTTCCCTGTGCATTTCCTGTCCAGTTATGTGTTGAACATCATCCAGATTCCGAGTTGTGTCCATTGGCCTCCATCCATATAAAACCAACATCCACCAAAACTCTGATGGGTACTAGGCTTACCTTCTCTGCAATCGGAGGGTGACTTCTAGTGCTAAAACTTTCCATATACCAACTCATAGGTTATGATCCCTATGGTGGTCTTCCAAGTTTTATTGTATGCCTATGCATCTTCAACCAATCTATTTTCCCAATATTTCCTATGCAAGTTGGTTGTCTTGGTGAGAATGTTTTCCAATTCCTTGTTGGTCACTTATACTTGTCCATTTGCTTGAGGTTGGTAGGTATTATATGTTCTATGGCATATCTTTTTCAACTACATGACATTTTCAATGAGATTATAGGTGAATTAAGGGCCCTGATCTATCACTATCTCTCTTGGGCCCCAAAACCTAGAAAACATATTTTCATGTAGGAATTGTGCTACCTTTTCTTCACTTGCATTATTCATGGCCTTAACCTCCGCCCATTTTATCAAATAATAATTGCACACTCAGAATTGATGCTTCTGGTTTGAAGGAGGGTCAATGGACCCTATAAATTCCAAACCCCATTTGCTAAAAGGTTCAAATGAGACACGCGGTTGTAATGAAATCTCATCCATCTTTGTAGATTTTCCCATCATTTAGAACTCATCACAATGGGAGACATACTTCTTAGCATCCTTATGCAGAGTAGGCCAATTGTATCATGCCTGCAAGATCTTGTAGGCTATCCTATTTGCAACATAATGGCCTCCACAAGGCTCATCATGCAATGCATGGAGGATTTCATGTACTTCATCCTACCCAATACATCTTCTAAGAATCTGATCTAGTCGAAGCTTGAACAAGTAACCTTTGATTCATGTATAGGTGAAACTTTTCCTAACAATCTTGCAAATCTCTTTATAAGAGAAGTGTTGAGGAAACCTCCCCATAGCTAAGTAGTTGGCCATGTCGACAAACTAGGGAGTTTCTATGGAGATTGCAAAGAGATGCTCATGAGAACAATTTTCATTTATAGTCTTATTCTCTGTAGTATTTGTTAGTATTGATAGAAAATATATGACAAAATTATATTTGTTGGGCTCATAAAGGATTGTTAGATCAAGTTCTTGTAGCAATAAAAGCCACCTAATAATCCTACAATTAATATAAGCTTTGTTCATTAAATATTTGATGGTAGCATGGTCTATATGCACAAAAACATGGGGGCTAGTGGCAAAGTGTCTAAATTTGTTAATGGAATATATAACTAAAAGAAATTCTTTCTTAGTGACAATATAATTTAGTTCAGATTCAAAAATGTTTTTGCTAATAAATTAAATTGCAAAGGGGGCCTTGTCTTCTTGCTGGCATAGAATTTCACTCGATCATTTGTTATATGCATATGCACGAATGCGAAATGAAATATTTCACTTGGGATCATGCAATACAGGGGTTGAGATAATATTTTCTTTACCATTTTCAAAGGTTGTTTGACATTCTTCTATCTAGTAGAAGTTAATGTCCTTGGACAATAGTGTGAACAAGGGGGAGGCTAGTTTTATAAAATATTTGATAAACCTCTTGTAGTATCCTACTTGACCAATAAAATGCCTTACATATTTTTGTTTTTGGGGTCTAGGTAGGTACTTCAATATACTCATCCTATCTTGGTCAAATTTTATCCCTTTGGAGGAGATATGGTGACCTAGGACAATCCCTTCACTCATGAGATTGTTGCATTTTTTATGACTAAGTGACATGCTAATTCCCTCACATATTTTTAGAACATTTTATAGGTTGATCAAGGCCTCTTGGAATGACTTGCCATATGGGGTAAAATCATCTATGTAGATCTCTTTATTGTCATTAATTAGATCTAAGAATATGTTGAGTACAACTATTTGCAAAGTTATAGGATTGTTAAAAAGACCAAAGGTAAGGACCTTGTAGGAAAATGTGCCCTAGGGGAAAGTAAAGGTAATTTTATCTTGGTCATCAAGGATGATTTGTATTTGTTTGTAGCCACTAAACCTATCCAAAAATGAAGAGTACTTTTTACCTGCTAAGGCTTCTAGCACTTGATCCATGAAAGGTAAGGGGAAGTGGTCTTTACTTGTGACTTTGTTGAGATCTTGGTAATCTACACACACCCTCCATTTTCCATTCTTATTGGGCACTATAACCAAGGGTGAAACCCATTCACTATGAGATATTGGTAAATGAATCCCGCATCTAAAAGTTTTTGTAATTCTCCCTTAACTATATCTTTTAAGGCATGGTTAATTCTTCTTTGAGATTGCCTAGTGGGTGTAAATTCATCCTTGATGTATATGTGAAGTGTACACATGTCGGGATGAATTCCATTCATATCCTTGCAATCCTAGGCAAATACCATTGTGCGATTTTTTAGGATAGTTAGCAATTGCTGCTCTTGAACATTAATCAAATTAATGTTGATTTTTAGGATTTTTAGAGGGGCAAATTTCCATTGTTTTGACTGTAACTTGGTCAATTTAAACTATGGTTAAATATTTCCAATGAAATCCTTTTAAATTAGTAGAAATTTCAAATTTTCCTTATTGTTCTTGGCCATTATATTCCTCAATTTTTATAGAACAAATTTTGCATGTAATTTGGAATAAAAGTTTTGTCATCCATGTTTTTCTTAGGCAAGGTTATTTCAATGGTAAGGAGAGGGTGTACTATTGTCTGAAATGTTTCCTTCCCTTCTTCTTGTCCTAACCACATATGTCTTTTAGTTTCAATAAGTGGCTTGACAAGGGGGCAGAGGACAAGTTTCTTTTGGTTTTGACCATTTGTGATGGTCATATTTCCCGCCCTACAACTAATTTATACATTTGTTGTAGCTATACAAGGTCTTCCTAAAATGACAGGGTAACCATTCAACTTATATTTGGTTTCAAGAACTATAAATCTATTGGATACTCCCATGAATCAATAAACACCACTCCATCTTCTAAGACTCCTTTAGGATTTACAATTAATCTATTTGGTAACTGGAGTATAGTAGGTGTGTTTCTTAGTAGTTCCCGAGGGTCTAGCCTAAGAATAATATCCCTTTTCATAACATTGATGGCTACCCATAGCTCTATAAAGGTATGTTCAATGAGGTTCTTGTGATATATATATATACAACATGACTACTTGGATCTAAGTATTCAGGGACAAATATTTTTCCTAGCATAAGATCTGCCAATTGGCCTATCACATTGACTATAGGATGATATTTCCTCTTTCTTCTTGTATTCTTAATGCATTATTATTTGATGAATTTGTTATATATAGGAACATTCTTAATAGCCTAGCAGAGAGGGGTCTTGACACATAGGATTTTGAGTTTTCCTAGGAGGTCATTCTCTAAGGAGGTGTAAGACTGTTTAGTTTTTATCCTTTTAGGATAAGGTGGGGTTGGTTAAGGGATGTGTTGTTCTTGTGTAGGAGATTACCCTTACTCATTGAATTTATCCTCCATGGGCCCTATAATGAGAGAAGGGATTGCCAGTACCTTCCTTGATCTTATATTGATCTCTTGAAGATCCATAGAGTAGGTTTGGTAAATCATCTCATTATTGTACATTTATTGGACTTGTCTATTATTTGGATTAGGTGCTGGTTAGGAAGGAAACCATGGTTTCTTTGTAATTTGTTGATTATTGCTTGTTGAAGCATTGGTATGTTGTGGTGGGGGTTGAAGAAATGCTTGTTTCTACTAGTTTGGAGGTCTCCATCCCTATGGAGGGTTAGTCTACTAGTAGTTTTGCATTGGGGTTTGAGATGGAAATGGTTGAAAGGAAAATTATAATGGTTGAGGATGGTTTTGATACTATTATTGACTTTGCATTGTTCAGGATGTTAGGTTGATTAGGATGATACCAAGGTAAAGTATGCATTTTTTTTTATACCCAACAAAGTACCGAGGATGGGAAAAAGGACTACCTAGTTGGAATGGTCTAGCTAAACATTGTCTTATTTGATTAATAAAGCATAGTGGCTCCACATTCTCTTGAGATCCCTAATAAGTGGCCTTGATACCTAGAAAATAAGGACATTTGATAGTTGGCTGTTGCTCTTCACAAATTGCACAAATGTCAATAATGTTAAGTGGACATTCATTTGTAGCATTTTTGTGTGTGTTTAAGACAAAAAATTGCTAGAGCTTTTTCTGCTTCTTCGTGCTTCATATTTATATGCAATGTGTCAATTTACATGGCCAATGAGTATAAAATTTCATCTTTCATATCCTCTAATAAGCCTCATATTTCATTTTTAGTAAGAGTTGTAGAGTTAGATGATTGTGATGATATATTTATGTCATTCCTACTCTTCTTTGTTGTAGATATGGAGTAGTTCTTAAATACTTGCTTAATGTCTTCATACTCCAATTGGAAGACGTCTCCATTTGAAAGTATATTCAAATTCTACATTAATTCCTCTCTTACCCCTCTAAACAAGACAAGCTTGAGGGAGTTATCATCCAATGTGGAACTATGAGATCTTTTGTAACTAAGTTGGAATCTTTCCTCATAGTCTTCCAAGGATTCATTTTCTCTTTGGATCATTCTAAATATTTCATCTCCAGTGTCCCTATACTTTTTAATGAAGGTTTGATTCATGTTCTCTTAGATTCTAATATCGTTTCCTTTTAAAATCATAAACCACATCAAGGTTGATTGATTTAGTGTAGAGGGAAAAATCTTGAGCTTCTGAGCATCAAATGCATAATCATAAGTATTGCAAACAACTTCAAACTCTAAAAGGAAAGTGCCAGGGTCTTTTGAAATAAGACCACAAAAGTGAGGAAGAGCAGAAGGATTTATATTCTTCATTTTTGTTTCTCCATTAGTTTCCTGAATGGGGAACTCAAATATTTTAAATTGCTTCTCTCCATGTTTGAACATGGTGTGCTGGGACAAGGATTCTTTTCCTTCTTCTACAACTTTTAAAACAAAAATGGGTCTCTTTGAATGGTTTGTGATGCCTTTTGGGCTCACCAATTCCCCTGCTACATTTATGCAATTAATGAATGATGATTTTAGAGATTGTATTAACAAGTATGTTATGATCTATCTCGATGATATCCTTTTCTTCTCTAGGTCTTGGAAGACTCATCTACAACACTTAGAATAGGTTTTGAAGCTTCTTTAACAAAATAAACTTTATGCAAATGTTTCCAAGTTTTCTTTTGCTCAAAATTCAATCTCTTACCTTGGATTTATCATTAATGCATCTGGAATCAATGTGGATACTCTTAAAGTTGAAGTGCTCTGCAAGTGGCCTACTCATTCCATTCTAACAGAGTTAAGGAGTTTTCTTGGTCTTTCCAACATCTATCACAAATTTATCTATAGGTTTTTAGAAATTGCTTTTCCTTTGTAGCAATTGACTACAATCAATGTTGTTTTCAAATGGGGACAAGATCATTATAATGATTTTACTCTATTGAAAGAAAATTATGTTCTAAACCAATACTTATATTGTCGAATCTCTCACAGTGTTTTGAGATATAGAAAAATGCTTCAAAATTTGTGTTTGGAGTAGTTTTAATGCAAAATGGTCATCTAACAAGTTATCATTCATAAAAAAATTAGAAGCTAAGAAAAACGAATCCACTCATGATAATGAATTGTATGCCTTGGTTCAAGCCATTAAAAATTGGAGACATTATTTGATGGGAAAAGAAATTGTCATCATCATGATTACATTTTTGTGATTGTTGATAGATTTAGTAAAATGGCTAACTTTATCCCTTGTTGAAAAATCAATTATATTAATGACTTAGCCCAATTATTCTTTGACTCTGTTTAGTGCTCCTTTGGTCTTCCCACTAACATTATGTATGATCATAACTCATGTTTTGTGGGCTATTTTTGGCATTCCCTATGGAAAATATTAGAAATTTCTCTTGATTTTTCCACTGTATTTCATCCTCAAATTGATGGTCAAACCAAAGTCATTGAATATGCTTTAGAACAAAATATTCAAATCTATCATCACTCTTCTCCAACCAAATGGGATTTGAGTCTTACCCATATTAAGCATGCATATAACTGAGTAGTTCACTCCTCCACTAGTCATTTTCCCTTTGAGGTCTATCTTTGTTTCTAGCCTTTGGCTCCCTATGATTTGCCCTTATATTTACCTCTTCCAGCTACATTTCATCATAAAAATAGCAAGATAATGCACACAATTTTTTTCATCACTTGCAATCTCTCCAAGCCAAAGTCATTCAAATTCTTTAGAAGACTCAAGAAAAGCAGAAACAACTCATGGGCCAACATCATGTTCCTCACTATTTCAAAGTTGGTGATGAAATATGGTTACATCTGGACAAACATCAATTTAAGGACAAAGTATTTAGTAAGGTCAAACTTGTTTGGTATGGCCCCTACTCAATCATCCAACAAGTGTTTGAAAATGCTTTCCACCTTGATATTCTAGCGCACTTAGGCATCCATGATGTGGTCAATGTTGATCTTCTCAAACCAATCATGAGTTAACATTGGAGACGAAGGTCCTAACCAGTCATCCTACATATATTGTTCTCGATTTTCAACCTCCACTTGATCTAGATTAGATTTTAGACCAGAAGACTCGCCATACTTGTTAGGGGTCTACTACTTCTTACCTTCTCGCTAAAATAGGCCAATATTTTCATTAGACCCATTGAATTTCTCAACATCAGTTGCAACAACATTTTCCCTCTCTCTTGAAAGCATTAGAGTCCAATGCTTCTATTGTTTGGAGGAATGGCAGGGATTAAATGTTTAGTACATAGTTTGATTTTACATATTTTGAGCTTATATAGCCTTAGCCTTTTCTCATGTATTTCTCATTTATATTTGTAATTGGAAACTAATATAAGTGTGAGAGTGACAAAGTTTTTTTGGTTTCCTAGACTTAGGGGATAATTGAGATATTTATGGAAATAGTTGAGATTTTTATGGGAATAGTTGATATCTTTACGGGAATAGTTGAGATCTTTTCTGAAGCTATCCCTTGTATTGTGCATAGATCCTAGTTTGTAGGATCTGGAGATCTTTTCTCTCCTTAGTATGTTGAGTTCGTTTTTCTCATGTAAAACTATGAAAGAGAGCATCGAGCTCAATAAAAATTAGTCATATATTTTCTTATTCACACTTTCTTGTGTATAAATTTGCTTGAGTGGGAGTACCCACATCAGTAAGCCCATTTTTTTTTTCAAAGAAACAAAGGTTGAAATTGTTCATAGATAACTAGTTGATCATGATGCCTTTATATTTCTGCTAGAAACAATACCCACATTAGTAAGCCCATTTTTTTTTCAAAGAAACAAAGGTTGAAATTGTTCATAGATAACTAGTTGATCATGATGCCTTTATATTTCTGCTAGAAACAATACCCACATTAGTAAGCCCATTTTTTTTTTCAAAGAAACAAAGGTTGAAATTGTTCATAGATAACTAGTTGATCACAGTGCCTTTATTTTCCAGCCATAAACAATTTTCGTAGTCTTAACATTCTCAAACTTACTTCTAGGGCTTTGCCATTTGATTGATAACATAATGAATCGGTTGTAGAACAAAATAAAATTATATATGAGAAATGTAAGAAAACAAGAAACAATAATCTTAGAATTCCTCAGAGGTCACATAGCGATAACAATTCAAGAGAACAAAAGCTCTACTTGGACTTTAGTTCATAGTTACAAGTATCCATAAACCAATGTTTTTTACTATTTTCAAAATAATATTATTGAAAGTTTTAAAGGTTGTTTAGAAAACTAAATTATAGGTGATGTGATTCAAATATCATTTTGATGGAAATATTATTCTTGAGGATTTAAGAGCTTAAAAACATTTTACTCCCTTAATTTAATTCTTTCAAAATTTTATTGATTAAACTTTTATTGTAGCTTGAACATTCTCTCCTATGGATGAACACACTTGAAATGATTTGCATTCTAATGATACCAAAGACCACTACAAATATATTCACAAATAAAAAAAGGCATAACTAACTTTTAACAAGTATTATGTGGTAGCTTAGTCCCTGCCAAGTAGATTTGGGAATGGAGATGATAGTTGACAGCTTATAATTATTCAAGATGATGATTTTTGGAAGACGGGGAGAGACGAGGAATATTGTTAAAAAAATAGAAATTAACAGTATGGTAAGTAAAGGGTAATTAGAATAGATCTTTAACAATAAGGAAATGAAAGTTGAAATATGTAAAATTAAATGAAAAAAAACTAAAAAAAAATATCAAAAAGTTATGTTCAATTGTTTTTTAGAAATGAAATGATAAAAAAATTGTAAATATTAATAGCTATATTGAAATTACATTGAATAGTAATTTAAGATATAACTTATATCTTACTTTACAGTTATTAAAAAATAATCTACCCAGGAATAGATGGCAGGAACAAAGCAATTAGTATGAAATGGAATCTTCCCATAAAGTAATATGAAACGTAACATGTGAAGAAGATATCTGATAATATAATCTGACATAAATCATGGTTTAATGCGTTTTAATGGGAGATGTTCTCTAGGTATTAGCTTATTAATCAACAATCAAAGCATAATTAATCTACATTGGGAAGGGTACAAAGGTGGCAGAGATGGAAGTGAGCGATAAATGGTTTGAAACTTTTAAAGCTTGAGAGTTCAAGGAGTGTGGGGTGGAATTGTAGATCACATAAGTTTTGGGTGCAAGATGTATATCATGGAACACGGGGAATGAGAGTTCGATAACGCCAACCTGGGAACCCGCGGCTATAAAATTGGCTAAGTATGGAAAGGAAGGGTGGTCAGTCGGACTCCTGTAAATCATGGTTTCACTACTGCATTTGGGTCAAATTCCGACGGCGTGTTCTACGCAATTGCCACTTTCTATTGTCGGAAGACCGACAAACCTCGGACCCCCTCAAACGTCATTTCACATGACGTCGTTTTTCCGACGACCTAGTTTTTGTCTATATTGCAACGTTTCAAACGTGGCAAGAAAGATGTTGCAAACGTGGCAAGACCGATGTTTCAAACGTGGCAAGAGAGACGTTGCAAACGTGGCAAGACCGATGTTTCAAACGTGGCAAGAGAGACGTTGCAAACGTGGCAAGACCGACATTTCAAACGTGGCAAGAGAGACGTTGCAAACATGGCAAGAGAGACGTTGCAAACATGGCAAGACCGACGTTTCAAACGTGGCAAGTGAGACGTTGCAAACGTGGCAAGTGAGACTTTTCAAACATGGCAAGTGAGAAATTTCAGACGTGGCAAGAGAGACGTTTCAAAGGTGGCAAGACCAACATTTCAAACGTGGCAAGTGAGACGTTTCAGACATGGCAAGAGAGACGTTTCAAAGGTGGCAAAAGAGACGTTTCAAAGGTGGCAAGAGAGACGTTCTGAAGGTGGCAAGACCGATGGAACGAAGTATTAGCTCCGATGTGGTTGCTATGGGAGCGACACTCTTGGATGTCGCAAGAACGACGTCCATCAGGTGGCAACAACGACGACCAGGAGTTACTAGCTCCGACGTGGTTTCTATGGGAGCGACAATCTTGGAGGTGGAAAGAGAGACGTCTTGGACCTGGCAATAGCGACGAGAAGAGAGTGAAACACATCACAATTTCCACCTTTGTGTAGGTATTTAAAAAAAAAATACAATATCGATATCAAGACCTAATAGTCATTCCAAGCCCAAAGGAGGAGTAAGTCATATAGGTGTCAGCTAGTGACAACATACATGGAAATTTCTTCCTGCTTCATTAACATTTTCTTCAAAATTAAATTTACGACAACGAAAAGACATAACTTATTTGCAGCCTTCAGTGCACACTTTAGCTTCAGTCACTTCAACATCCATGCTATCTCACCTTTCACTCTCAAGCCAAGTGGGAGATTGCATCTTCATTTCATTTAAGTTCAAAGCTTCATCATCATTTATGACAACAATTTATTCATAAGGATGGTCTTTGAATTCAGCCAAATGATGCAAAACAGGAGGCACACATTCACTCAACAATTTTGATACATATTTTGAGCAATCCGCATCATTGACAAATTGTTGTTCGTTATTGATGAATAGACAAATATCTTCTTCTTGAAGCTACGCTTCATCTTGTTCTTCAAGCTTTGATTCACCTTCAACATTCTGCCCAGCTAGTGCCTGAGAACAAGTCATAATCATAACATCTTCTGCCTGCACACTATGAACTCTAATGCAACAGTGAGAGAAACCCATAGAAGATCTATGAGACTACATTAAATAGATGAATGTCGACACCCAAGCTCTAGCCAATCCCTCTAGATTAAGTGGTCGGGTTGAACAAGATACGGGTAGAAAATTACCATTTAGAAACTATGCATGAATCTATGTTGGCAAAGAAGACAA
>ML785026.1:1147629-1161231 GCA_009831015.1 Picea engelmannii
AGAGACAATCACCAAGCAAACAATACCTTCTAATATCGAAGCCACTAGTTGGTGATGAAATCCAATGTCGCAACAACGAGATGAGAAGGGGCGGGGCTAGGGTGGAAAAGTTACGTTGACGACCTGCTTAACAGACTTACACCTTGGTGAAAGCTTCCACGCTAGTAATTGTGGATTTACCCTCCAAGGAGCCCGAGTGAGTTTGATCAACGTCGATTCCAGGTACCACGGAGACTTTCCCCTCCACAGTCACCTTGGGTAAGAACCTAGAGAGAAATGCTACTAAGGTTACCATAGACAACAGTACTTCCTGGGGAAACAGTCGTCAGTCCGATCCACACGCAAAGGCAGGGTATCAAGCCCGAAATCAACTCAAAGGCTTCCACTCATAATTGTGGGTATACCTCGGAGTGACCCCCATAATACGTGCAATCTCTACACTGATGCCAACAGAGCAGGTTAGTATCCCTGCCAACACCAATGCGACCTAATGCTTGACCCTTGTGTTAGAAGGGATTCCCAGGACAATATGCGGCCAATGGAATTTTACACTCCCTATCTCAAGATACTATTGTGTGTTTTGAGCTTTTGGAGAGTGTGTCTCTCTTCCTACTCCAAAGCACTAGCCTAGCTAAATGTTGGTGTAAAAGAGCCCTATAAAAGAGTTACTAGATCCATTTTAATATTGCGCAGTGTTTTAAAATGGCTGTTGTATACTCAAAGGTAACGGAAGTGAAACTCAATGATGTGTGACTCTGACCCAATCAATGCAAGGATATGGTGAAATGTAATCGTTTTCATTCGATGAAACCTAGCTATGGGAGAGAGAGAACAATTTCTGAATCAAACACAATACTTCTATGCATATGCAATGCTCAATTTCCATTTAAATACGAATGCAAACAATCATGTATCTATGAACAATGTCTAGATGTCTTTTCCAAAACTTTAATGCTTTATTATTTCGATTTTCAAAGGTGTTTCAAAGGTAAAACAAAGCTCTTGAAAGAAAACATATGGTTAACTTTCCAAGAAGAACTCTAATAAAAGAGAAAAGAAAACCAAAATATAAAGATCCAAATATCAAACAACCCAATCCAATACTTTCAATGAAAGCAAAAACGAAAACAAACCAAAAGAGCTTCTCAATGCAAATGAAAGTTGTCCTTTTGGACCAACATATACAAGAGAAACCTCAGAAACTCAACTTCCAAACAATCACTGATTCTTAACCAACGCAGCACATTCGACTCCAGTAATCAGAGAGAAGAAAATTGCCACAAAAGGCCAAGAGATGAAAGTCAAGTGACCAAAGCAAAGACAAGCCTAGAAACCCTAGATCAAGTCCAACAAGCAAAAGAAAGCAAAAATGGGCAAGCCAGTAATCCAAATAGTCAAAAAGACTCAAATTAACCTTACTGAGCTATTGCAAAAGTCAAGGTTTGATTCCAAAAAAATTTCAAAATCTGCCCGCAGGCAAGCCTTGGACACAGTGCGGGAATCTAAGATTCTCACAGGCCACTTCAGTGCAAACTGCGAATAATCCGCACTGGAACATATACGCAGGGTGTGAACAGTCAAGGTTCTCGCAGGCTGTCAATGGTGACAGTGCGGGAATCCTTGAAACTAATGAAAAATGAAAAAAATTAAGAAAAAATCAAACTGACTCTTTGACCCAGAAGGTCACTCAGGGTATCCTGAGGACTTAGAGAATTAAAAATCAGAAGAAAAAGGAAATCAGAGCAAATGGCCACAGAAAAATCCAGAAATCAAAAGACAAAAGGGATAGTTTCCCCAGTGGAGTCGCCAATTTTGTTTCAGGATAAATTCGTGAGTGCGGACACAGACCAATCTCCCTAGATCCAACTGGATCTAGAACAAAGCAAGACAGAATACTACTCTTTCCCTAGATATAACTATTGAATGAACTATGAGAAAATGAGAGTGTTCATAAGGTATGTTCACCATCCCTTTCTCATAGTTCATTCAATAGTTAGATCTAGGGAAAGAGTAGTATTCTGTCTTTCTTTGTTCTAGATCCAGTTGGATCTAGGGAGATTGGTCTGTGTCCGCACTCACGAATTTATCCTGAAACACTTCTAGATATGGCTTGGTTACATGCTTGAACAATACCATTCAGGTTTTTTACCTTTTCTTTCCAGCATGCATTTAGTTGGTCTATTCGATATAGGGAAGGGAGATCCTCCTCTCTTCTTTTGAATTCCATCATACTAGTAAATTTAACACCAAATGGTACAACTGCATCGAGGTAGAAACCTTGTTCATTCTTGAGATCTTCTTGTAGAGACTCATGAAAAGCATGTGCTCTTTTTACAAAAGATATCATACTCTTTGACATCTCCCAAGATTCTGTTATTAATCCCATTCTTCTCTTTATATTCTTTTCCACATAGCCTCAGGCTGATGTGAGAAGGATTGTTGATCCTTTTAACTTTGTCACATGTGTCATGGGACCGATCATTGCCAAAGGAGTAGAAAATAGTGGAAGAGGCATTAGAGCTCCCTCCAATTCTTTGATTCACTCCTTTAACATGACGTTCTCAGCTTCAAGGCCGCTAATAGAGTTTCCTAGAGCATCTCCATTTGCTCAGTGTATCTGGGAGATCTGGGAAGGATGCATGTTCCGTAGGTTCATCTCTGAACTATATTTCCCTTTATTATTCTTTACATCTCTCTTTTCACTAACCAATTTTTTGGATTCGTTTAAAAAACAACGCTCTGAAATGAAAAAGACTCTTCTTCATCCAAGGTATCGGTCCCAATTATTTCCATCTCAGGATTATGCGGAGAAGTGCTCTCTTGTTGGTCGTCACTGGGGAAAATTTTGTAAATGTCAATTTCTAGTTCCATATCTTTGAGGGAGAGATCGTGGATATCAATTTCTCGCCTCAGTCCCTCCTGTTCTTGCACTATTGTTTTCTATTTTTTGGTCGCAGAAAGTTTGTGAGAACTTTCAATTTTGTCAGAGGGAGGGTTCTTATCTCCTCCTTCGCCTGCATAATTGTGTGTGAATTTCTTGCTTGGGTAGGCTGTTGGAGTACTGCTTCGAGATGCTATAGTCTTGGATGTGGCGGTTGGGGATTGGGCACTTTTCTCACCCAAGACTTTTCGTTTTTGCTTGTACGAATCATTGGTGATGAGTATTGTCTCGAGGTTGAAGGTGTCAGAAGAAGGAATTATTGAGTTGTTATCTTCGTCTTCATTCAAGATAGTGTAAGTGAAAGAACTATTGAAATTGACAGTCAATATGTGTTCTACAAAAATACCATCAGGGTTGAACCCTTTTACTTTTTCAGCACATTTCAAATTGAAGATGTACAAGTGGCCCGCAAAACTGTCAATCTTGTTCATATTCCTCACTATGAAATCCCTGACTTTCCAAGGCAGAGGGATGAAATGAATTTTTCTCTTTTCATGGAAAAAATGCAACCAATAGGTGTACTGCCTTGCTATTTCAGTAAAAAACATTATACTAGATATGTGACATGGAAGGAAGCAAGGATTTTAAGAAAGGATTTTGTTTCGACCCAAAAATCCTTATAACATTATAGTTCTCCATTTCTTCTAGTGTGCCCTTCCTATCCAAGAACTTGGTCGCCTAGTCAAACAACCAGGAAAAATACTTTCTGAATATCAATCCTTTAAAAACTACACAAAAATCATTAAAGACTTCATAAAAATGTTGGGAGGCGTCGTGTCTCCATAATATCTGGTACCATAAGGTTACTGGGTGAAATTCGTAGTTTACCTTCTTACACATATATAATCCAAGGAATGGACAACAATTCACCACCACAAAAATTAAATAAGATGCCATAAATAATTTCTTCTGCCTTGTGTATTGCAATAACTGGGAAGAGATTTCAATGGAAATCAACTTGCCCTAATGGAAGATGGCTTGTTCCCTCACCGTAATATATAAAATATACAAAATCATCCAAGAGATGCTGGCTGTACTTTCTTGTCCCGTTATCCTTGTGAAAAGCCATGCAATTTCGTGAAAAGGGTTTTTAAATGCACTAACCTGTAATCTAGTCATGTCCTCAGGACCGACTGCTAGGTTCTCTAATAACTTCAACAAGAGGTCCAATTCATTATCATGCTTCTTTAAGAACTCTCTATAATTCTTGCCCTTGAAATTAGGTGTTGGGTCGAGAAGTCTTAACATATTTTGAAATACTTGAGGCGATAGGGAGACTTGGAAATGGTCCTGCAACTGGATAATCTGCTGGTTCGGAATATAGATTTTGGCACAACATGTGACCAACTCCTTACAGTAAAAAAATTTGGGGACACAACCTACTCGTGCAATTCCATATGTCCAGATAACTTCCTTATGAGGAGAAGGGGACGAGTAGTAAGCACAAGCTCTAGACCATTGAAAAATCTAGTCCTCGTGCCCAAAAAATATTCTGGGTATCTCCACATAAATGTCGTCAAGCTGTAGCCATAAGGTGATGAGAACGCTCCTTTTCTCTTGATAGTATTTAAAATGAACGCTGGAGCATGATAATATATTCTCCCATAAATCTTGGTTCAATGCGTTTTAATGGGAGTTGTCCTCAACCTTTTTTCCTATTAATGCCAATCTTTTCGATGTGTCTAATGAGTTGTCACTAATAAAGGCATAATTAATGTGCATTGGGAAGCATGCAAAGGTGGCAGGGATGGACGGGAGCAAAAACTGCTTCGAAACGTTTGTGAACCTGGGAGTGCGGGAACCCGCAAATATGTGACAACAGGAGGTGAAGAATCAACTAAGTATGGAAAGGTGGGGTATAATGCCTTAAAAAATATAAAGTAAATAACAATTTTTCCGAGCTCAAAATCCACACAAAAAAAATAAAATCAGATGCCATAATATTGACCTCAGCGAATTCGATAATAGGGAGGTTTAGTTGATGGATCCAAATATCACTCACTTCAGGCAACTGGGGTGCATGTGGGGTGCCTGTGAGAAAAGATAATGTTTTCATGAAGATTTGTTTATATTGCTACAAGTGAGAGTAATTGTGTGATAGTATTTAAAATGAACAATGGAGGATGGTAATATAATCTGCCGTAAATATTGGGTTAATTCATTTTAATGGGAGATGTCCTCGAGCTTTTCGCTCATTAATGATAATCTTTTCGAAACTGTGTGGTGAATTGTCACTAATAAAAGAGTAATCAATTTGCATTGGGAAAGTGTGTGAAGGTGGTAGGGAAATCGATTAAGTATGAAAAGGTGGGGCGATTAGACGAACCCAGATAGAATCATCGTAGGTAAAGTGAAGCTTGTGAGTTCGAGGAGTCCAGGGTCGAATTGTAGATAACGAAAGTTTTGGGTGCAAGATGTATATCACAGAACAAGGGGCATGAGAGTTCGATAGCGCCAATCCAGGAACTGACGACCATAAACATTAACTATGGGAAAAAACATTGTCAGCTATGTAATATACCTAGAGCTCGATAGAATCAGGTTCAAGTTAAAAGATAATTTGTTTATATTTACATAAACATTGTTTATATTATTTTATTTTATTTTATTAGTATTTTTTGTGGTCAAAATGCAAACCATGTTCAAATTTGAAGGGTGGATTAACATTTTCATATGCAAGCATACTCTCAAATATGCCAAGATGTAACATATGCACAATACTAAAGAGGGGAATCATGTCAACACCTTTGTATATGATAGTGGGCTAGCACAATATTGCATTCTTTCTACGGTGATGCCTTAGAAAAACTAAAATAACCAACAATTTTTTTGCCAATTCAAGATTGACACAAAAAAAACTCATCAGATTCCATAGTATTCTCCCATTAATTCATTTTAATGGGATATGTCCTTGAACTTTCTGCTTATTAATGCCAATATTTTCGAACATCTGTGGTGAGTTGTCACTAGTAAAAGCATAATTAATGTGCATTGGGAAGGGGCATAGGTGGTGGGGATGGAGGGGAGTGAAAAATGCTTTGATACTTTTTTGAACCTGGGAGTCCATGAACCCATGAAACTTTGAAGAATCAACTAAGTATGGAAAGGCGGGGTGGTCAGACGGAGTCATCATAGGTAGAGTGAGGCTTGCGAATTTGAGTAGTCCATGGTCGAATTGTAGATCACCCAATTTTTGGGTGCAAGATGTATACTCCGAACACGGGGCATGAGAGTTCGATAACGCCTACCCAGGAACTCACGGCCATAAAATTGGCTAAGTAAGGAAACAAACAACGACCAGTCAGACTCGTGATGTCAAGATATAGATGGATATATAATTTCTGAGTCCACCACCCGAGAACCCGCGAGCATAGAAATGCGACTAAGTATAGAAGAGGAAAAAGAAAGGGAGAAAATAACTTTATGCCTCACACAAAAACACTTAGTTTGATAATTATCAAGCGATAGAAACACATCAACTATGGGGAAAACATTCTCAACCATTAAATATAGCTAGAGATCAACAAAATCTGGTTGAAGTCCAAAGAGATGTTGTTTATATCTATTTCAACAAGCTCGTAGGTAGAGTGAGGCTTGCGAATTCAAGGAGCCCGGGGTTGAATTGTAGATCACCGAAGTTTTGGCTACAAGGTGTATACCCCGAACACGGGGCATGAGAGTTCGATAGTGCCTAGTCGAGAACCCACAGGCATCAAATTGGTTAAGTATGGAAATTAACAATGGTCGGTCGAACTCGTGATGTGAAGATATAGATGGATATAGAATTTCTAACTCTGCAACCCAGGGAACCCGCGAGTATAGATATGTGACTAGGTATAGAACCATAAACGGATAATAGAGGGGAAGAAGGAAAGGGAAAAATGGGCAAGTATAGAAGAGGAAAAAGAAAGGGAGTAAAGAAATTTGTGCATCACACAATAACACTTGGTATTAAGTATGGAAAGGTGGGGCGGTCAGACAAAGCTATCATAGGTAGAGTGAGGCTTGCAAGTTCAAGGAGTCCTAGGTCAAATTATAGATCACCAAACTTTTGGGTGCAAGATGTATACTCGAACACGGGGCATGAGAGTTTGATAGTGCCTACGCGGGAACCCATGTTCATAAAATTGGATAAGTATGGAAACAAACATCGGCCGGTTGGACCCGTGATGTGAATATATAGATGGATATATAATTTATCACTCCACCACCCTGGGAACTCGTGAGCATAGATATGCGACTAAGTATAGAACCGGAAACGAATAATAGAGGGAAAGAAGAAAAGGGAAGAACATGTAAGTATAGAAGAGGAAACATAAAGGGAGAAAATAACTGTATCTCTCACATAACAACACCTAGTCTGATAATTATCAAGCGATAGAAACACATCAACTATGGGAAAAACATTCTCAGCCATGGAATATAGTTGGAGCTCAACAGACCCTAGTTCAAGATAAAAGAGATGTTGTTTATATATATCTCAACAAGCAATAGACAAAATATATGACTTGGCATACGTATATGCAAGCATTCATACTGAGTCATCGTAGGTAGAGTGAGGCTTTGGAGTTCGAGGACTCCGGGGTTGAATTGTAGATAACCAAAGTTTTGGGTGCAAGATGTATACCTCGAACACGGGGCATGAGAGTTCGATGGTGCCTACGTGGGAACCTGCAGCCATAAAATTGGCTAAGTATGAAAACAAACAATGGCCTACTGAACACATGATGTGAAGATATAGATGGATATAGAATTTCTCACTCCGCCACCCCGAGAACCCATGAGCATAGATATGCGACTAATTATAGAACCATAAATGGATAATAGAGGGGAAAAAGAAAATGGAAAAATGAGTAAGTATAGAAGAGGAAAAAGAAAGGGAGAAAAGAATTGTATACCTCACACAACAACACTTAGTCTGATAATTATCAACCGATATAAACACATCAACTATGGGTAAAACATTCTCAGCCATGAAATATAGCTGGAGCTCAATAGACCATGGTTCAAGTTAAAAGAGATGTTGTTTATATCTATTTCAACAAGCAATAGACAAAATATATGACTTGGCATTCTTACATGCAAGCATATTCTAAAATATGGCAAGCTTCAATATATGCACAAATTGGACAACGTATGCAGATCAAAGTTTTGTAAACATACCTCTTAGTCTCTGGACCTTGTACTATGATGTAGGTTTCACTTCTACTTGTCAATAGTTCTTGTTTACTAAAAAACATGTGGTGTAAATGACATAAACATATTTACCATGGCATAGAAAAATAAATAACTACAGATATTTGTTTCGTAAACATAGCAAGAGCGTAATCTATGAATCCTTACCTTTGGCATTGTCGCTGTGCTGATGTTTGTGACGGTTCACTTCTCATGCCCATGTCACTTCTGAAATAGTGGCTATGAACATGTGTATATTTGTCATACTCGATATGGATGTGCATAAGGCATACATATTGTATTTTTTGTGGCACCACTGTAGCCATACCTTTTGGAAGATTGTACTCTAGGTTTCTCAGCTGTGGCACATGAGGCTCCATCTTTATGTTCAATTAGTATGTTCTTTTTTCAATGCAACAATACATATAATACAATGGATATGAAGGCAAGTTGCTATGTAGGAACACATGAAAAAAAGATGGATTACAAATTTATTTATTTCAAGGTAGCGACACATAAAATACAATTGACATGAAGATAAGTTAATATACAGGAAGATATGCAATATCTAAGGAAAAAAAAATAGAAGAGCTGCAAACCAGTGGAGTAAGTATAGACAGAGTAAATGAAAAACAATTGGATATGGAATACGGGTAGAAGTATGCACCTCTGTATGTATTCTTCTACATTTTTGGTTAAGATTTCTTTGCCTTGTCCAATTTTCCTGTTTGTTTCAATTAAAGAAAATACAAAACAAAATGAACATGAATGTTAGTTGATATGTAAGGAAAAAAAAAGGAATATGTACATACAATAAATAAACTAGAATAAAAGGAATAGAGTAACATATAATGTTAGAGTAATGTACCATTTTTTTTTGTTCATCCATGTATGTGTATATATAAAAAAATTGTGTAAATTTTTTTTGTGTCCAAAAAATTACAAACCAGGAAAAACTAAGAAGTTGGATATCTTGGTTTTGTGCAACAAGCCAGACAAATATGCTTTGAGACATAGAAATATGATTTTGCAATATGTTTGATGTATATTTCATAATTCAAGTGCAATACCAATTGTATCGTGATCATACCAATATGTGTCTAAGATAAAGACGGTGTATTGAGAAATGGGCACATTCGACCATACATGGTCAATAAGTGCGTTTTGTACATGGTTTATCTTATCCAAAAGAAAACGGAGACTGTATTTGCACATGTAGTTTTCCAATTCTTTTGTTCTGGCATTATTTTGTAGCATGTCAATATTAAAGTCTCCTACAATGACAATGGTTTCGTTCAAATGCAAATGCTCTAATGCATTGGAAATAACATTTAGTATGTTGGAGAATGTTGCATGTGGAGCAACATAGAGATTCAGTATTGCAATTTCTGATCCATGGAAAATTACTTTTGCGAGCACCATCTCAACATTGTTTTCTTCGAAATGCATATGCTCCAAAATTGTTACATGATTTTTCACTAATATCATCACCCCATGTGTAATGTAACTCGATATGCAATTGTGATTTGGAAATTGCTTGTTTTGCATGCATAATGTCATGTATGTTTCCTGCAAGCACAAAATATCGGATTGCATTGTGTCATAGTCATTGAGTATATAATCCATATGTGCATGTAGGTTACGCATGTTAAGTGAGAGAATTGATACATATGAGTTTTTTTTGTATGGATTGGTAATAATATTGTAGATGCCACTTTATGGTAGTCCTAAGGCATTGCATCTCAATGTCAACTTTGTGTTTGACTTTGAAGTTATATTTTGTAATAGCACTTAGTAAATACAAGGAGTCTATACTTCTAACACAGGACAGTGCTGTGTATACAAGTCCATGTATTCAAATTCTAGCATGGTCAAATGCAACACTATTAAGTGTTAGTCCTTGCGATCTGTGGACTGTACGTGCACATGCAAGTTTAATTGGAAACCGTTTTCGAATATTCAGTCGACCTGTCTTTGCTGATGTCGATACTGGTTTTAATATTTGTAAGATAGGTGTCCAATCAGGCATAGTGTTTGAATTATATAGATAAGCCAACTTGTTTGCTTGTCGGTGGCCTATATGTGACTCATGGAACTTAATCCAAAGGGCATCAAGTTTTTCTGTTTTGGTATAGCCTTTGATTATTCCATCTGCACCATTTACCAAGCCATCATGTGAATCATAGTTGCATGCATATATTTCAACCAACATGTCTAATTTCAGGACAAGTTGCAAAGAAAAAGTGACTATATGTTCATGACATGGTACATTTCCATGGTTGTTTTCTTCAAGGTCAATTTAATTGATGATGATATCATCACCAGGAATGAGCGATAACATGTACCTGTTATGCACTGCAACATACCTATTCATGTAGAACATGTAAGGGAAGGTTGGGTCTGTTGGTGCAGGTTGCATGCACCTTGAATTGATATATGTTAAGTCATCATGTGTTTGGCTGTTTGTCCGCATTCTATTCAGAATGGCAATAAATGTTTCATATGTCTGGTGCATTGAAGTATGTAATTCAAAGCATTTTATATTGTCTTTCCAGAAGTCATGCGTCACTATTTGCATATTGACCATAGGTTGTTCAAATATCAAAGAATCTTGGATGGGTTGCGCCTGGTAAAGATCCCCACAAAATATCATGTCAATGTTTCCAAAGTATTTGGTGTGCACATGTTTTATGTTTCTCAGTTGGTTGTCAATGGAATACAAGAAGCGACTTCCAATCAAAGATGCCTCATCTATTAAGACAATTTGCATTTTGTCATAAAGCTTAGACAATGTATCTAACATTTTCTTGTTGAGTGGAAGAAACTGTGACTTGTTAAAAGGAATAAAAAATGCAGAGTGAACTGTTGTTCCACCTACATTATATGCAACTTTTCCTGTGTATGTAACTATTATCCCCTTTGGTTTCATAGGATCATAGGAATTGTTTGAATCATAGATTTGTATAAGCATTTGGAATAGTGCTTTCACTGTGAATGTCTTGCATGTTCCCACCCCGCCTGTAAGGAACAAGTGCACATGAGTGTGCATGTTCAAGCATTTTTTAATTGCAATGTCCTTTAGAATTATTTGCTGCTCTCGATTCAACAGACGTCTGACTATGTGGTATTCATTATTTTCAATAAGGAAAGGATGTTTTGTGACTTGAAATCCAAGATTGATATGTTTTTCAATGTCGGCTGCTCGAGGACGAGGCAAATCTGCTTGCAAGTCATAGGACTCACATAGAGTTCTAGTTGTTTTACGGTTTGTGAATGTCTCATCAACATTGTCATGGTTTTCTAGTTCATGAACTTCCCTTTCTATATCACCCCATGTTGGATTAACATTGTATGTAAATCTAGATTCATTGGTTTGTACTGTAGTCTCATAGGCAATATACGCAACTTCCCATGTAGGGAAGTTATGTTTTAATGTGTTTTCATTTTGATCAAATAGAACGTATAACAATAGTTTTTCTCTACAATAGTTTTCATAGTCAATATGTTTGTTGTATTTAACAAAGCGTATTACAAAGTTTTTTTTTTCTTTTTGATATGGGTGCACCATTTTTTTTGTAATGCAATACAAACTCTACTAAGCAGATATGATTAATAGGAGGCAGACTCTGGAGGTAATAATCAATAATAGAGCGACATAGTACGCGCTCTGAATTGTTAGGCTCTTGTTCTAGCAAAGATGATGGTTTAAGTACAAATGTGCATTTCTCAAGTGGACATGTTTTTATGAAGACACATTTCCTTGAACTACAGTTGAGGGGCAGGGAAAGTGCAATGTGGACTGCTTGTTGAGCATACATTTGTTGAAGATTAAATAATGTATTTCCAAGCGTACATATCATTTGCATAGAATCAATATGACTTATTTCATGTTCTTTGTGTATTCTTCTGAATGCGCTTGTCATAGATTTGTCAAACTTTGTCATATGCGAGGTACAATACGATGCTGCATCATATGCATTGAGGACATATTGCGCATCTATATTTGCATTCCACATAATTGGCATGTCCTTGGAGAAATTGTTGTTCCAAAAATGGGAAAGTTTCCGTTTAAGGAAAATTTTTGGTTGTTTAAGTGTACATTGTATGGCTTGGATGTACTCATCTTCTGTTAGATTCAACTCTCTCAAGAAGTCCTCGAAGCTCATTAAATCATCAAAGTCTCGTTGTTCTAGAAATGCGAACAAGGATTTAGATTTCTCAATGACAACATTGTCCTTTAAACTAAGTGGCTCTATGATTCTTGTTGTTCTCATTGGCGGCACTGGGAAGTTGTATCTGCAATGTGAATGTTTTTCGTTTTTTACAGCTTCTTGTATGATAATGTCTATGAACTTTGGAAATTTATGGATCCAAATGACCTGTGTTGCATGTTATGTATTTGTCCACAAATTGCTCAATTTTTGAGTTGTTGTCATTTCCATAGACCGGTGCACCCTCTATCCACAACAATGCATGGTCATGCTCACTCCCCCTATTCTAGAACCCAATCACAAAAAAGTAGTCTGATATTTTTCCGAAAAATGTTTCATCATGGTATATCAATTGCCTCAAAGCATTTATTCTATGTCTATAGTACATAGTACATGTCACTGGGTCTTTTCTTATGAGGTAGTCAATGTCACCATTTTCCAATGTATCAATTTGTTTTTTCCTTTTCCTGTTCCTATACAATGCAGACACCGTAGCCACCAACGGATCCCAATGATGCTCTGCACTTGTAAAAGTGATGAAAAATGTTGGCGGTCCCAATTGTTGGATCATTGCAAAAACAGTTTTTTGTTTTGTTGCAAATAGTCAAGAGAGATGCAAATGTTTTTGAAATCTATGTATCCAATATCAGATTTCAAGATTTTTTTTAGGTTTTCTTTGTACTTGACATCTTTGGCCAATAACTTTCTTCCTTGTAGCTGGCATTTTCTTATTTTCACCCACATGCAAGACAACACTTGATCAATTATTATGCGCATTGTTTTGAATTTTTTTTTTTTATGTGATAGGAGAAGTCACCACTTGAATGTAGTAGTTCCCATCGAACTATTTTATGGTAGATGAATCATTCTGTAATGTCACTAGGACATGGATCTCCATAGAACAATGTTGGGAAGTTCATTTCCTCGACAATTTTTTCCTTGAATATTCAAAGTGGACGTTGTTATAGGATAAATCCATAAGTGCGGACACAAACCGATCTCCCTATATCCACCTAGATCTAGAACAAAACAGGACAGAATATACCGCTTTCCCTAGATCTAACTATTGAATTAAATTGGAAGTGAGAAGAAGATATGTACCTTGTAATCGCTTCCTTGGTCTCTGTTGTTTCTTGCTTCGCTCCAACGCTCTTGTGCGGTCAAGATCAAAACAACACAAACCAACCAAAGTGAAAGCAAATAATATATCCAATAGCTAATCTATACATATGATCAAGGAATTATGTAATAAAGTAGATCTCACTTTATGGGAAA
>ML785026.1:1171719-1203302 GCA_009831015.1 Picea engelmannii
GAATTTCATAGTTCAGTTACATGCTTAATGTTTCCAAGACTTACTCATCATTGTGAATGGATTCTTGAATGAGAACTCAATGAACAGTTAGACTTCAAGCATTAAGATAGTTTTGAATGCTTTTGAGTTATTTCATGCTTTCAATATTTTGATTTGATTTGATGTTAATGAGTGAATGAAAGAAGAATGATGAATGCATCTCTTGAATAAGAGTTTCGTTCTTCCAACTTTTGATAGGTCTTAAACTTTCTCTTGAATGCTTACTGTTTTCACACTTTAGAAAAACAAATGTTGATTACTGTTATGAGGACTATGAAGACGACTTCTGAATAGAAGCTTAGTGCCTCTTGCATAGTCAGCCTTAGAATAGGTTTTATGCTTACTGTTTTTACCATTTGGAAAAGCAAGTGCTGAACACTGTCATGAGATATATGAAGATGACTTCTGAATAGGAGCTTAGCATCTCTTTCACATTCATCCTTAGAATAAGTCTTTGGGTTATCTCCATAAAAGATAAAAACTATCTCTAAAATCCATATACTTTGGACATGCCTCTAAGTCTTACAAACACCGGATTGACAATTAATTACACTCTAATTTACTAGGGTAGATTGGAGCTCAACAGTTAGGATGATCCCACTAAATCATGAAAGCGAGTAAGATCCAAACCATTCGGATGCCACCTCACCAAAGAAGCTTCTCCTTCTAGAAGATTCGAGAAATCACTCATTTTTCCCACGTGCTGGCATTCTCACACCCTAGCTATAGTGCAACCTATGAACCGTTCACACCCTGGCTATAGTGCAACCTGCGAGAATTTGTCATTCTCACATTCTGCCTATATAGCAACCTGCGAACATCCTTTTTTATAAGGTTTTTACATAGGAAAATGCAACTTCTTTTCTCAGGAAAAGTTCTTCTCTCTTCTCTCTTTAGGAACTCAGGCCACTGTGACCCCTCTGAAGGCAACATATAGGTTTACATAATTAACGATCATAGGGATGACGAAAATAATGTGTAACAGACGTTACCCCTCAACAGGTGCAATTTCAACAGTCTTGTCTTGCAAGTCACGAATGCGCTGTGAGTCAGTGAATCCATGTATCAATTTTTCATCAGGTATTTCATTCTTTGATTCATCGCTAGTATCAAATTCAATAGAAGTCTTGAGATTCTGTGCAGAGCTGTCATCCGCTTCTCCAAGAACATTGTTCCAGTTCTCATTTATACAAATGTTCTGTGCTTTGTACAGGGCCCTGAACATAATTCTTTTAATGCTTTCATGACAACATGCACACACAATTTACCTGTCCGGTATGCATTCTTGTATTGAAAATGTATTTTGAGAGCTACAACAATTGTCATTGTAACGGTAATGAATTGTGGCAAGGCTTTTTGTACAACATCTAGTTGGACATGCACATAAATAATTGACCATGTTAAGCCCATTTGGGGTCATTTATAGCCCCAAGGTCTGATTTGTGCAAATGCAATTAGCAGAGACACAAGTCTCTCTTCAAGTTATGTAAGTGTACTTACACATGGTAGTGGTGTAATACATTTTATTTGGTCAGGCGTTGCAAAGTGTGGCAGTTTTCCATTTTCAAGTGATCGTTTGCGTGTAAGACAAATATTGCCACTGGAAAATGTTCTATCATTTAGTGTCAAGCCAAGGTATTCTTCTTCCAAATCAGGCGTGAAAGACTTAGTGTTTTTTGCGAAATTCAATTGATTGCAAATTGGACATGCAATGGAAGGAGTCTCTTTAATTTGTTTCATATAGATCTATTTTGCATCTTTCTTCCCTAGACAAGTATGTGTAGAAAGTGTTTGATGGTTTTCATTGCTAGCAGTGAATGGTGTTGGCTCTAGCCCACGAAATGCAATTTTTTCCTCTCGGTTAGTACCATGACCATTGTGGGATATGTGGTCATATCTGTTTCTATCACGTATATGTTTTTTCAAGATGCGGTAGATTAACTTATGCTTTCCACTGGAAACTAGTTTCACTTGTTGACAAGCCATGTTGGAGGTGGAATCGACATTTATTATGAGCATTGCATCCTCACCATCTCAATGAAGAAAACTATGATGTTATTTGTCATTCAACATGTGATGTTTGTGTTTAGCAGAAAATGTGTTTGTGTTGTGCACGAACAATTTTTTTTTGGTTGTGATATGTGAGTTTCTGTCTAGAAGGAAGTGTACCAATGTATTTTTTTCTCTCATGTATGACCTTTTTCAAGTTGTGATAAGTTATTCTACGCTTTTTTTTCAAGGTCTGGATGAACTCATGACATCTGGGATGAGTTTCATTCTGATTAAATAACATGCGACACTTCTACAGATTCGATGTGGTTTGGGTGGCATGGACACTGGATCTTGAACTGGTAGTATTTCTTATACTACCAATGTATTTTTTTCTCTCATGTATGACCTTTTTCAAGTTGTGATAAGTTAGTCTAAATTTTTAGTTTAAGCTCTATATGGCCTCATCACAACTGGGATGAGTTTCATTCTCATTAAATAGCATGCGACGCTTATGCAGATTTGATGCAATTTGGGTGGCATGGACAGTGGACCCTGAACTAGTAGTATTTGTCATCAAAGGTTGATAATGGATATGTGGCATATCTATTTTCAACAAGATGATGTCAATTGTTCGATCATATTTTGAATCAGTACAGTAGGAATGGACAATACCATCCGATAAGGCTGACCAGACCTAGATATTTACTCTGAATATGATAGATAGCCATTGCAAACATAATCTTCCACCCTCTACATCTCCTTTCTCATATGGCAGTGCCATGTTTAAAAGTTATTGTTTCCAACTTCCAATTGTTGGCATACTTTCTAGGAGATATGGTAAAAGGTGTTGATGCAAGCAACTAAAAGCCTGTTGGTTGCCGCCTATAATTGCATTGCAAAAGGATTGTACAATGTATAGACACAACAACTGCACATCGAACTCTGTTGCTACCAAATAGCAAATTGCATTGAACAGACTATATCCACAACTAGATGCAATAGTTGTCTCTATGTGTAGGCCATGGGAGTGTATATGATGCATAGTTCATTTCCAATGCGATTCAAGGTCTTTTCAAATGAGGGACAAGTAAATATGCGGTCCTCCAAGATTGCATATGGAAAATTTTATATAGAGTAATGGTTCATAATTACCACTGACAGGATTGACATCATGGAACAAGATGCAATATGGATCACTAGATGTAGTTTTGTTGAATAGTAGATATCTTATTTTTCTTGTCAATGACCATATTCCAATTGATATATTCAGCCACTTGGAAAACCACCGTATACAAAATGTATCTCCCAAAATTCCCCTCTCATTTGCAGGCATAATTGCAAATGTAGACAATCACATCTTTGAAAAATACGTAGTGATATCATGTATTCCATGCAAGTGGAAAAGAAAATCAGATGCCAATTCATATTGATACAAATCCAATGCCTCAACGTCTCCATTTTGTAAACAACCCAAGAAATACTCTATCAATCCATTGCGCAGGTCAGTCGAGGAATAAATGAAATCCAATAGAACTTGAAATGCATCGAAGAGGCAATCTCCTACAGTATACACGAATTCATCCAATCTAAAAATCCCATTGCTATGCAATACTTTGTCAATACTGCCATTTACAATGGAGTCTGTATCTATTTCATAGGAATCAACATCTATTACTTGCTTCATCTCTTAAGTTGTGATTTTCAAGATGTTTCTTAGCTATATTAAGATAATACTCAAATAGAGAAAAAAGAAAAAAAAACTATAAGTGCAGAACTACATACCAATTCCACTATCTATCCTTCAACCTTCTTCCTGTCAAATTCAATCCCCCTAGTCGCTACAACATGTGAAAAACAAACAAACGTACAATGAACAATGAACCAAATAGAAGAGACAACACAAATGAAATAACACTATACATTTTCTCAGCACAAAGACCGAGTATTCAAGGCATATCATTTTTGAACCTATTCCATGTGTGCATCCTATAAGCATTTCAGTGGCAGAAGATGCTTTGCAAGACATAAAGGAAAACATAAAACCAACAGGTGGAGGAGGTTTTTGATTCAGAGAATAAAAGCATGCCCCATGACAAGGTCCTGACAGATGCTTGCTCCACAATGACAACTCTGAATTCATTTTCTAAATCCCTTTGCATTGATATTTTTGAAAGAGCTATGGCACGATATCTAGGACGTGGAAGTTGGCATATGTGATTGGAAGGGAACATGCTGGAAAAAATGCACCAAACGTATGGTTTCTAGGAACAAAAAATATGAGGAGAACATTTGATTTCCTTTTTTATATTTCACTGTAGCTGCAATATATGTGGGTTCTGTTTCCATCATCGACATTCAAAGGGGAACATGACGTTTTGGAAGGGAAAAAATAGGGAAATTGTACCAAACATATGGTTTTCAGGACCAGAAAAAATTAGGAGAAAAATTCGATTTTCTTTTTTATATGTCACTATGGCTGCAACATAGGTGGGTTCTGTATAGAACATTGACGTTCAAGAAGAAGGCCAAGACAACAACAAACGACTGTTTCTCTGGTTGTAGCGGGTACACAGAAAGATGTTCTGCAAGAGGATTTTGACCAAGGGATTCCTAGTATTGAAAATTCTTGCTTGCAAGATGGAAATAGTAAACATCAAATAAGGAATATCAATGAAACCATGGCACCAAAACTTACCTGTGAACGAGGAATGACATATGAACACCTAATTCGACATAGTGGACTAAACAAAATCAAGAAAACCATATTGTTTTCCAACAATGTGTTACAACTTATCTTACAACACAACCAACACTATGTTGTGAAATAGAAATTTGAATACAATACATTGCATGCATGGAAGGTTTTCTTCTTAGTGTTATTGTGTGATGTACAAAATAGAAATATTCAGAGCATAAATCACAAATATATTGCAAAAGGAAATATAATTGCATGCACAATGGATAATATCAACCAAAATATTATACCTTTATTGATATGGAAGCAATGTTCACTTGCCTCTTAGAGGGGTCAACCTCCAATAGAGTAGATCTTATATTACGAATAATTTCCAAGACACCTTTTGCAATGCTTCTACATATTTATATAGTACTTTCTATCCCCTAAGACCATTCTAGAGAAGGAATTTTCTAGTAGGAAAAACCTTCTAGTAATCCTTCTTACAATAATTATGTTCACACTACTACATAGGCCTTATTTATTAATGATGGCATCCATACATAGAAATACATGGTATTTTATCTACTTAGGGGGTTAGGGAGGTTAGGACCCTAACATCCCCCCGAGAAAGAAACCTTGTCCACAAGGCTTGAGACGTGGAAAGTGCTACATAATGGTTGTTGGTTTCCATGTGGCATCCTCTGGATATGTATTCTTCCATTGTATTAAAGCTTCTCGAATGCGCTGGCATAGATGACACTCTCATTTTTCAAGGACGACTTCTAGTTGCAACCAAATGGAACATTCTTCATCCAATTCAGTTAGATTAATTTGAAACTAGAAATTGGATCCAAGCACTTTCTTTAAGCAGGAGACATGAAATAATGGATGGATCTTAGAGTGTTTGGGAAGTGCTAATTTGTAAACCACTGGCTTGATACACTTGCAGATCATATAGGGGCCATCAAACTTTGGAGCAAGCTTCTGGTGGTGGTCTTCTTTGAGGTAAATATGATTATATGATTGTAGACAAAGGAAGGATTGATCCCTCTCTTCAAAATGGCATTCAAAGCGATGTTGATCAACCTATTTCTTCATTTGATTATGAACCATGACTAGATTATCTTTGAGAGTTCAGAGAATCTTAGCTTGATATGTAAGGGTTTTGTTGACCTCTGTTGAAAAGTCAACAAGAAATGTGTGTCTAATTTATTTTTCCCTTAAATAAATTGGACAATAAATATTAATCTATTATCTCATAATTACTTGAAATAATTAGCTAAAATGGAAAATCAGTTAACTAAAGGAAATTTGGGTTAAAAGGTTGACTGGTGGGACATGAAATTCAAATTAGTTACAACTAAGTGATTTGGAGTTGTAATAGAATTATAAGTGTAGTTATGTGAGTTGTAAAGTAGTTTAACTCAGTTAAGTGAGTTAAGCTCAGTTGTACTAGTTGTAATTGAACTTACACTAGTGAGAGTTCAGTGAATTAATTATTAATTAATTCACAATCAGTGATCTCACATGCAGTTGAAGATTTACCACTGTTAACTACATGCATGTCAGATCTAGTGGAGACCCAGTTGAGATAACAGGTGAAAGGGACAGTTTGGCTATCAGTTGTGATTTCAGTCAAGTGCACTGATGCAATCACACACACATTGGATGTTCCCATGAGAAATGCGTGGCCTAGGCAAGAGGAATTCAAATTCATTTGCAGGTTTTCCATTAGTAGGGATTGCGTAGAGGAGGCAGGCTGTCTGGAGGCAAAGAATTGGCACATGTATTTGCTGATTTTTGTATGACAGTGTGAGACGATTGTATTGTACTAAGAGCTCTTGGATTAGAGTTTTGTATGAGATTGTTTCATGATCCATGATATACATAATATATGATAGTGGGGTTTTTAGCTTTATGCTTTCCCGGAAAAACACCCGTGTTATGTGCGATTGATCTTTCTTCTTGATATTGAAATTGGCGTTCGTGTTTTTAAATTCCGCAAGAATATTAGTAGAAGCGATATTGTATTTAATAGTGGCATACAATTGTTAGATCAAGAGAATCCAGGAAATACGTAAGTTGTATTAAAATTTATACATGGTATCAGAGAGTAGAAGATTGCAGAAGCTGAGTTTGTGATTGGATAAAATTCGAATTTGTAGAAATACTTTCTTGGTGTTATTGCTAATTCAAGATCAAGATGGATTTCAATGGCTTGAGGTTGGAGTATGCACTCGAGGGAAGCTCTAACTACATTTGTTGGAAGGATAGGATGGAGGCAGTACTCGAAGACAATGGATTGAAGGAATTCATTGACATTTTAAACAAAGATGTTCGTAAGCCAGATGCTGCAGATGCTGCAAATCTTGATGCATGGCAAAAGAAAGTTGCAAAGGTGAGGAGGATCCTGTTGGAGGGAGTACGATACCACATTGTCTCAAGCCTCCATGGGAAAGAAACACCACATGAAATGTGGAAGACTTTGATGGATCTATTCCAAAACAACAACGACCATAGGAAGTTGGCGCTCAAAGATAAACTCAGGAAGATCAAGATGGAGAAGGGAAACTCCATTCAAAAATATCTCACGAAGTTTTTCCAATGTCGGGATGAGTTGGGGAGTGTGGGAATAACAGGCGTTGATGATGATTTGGTGAGCTTGGCACTCCTAGGACTTCCCAATAGTTGGCACAGTTATCAATACTTTGTCAATGGAAGGGAAACATTTTCAGATTGGAAACGACTATGGTCGGAACTAGTGCAGGAGGAGTTCAAGTGGAACACCAGAGATGGCTCTTCATCAAAGCATGATGATGAAGAGGATTGTTCTTTGGCTTCCAGGGCAAGGAAAGGGAAGGGGAATAAATTCCATTCAAAATTCGAGTCTAAAGTAAAGAAGCTAGATTTGTCCAAAGTGAAGTGTTTTCATTGTCACGAACATGGGCATCTCGCTACTAACTATCCGCGGAAGAAGAAGAACAAGAAGATTGTTGGAGCTGCAGTTGGTGAGGCCCTTCCCTCACAATTTGAAATTGACTTCTCTTTGATCGCATGCATGGATTCAAGTGAATTGGGATCAATGTGGTATTTGTATAGTGGCGCTTCCCTCCACATGACGGGAGATAAGGACCTTTTCAGTGACTTGGAAGAGAAAGATATCAAAATGCATATAGAGATGGGCGATGATGGATGATATAGTGCGACTGGCATTGGTTCCATTACCTTTCAGAGGGAGTAAGGTAAACCATTTCAATTAAAATATGTTATGCATGTTCCAGGTTTGAAGAAAAACCTGGTCTCAGTCGCAATGTTGGAGGACAGAGGCTATGACGTTGTTTTCAGTGATGGAAAATCTTTCCTGCGACATAAAAAAATGGGTCAAGTAAAGAAGATAGGTATTTGAGTTACGAATCTCTACAAGATGGAGGTATATGGCTGCGCTGCCATGATGGGGAAGGCAAAAAAAGTGTTGAGCCAGGATGAGGGCGAATTATGGCACATGCGATTGGGCCATCTTCATCATGGAGCCTTGAAGATCATGCAACAAATATCTAATGGACTTCCAATGGGAACACTTGCTCAGTTAGAACAGTGCCAGGGTTTCACCATGGGGAAGTATGTAAAGTCCACCTTTCATGAATAGGATAACCATGCCTCAATGATCCTGGAGAGATTTCACACAGACGTGTGTGGACCATTCTCGGTTTCTTCAACAACAAAACATAAGTATTATGTTATTTTTGTTGATGACTTTTCTTGTAAATGCTGGATCTTCTTCATGCAGAAGAAGGATCAAACATTCTCAAATTTTTGTGAGTTTAAAGCATTGGTGGAGAAAGAGTCGGGGAAGCAAGTGAAAGCTTTGAGAAGTGATAATGGTGGAGAATACATCTCTAATGAATTCAAAGACTTCTGTAGCAAAGAAGGAATTCGAAGAGAACTCATAGCGCCTCCTAACCCACATCAAAATGGGGTCGTGGAGAGGAAGAACATAATGATCACGGGTGCATCATGAGCAATGTTGCATGATCAGGTCCTACCAATGCATTTTTGGGCGGAAGCATGAAACACTATGGTTTATGTGCAAAACTGTTGTCCTCATAGAGTACTTGGCATGAGTACACTTGAAGAAGCTTTCACTGGTAAGAAACCCGATGTTTCTCATTTTAAGATTTTTGGCTCATCTGTTTATGTGCATGTGACCAAGGATGCCAGGAAGAAGTTGGAACCGACTACTGAAGTTTGGATTTTTTTGGGGTACACACATACACCCCATAATTATTGTGTGTATTTTCCTAACAGTAATATGACTGTGTGACGAGATATAAAATTTGATGAGGGGAAAGCCATGCAACTATCGCTTGAGAGGGAGCTAGACTTGCATGCAAAGGAGGAACTGTTAGTTCCCAAAGATGAGTCTCAAGATGTGGATCAACCACATGAGGAGGTTCATGGAGTGGAGGACGCCACTCATGTAGGGCGCATTTATCATATGGATGTAAAAACTACGTTTCTCAATGGGATCATTGGGGAAGAAGTGTACATAGAGAAGCCTGAAGGATTTGAGATCTTCAACAATGAGTCGCATGCGTGCCAACTCAAAAGAGAATTGTATGGGCTGAAGCAAGCACCCCAAGCTTGGTACACTCAGATAGACAACTATTTCACTGGACCGGGCTTCACTAAAAGTGAAGTGGATGAAAATCTATACCAAATTGTGGTGGAGGATAAGCTTTTAATCATTGTTTTTTATGTTGATGATTTAATATTGACTGGTGATGAGCAGCTGATACACTCATGCAAGGAGGACCTTACAAAGGAGTTCGAGATGAAGGATTTGGGCCTTCTTCACTATTTCCTTGGATTGGAAATATGGCAACGAGATGGTGAAATTTTTGTGTCTCAAGGCAAGTATGCAAGGGAGATACTGAGTAAGTTTCACATGGAGGGATGTAAACCCATGGATACTCCTCTTCCATAAAATTGGAGGAAAGAGGATGCTACTTTTGGAGAGGTAGTGGATGATACTGTCTATCGACAGTTAGTGGGTTTGCTAATGTATCTAGTGAAAACGAGACTGAACATTTGCTATGCAGTTAACTAGCTGAGTCAAGCTATGGTTAAGCCTACCAAGCTCTTTTGGAAGGCGGGTAATCATGTCCTGAGATACCCGAGGGGCACATTTGAGTATGGATTATGGTACAGACAGATGGATGAGGTGAAGTTTCATGGATTCATGGATGCAGATCGTGTGGGTAACCCAATGGACAGAAAGAGCACATCAGGGGGGATCTTTAGTATCAGATCTATAGCTGTTTCTTGGTACAACAGGAAACAAAGATCCGTGGCACTCAGTTCAATGGAAGCATAATACATGGTAGCGAGTCAAGCTACATGTGAGGCTATCTGGATGAGAAATATCTTGGTTGGTTTTTTTGGTTCTCATTTAGATCCAACAATGATTCATTCTGATAATCAGAGTTGCATTAAACTCTCTATTAATCCTATGTTTCATGATAGATCTAAGCATATAGATATCCGGTATCATCATCTCAAAGATTGTGTGCAGTGGAAGATCATGTTGCTTCAGTAAATTCCTACGGAAGATTAAGATGCAGACATTCTGACAAAGGCGCTCACTAGGAAAAAATTCAAATACCATAGAGACAGGATTGGGGTGAAGGATAATCCCTTTCTTGTTGAGAGGGAGTGTCGAAAAGTCAACAAGAAATGTGTGGCTAATTTATTTTTCCCTGAAATAAATTGGAAAATAAATATTAATCTATTATCTCATACTTACTGGAAATAATTATTTGAAATGGAAAATCAGTTAACTATAGGAAATTCGAGTTAAAAGGTTGACTAGTGGGACAAGAAATTCAAATTAGTTATCACTGAGTGATTTGGAGTTGTAACATAATTATAAGTGTAGTTATGTGAGTTGTAAAGTAGTTTAACTCAGTTCTACTAGTTGTAAATGAACTTACACTAGTGAGAGTTCAGTGAATTAATTATTAATTAATTCACAATCAATGATCTCACATGCAACTGAAGATTTACCACTGTTAACTACATGCATGTCAGATCCAGAGGAGACCCAGTTGAGATAACAAGTGAAAGGGATAGTTTAGCTATCAGTTGTGATTTCAGTCAAGTGCACTGATGCAATCACACACAGTGGATGTGCCCATGAGAAATGTGCAGCCTAGGCAAGAGGAATTCAAATTCATTTGTAGGTTTTCCATTAGCAGGGATTGCGTAGATGAGGCAGGCTGTCTGGAGGCGGAGAATTGGCACATTTATTTGCTGATTTTTGTATGACAGTGTGAGACGATTGTATTGTACTGAGAGATCTTGGATTAGAGTTTTGTATGAGATTGTTTCATGATCCATGATATACATAATATATGATAGTGGGGTTTTTATCTTTATGCTTTCTTAGAAAAACACCTGTGTTATGTGCGATTAATCTTTCTTCTTGATATTGCAATTGGCGATCGTGTTTTTAAATTCAACAAGAATATTAGTAGAATCGATTTTGTATTTAACAATGGCATATAATTGTTAGATCAAGAGAATCCATGCAACACATAATTTGTATTGAAAATTTCTACAACCTCTTGTACCTTGGAGACATCTAGTAGGGAAGATAATATAGATGGGGGGTTTGGGCCATAAATCGCGTCAAATGGGGTCATACGAATGACACCATGATAAGTTGTATTGTACCACCATTCATCTAGGGGTAACCATTGGACCCATTGAGACTAATGTTATGAAGTGAAGCACCTACAATATGCTTCCAAACAATTGTGGACAAATTCCGTCTGACTATTAGTCTAGGGGTGATAGGAAGTGCTAAGATTAGATTAGGTGCATTGTAGCCTGAACAATTCTTGCTAGAAGTTACTAGTGAGAGTGGGATCACGATTTGTGACAATATATTATGGCATCCCACGTAGTTTGAAGATATTATCATTGAATACTTGAGAAACCATGGAAGCTTTAAAGGGGTGTTGAAGGGCACACAAATGAGCATATTTGGAAATTCAATCAATCACAACCATAATAATTGATTTATTGCTAAATTTGGCAACCCCACTATGAAGTCCATAGAAATGTTAGTCCATGCAGTAGGTAGAATAGATAAAGGTTGTAGTGCACTTGGGGTCTTCAGTGTTGCTCCATTGTTTCATTGAAAATATTGCATTCAACCACAAAAGTGCGGATGTGCTTTTTCACGCCTTTCCAAAAGAAGGAACATTTGATATGTTCATATGTTTTATGAAATTCAGAGTGACATGTTGTTGGTAATGCATGGATTTAGATAGCACAATGGATTTAAAATTATATTTCTTGATCAAATACAAATTCCCTTTATAGTAGAGCTCATCATTGTGCCAACTATAGTTGGGAGATGCATTAGAATCATGTTGAAGTCGTTGGATCAGGCTAGAAATATTGGGATTGGTGAACTATTCATTGTAGCTTTAATTCACCCAATCAACTACAATGAAGGAGAGTGAAAACAGGGACCCTTCCTCTTCACATTGTAGATTTTAACCTTGTACAATATTTACTACAAACAAATTTTCAGTAAAAGAACAGAAAAAATACAATGGAAAATACAAACATTACACAAAGATTTTTCCCCTGGAAACCCGAACCGGGAGAACCAACATATTCTATATTCATTCATAGTGTTACATTGTTTACAATACAATATACATATAGGATCCAGCGTAATCCAAAACCCTAACCCAACGAACTGGATTAATCAACAATCCTAATTCCTTAACCAGAAATAGAAAACCATCGGCAAAAACCATGTGCCGAAAAACTGCCCAAAAATGCAACACATTTCCCGAGGCAAACAATATAACACATACCCAACACGTATTTTCTAGAGAGAGAATCAACTACCACATTATTCTTTCCTTTCTTATACATCTCATAATCATAGCCTAACAGTTTGGTAACCCATTTCTATTGTTCCAGTGATGAAATCCTTTTCTCCAAAAAGTATTTGAGGCTATGATGATCAATTTTAATATAGAAATGATGCCCAGGAAAGTAAGGATGCTAGATACCCACAAAGTGAAAAATGACCAACATTTATTTTTCATAGGTGGACTTGCCCAAGTGTCGGTCACAAAGTTGTTTACTGGTAAAGGCCAATGGTATACCTTGTTGCATGATAAATTCACCTATACCTTTTCCCAAGGCATCGCATTCCAAAACAAAAGTCTTAGTGAAGTCAAGAAAAGAAAGTACTAGGGTTGTACACGTAGCATCTTTCAAGTCCCAGAAGGCTTGATCTACAACTACATTGTAAGCAAAAGAATTTTTCTTAAGTAAGGTAGCGAGGGGAGCCACAATTTTTTCATAGTTCTAAACAAACTTTGTATAATACCTTGTTAAACCAAGGAAACCTCATAAAATTTTAAGAGTCATAGGGCGGGGCCAATCCTTCATTGCTTCGATTTTCTTTGGGTCCACTTATACACCATCCTTACTAACAATATGGCCCAAATAATCAATTTCAAAAATGTCAAAGGAAAATTTGTACCTCTTGAGAAATAGTTGATGATGAGAAAGGATTTCTAAGACCTGGTCTACATGGGTAACATGGGAATGCCATGTTTTGTTGGAGATTAGGATGCCATAAAAAAATACAAGGACAAAATTATGTAGAAAGGGTTGACATATATGATTCATGAGACTCTAGAAGGTGGAGGGTGCATTACAAAGGCCAAAGGGAATCACCAAGAACTCATAATGGCCTTTATAAGTGTGAAAAACAATTTTGGGAATATCAACCTCTTCCATATGAATTTGGTGATAGCCTAAATGAATATCAAGTTTGGTAAAAACTTGGGCACCTTTAAGTTCATACAGAAGATCATCAATGACCAGAATGGGAAACTTATCCTTGATGGTGAGCTTGTTGAGAGCATGAAAATTAGGACACATGTGTCAAGTGCCTTCTTTCTTGAGTACCATGACAACAGGGTATGTAAGGACTATTACTAAGGCAGATGACACCTGCAACTAACGATTTTTGAGCAATATTTTCAATTTCATTTTTCTAAGAAAATAGGTGGTGATAAGGGCAAACATTAGGTGCGAGGCTACCAAGTATGAATGGAATGGAATGATCATGGGGACCACGAGAGGCTGGGAGGCCTTGGGGGTTTCAAAAACCGATTGGTGTTTGGATAATATGAATTATATGTTGGGATGAATGGGTTGAGAAGGGGTTTGAAAAGATTGAATATCATGGAACTAGGTGATAGTGCCAGAATGTACCTTTTTGAAGAGTTTTTATGTTAGGTACTAGTTCTATTATATTAATGAGAAAACAAAAACAATGTAGAAAAATACCAGCAAAACAAGAAAATGTAGAGAACCACAACAAAAAATGATACCTTTATTGATAGAAATAAATGTTCACTTTCCTCTATGAGGGGGCAACCTCCATCATAGCAACAATCTATTAAAATAAATCTCAAGAAAAATATTTCTCATGCCTCCAAATATTATTTATACTAATTCTATCTTCTAAAGAACATTCTAGAGGAAGATCTTTCTAGAAGCGAAAGCTTCTATTAGGTCTTCTTACATTGACTTGTTTACATTTATTAAATAGGCCTTATTAACTAATGTCAACCTTTGTTACATGGAAAATATATTATTCTACCTATGTGAGGAGTTAGGGAGGTTAGGTCCCTAACATGCCCTCCCCCTTGAAGAATAACCTTGTCCTCAAGGCTTGAGATGAGAAAATTTTTGCAGAATGGTGGTCGTCTCCTAGGTGGCATTTTCTGGAGTTGTATATTTCCACTGAACTAACACTTCCTAGATGGTGTACTGACAGAGACGACACTCTCGCTGGTCCAATATGGCTTGTGGTTGAAACCAAAGGGAACATTCTTCATCCAATTCAGGGAGATTGGTTTGCATTTGGCACTTAGTTCCAATCACTTTATTTAAATACGAGACATGAAAAATAGTATGGAGCTTAGAATGACTATGTAGAGCAAGATGGTATTCCACATGCCCCACTCGCTTGAGAATTGTATAAGGACATGTTGTGACATGCACTAAAACATCCATTTTCCTTCATTCCATTGCAATTTCCCTTTTGAGAAAATGGAGCCCCTAATTTTATATGTTTTGAAAGAGCCTTCCATCAACCTCTCTCTTTACCTCAATCCTTTTTAGGAAGTCCCACTTACCTTAAGAAAACACTGACAAAAGGGGAGCACTCAAAAAAATCATTTTTGGGAAAGTTTGGGAGAAATCAAAAAAGTTTCTTCTAACTCCTCTGATGTACATCGGAGGAGTTCCCCTCTCTCCCTCTGATAAAAATTATTTATCGTGCAAGTTTCCTCCAACATCTTTGATGAAATCAAAGGAGTTGGCTCAAACTCCTCTGATGTCCATTGGAGGAGTTTCCTCCAAGTTTGCCGATGCGATCAGAGGACTTTGGGGTAAGTTCTCTGATGAACATCAAAGGAATTCCCACTAATTTCTTCGATGTTCATCTAAGGTCTTAATCCCAAGTCCTTCGATCATTAATATCATGCCAACCTTGCATTAAATGTGAAATTTTCCGATCTATATATTTACCAAACAACTCAAACTTTTCATTATCCCGCTAAGTTGTCGAGGTGAGAAGAGATCTATCTAGACGAAGAAAGCACTGAGCCCCTACCTTTGCACTTGTATCCTTTAAATTTTGACCACGTGGCAAGGTAAACTCTGATAACCTGTCCTCTTTTTCTAGGGTAAGGTTTTCTATTTTATTTCCATTTCTTCACAACTCTACTCTAGACTGTTGCACTACCATTTTGTTTTCGCTTCTACCTCCTATCGCCCCTGCAAACTAATGCCAAATTTCTACTTTTAAACCCCCCCTTTCCTTCATAATGTTAGGGTCTTCACACCCCTTTCTAACTTAGCCAACACCAGGTTTGTTTGAACAACCTCATGACTAACCTTAGGTTGTCCTGAAATCATGGTCAAAGAATCCAGAAAAGCTTGGCATTACACTTATTCGAGATCACCCCTCCCTTTTCATCTAGTAATCCTTGACGAGATCACCTATCAGAACCATGACCTTTGTTTTCCCCCTAGTCTCGTGGATCACTTCATAGCAACTCCTATGATCATATCGAAGGAGTTCGCGTGAAATCCTATGATATGTATTTCTGTTCTAAGACTTTTGTGACCATTGTTTTGTTCAGTGAGTTCTTTCAGATTCATCACATAGGTTTTTTGATTTTCGACGTTTCGGACCAAACTAGTGTGGTCCATCATCAGGAAAGCGTTTTATTTTATTTTTTATTTTTTATATGATTGAAGGAGTTCTAAACAACCTCTTCGACCATTCATTTCTTAATCAGGCCACTTAATAATAACTCTTTTGATCATATCATAATATTTCTTGTTAACTCCTCCAATATGATTGGAGGAGTTCTAAGTAACTCCGTCGATTCTCTATATTTCGGGAGATCTGAACATAACTTCCTTCGATGTGTTATCAAAGAAGTTGAGGTTAACTCCTTTGATTCACATCGAAGCAGTTGTCTGAGTTGTCCTAAACTATGCCAATCAAAGTTTTTTCAATCAACTCTTAACCTTGCTTAGAAGCCTTAGCATGAACTTACCTAAAACAAAATCGAAGACTTTGACACTAACTCGTCTGACCCTCATTAGACAACTTGTTATCAACTCCTATGATTTGCATCGGAGGAATTAATCTTTAAACCTCCGATTTTTCCTTATAAGCACATTTTCCCCTCGTTCTTTCTCAAAATTTCACCAAGTTGCCCAAGCATGCTTGCCATCACTTTATCATCCTCATATGATGAATCTCTACCCAATGACAACCCCAATGATTTTTCTGGTAGTCAAATCCTTAATATGTATTCAATTTTATATCATGTGTAATTTTAATATATGCACCGAGCTCATATTTCCTTGTAGGTTCAAGTATGTCACCTTGAAAGAAGATAACAAGTAAGGTATTCGGGACCGAGGCCTTTGGTAGTGACCAACATATAGAAGGAGAACGAGAAATAATCAGAGACACATATGATGATACATTAGGACTCTTGGAGAAAGACAGAGAAATGATGAAGTGGGGAGAAGTGTTGGTTACTTACACCCTTCGTGCTACCATTTCAGGGATGACCCAAGTTTAGGTCTGCTATGGTTTCCAATAAAACCCCTCTAAAACTATCGACCCTCTTGGTAAACCAAAAGGCAACACAATGCACATAATGCGCTGTGCAATCTCACCCGAGATAGTTCTTATGGGTGGCTCCAACACTTAGGTGCTTGCAACCTGGTGTTGCATCCCTTTCGTCACCTAAATGAGAAAAATAACGATGCTTACAAGTCCAGTTGGGTTAGCTAGACAAGAAAATAGTGAATGCAAGAGTTAGAAACATCAAGCATGAGAAATAAACAAAAGACTAAGCTAATAACAATAAAAGAAACTAAACTAAGGTGCATAAAGATATTAGAATATAAAATAAACAACATTCATGCCACCATTGGATAGGATTGTATTAGTGGGAAAACACCAAATATAAAGGGATACTTATGGGTCCCCTCTTCCTCCAAGTGAGGGCTCTTGAACCCCCAAATATTGAACTCTTCTTACAAATAACAAACTAGAAGGAAATGGTGAAGAATTCCAAAGCACATTCACTCAAGAGGTGATGTGAATAGATCAATGAGATGGTGCTTGTATGATCTTGATGAGGAAAGAGGATCATCCAAGAGAATATAGGCAGGATAAAAATACAAATGAATTCCTTGGAAATATAGTGCACCCATGGCCTCTTTTTATAACAAATCTTTGAGGCATTATTCAACTAGTCTTTAGTGTGAACAAGGGGCTGTTTAGGGCACCCTTAGGTCTTTGACCATCCCCCCACTTAGATTCAACTCAGATTTGGGTGTCAAATCGACTTGGGAGATGGACCAAAAGTGGGTGGAAGGCCGACCAAAATCATAAATGCACCGTTCTGAGGTATGCGCGTCTTTTTACATGCACATTCGTGCATCGGGCACATGTGCACTTTTCTGGCATTTGTTATAACCCTAGTTTGCACCATACATGCTTACCTGGCATCAAGCCATCTCATAGCCCTTCTTTGCTAAGCCACTACTGAACAACTCTTCTAAAAAACTCCATTTTTAAAAGTCCACGCTAACTGACCCACTACAGCCCACGTGGATCTATAGTGTCCACGCTAGCTGGCCCACTACAACTCGTGTGGACCTTCATAAGCACAAAAAAAGGAAAGTTGAAGATGAAACACACAACTTTGGGTGAGTTAACTGAAACTCCCGGCCATGCATGGCTGAGGGTTCGTCCAAATATCTAGCTCCTTCTAGCCTATAAAAGAAGGGGTAGGGGTCCCATTTGGAAGAGGAAAAAGATAGTAAAGAAACTCTGCCCAATTGCATATTCCCATTGTCCCAAACCTTTAGCCATCCTTGTGCAAGAAGATATACAAAGAAAAAAAGTTGGAGGACAGTTGAAGAGGAGCCCAGGATCAAGTTCGCGGAGCAGTGGCCGGTCTCGACATTTGTAAGTTGATTCATTCAAAGTAATAAAGAAATGCTTTTCCCGTCCCACTTTATGAGTTCTTCATAGTACAGTAAATATATGTTTGAATCTCTAACCCATTAGTCTGTAGGTAAAATACATGTGTAGTTTGTTGCTTGTTTTGTATGCAGGTCAACTTTGAAAGGAGGACTGCTAACAAGTGATCAAGTAGGAGGAAGGATCGACATCGAACATTTGGAACAAGGTATGTTGGTCTAACCATGTATTTGCTGAAAAGAAATGGGGTTTAAGTTTGGGGACGAAGGTACAAAGTAGATTTCTTTTGGTCATATTTGCATGCAAAGTATAACCCTATTTGCTAGTCCGTAAGGATATTTACCTCACAACAGAATTGACAACCATACTGGGGAAGTCTCTAGGGATCCTGGGAAATTTATTTTCTGGGTAGTTTTAAAAGACTAGTTTTCTGTCCAGTTTTTTGAAGTTTTTGCAAAGTCTGAGCTGACATAGAGTCTGGTCTTCCATACCAGCTGTCTCTGATTTTTGCTTGACTATGTTTTTTCGAGACCCACAAAGGTACACACGGCCTGCATAAGGTCTGCATGCATGTACACATGCCCTACTTTCTTACAGCCCACATGTGAACACTAGCTGAGGAAGTAGCAGTAGCGTGTAGCTTCCAGAAAGGTTTGGAGGAAATCATCCTCTTCCCAGTCAGAATCAGTCATTCTCAGGGGTTTTCTGGAACTCTTTCTAGTCTTGGTTGTTCGTAGTCTCATCTCAGATTGGTTTGTTTTACAATTTTTTTCCTTACATTGTTTTCCTTTTTTATGTTAAAGAGAGTGTCTAAGTCTTCAAGAGATCCTGGTTCTCAATATCAATGGTCTCTTCCTAGTTTGGATTGTCTGTTTTTGTTTTTTTCAGAATTTTAGAGATACATGTGGCATGTATAAGGCCATCATGCATGTACATGCCCTCTGGCTCTACACAGCTCGCGTGCACACGCTTGCTGTTGAATTGTCAGTAGTGTGTTTGTGCAGGATAGTTTTTGTTGAGGGTGAGGCAGTCATCCTTTCCCTTGATAGGAGTTATACCTCTTAGGTTTTTGAATCTCTGTCCTAGCAGTCAGTAGCTTAGGGTTGATCTTAGCCATAGCTTTCTTTTTCATTTAAAAGTTGTCATCAAAATTTTTTTTCTTTAGGGTTTTTAGACAAGTGTGAGAGTCCTTTTTTAAGTTGCTAGTGTGTGATTTTTTGAAGTGATTCTTTGCGATCTGTGATTAGGCCAAAATTTTTTCTTGGTTTTTACTTGTTGGTATTTTTCCTTTTTGCTTTGTGAGCATTCAAATAAAAAAAAATAAAATCTTTCATTTTTCTTGTTTGGTTGAAAAAGTGTTGTTTTGCATTAGTAACCAGGGAGAAGTATTTTCTTTCATAAGTTCTTTGCAGTTTACTTAGATCATAAGTAGCTCATAGTTGAGTGAAATTCTCTTTTGAGTTTGCTATTCAAAAATCTTAGAAAATTAATTATTATTTTTTTTTGAAAAGTTGTTGAAATTTTGCATTAAGTAATAGTTTTTGTTTCCATCTTTTTGTTCATTTTTACTTTCGTCTTTCAAACATCACCAGTTTCACTTTCATACCCTTTGACATAAGACAAGCCATAAAATTAATGCTAAATCTAAAATTTATTAGACTTTTATGTTTGTAGGGTTAACCAACTAGTTCAAGATTAGGGTATTGGATTAGGTTGGAGAGGAAACTCTTCAAGGCCATTAAAATCAAACATTGGAGTCTGAGTTAGGGAGTGTCCAAGTCCAATATCGTGAAAGTTATCCAGGACCCCCCTCTAACATAGGGGATAAACATGAGGTCACATGCAGAAAGGTAGCGGAGATAACCCCTCCAAAGCTGGACCAATCGTAGTGGAGAACACATATAGACGACTTATTTTGGGATTCTGTCGATTGCATTTTCCACGGGGATTCGTGGGTCTCGAATCCATTTGAGATCCTCAGTTGTCTTTCAGACCACTTGCTTTCGATACCCTTGACAGGTTTCGGGCTCGATACCTTGCTCATTGTGGTCTACCCGACTTTCGACTGTACCCGCCTGGTGACTGTTCATGTGCTGGCAACCTAGTTGCCTATCTTTTTTAGGGACATACACAGGTGACTGTGGGGGTATACCGTAGTACCTAGGACAAACATCAGGCCACGCTTTGTAGAGTATACCCAGAGGGTGCTTCCATTTTCGAGTTGCACTTGCACCGGTAAGTTGCTCTAGTGTTGGTTGTTGTAACTGTTCTTCTAATTAATTTAGTGTTTGCTTGTCTTATCTTATAGGGAATTTTTTTTTAGTGTGTGTTGCTTTTGAATGATTAGATCACCCTAGAATGTCTTTGATCTTCTCACACAATAGAGGATCACGAGCTCCACCGGTCATGAAGGCTTTTGGGCCTATAATCAATTACACTGGAGCCACCCCCGCCACCACTAAGGCGAAAGCTAGACCAACAAGGGTCTTTTGAAGCGACCGAGTCACAAGAAATTGTTCCCGCCCAACATCCGGAGGAATCAACCATTTTGGACCTTGGAGCGAAAGATCTTGGCCCGGTTGAAACCCCAACCACTGATTTCCTGGGACCTTTCATCGTACCAATTCAATTTTACGAGCGCCAGACAGTGTTGCACACAGCAATGGAAACAAATGCTGTTACTCGGAATTCTTCAATTCCCACTACGGCTGTCACCACAGGAGAGTTTCCACCTCCCAAACCACCGTCACCAGTCTGAGCTACCATGGTCTTGACCGCATCTACCTCACATAGTGGTCCAATACCATCTTTGGCGGTGGCCACAAAATCTTTCATACCATGTGCAACAGGCCCTTCGTTCTCATATGGGATGCCCAGTTCAGGTACAAGTCCTATACTTTCCTACTCCACTTCACAAACTTTAGGTCTAGGGGCAGGGAGCTTTAACGCTCCTCTACATGGCCACATGGGGGGCACTTCCACTCCCTTTAATGCTTTTCCTTATGGAGGAGGTCATATACCTCCTTCATCCCCTTCGCTCGGTGGCACGCACCAGCCATCCACCGGGCCACCTACACACAATGGTTTATTTGGAGCAGGGAGTCAAGGACCACCTTCACATAATACACTGGTAGGTTTGACACCATTTTCTTTATTCGGTGCATTTGGTAACAATGCCTTCTCGTCAGCTGCTTTCCCTACTGGGGGCAACCCCAGTTTTGGACAATCTATTCCTATGCAGGGTACTATTCCTGCACAGGGGACACACCCAGGAACTTCTTCTGCATCAGGGCTTTGGAATTCTTGGCAGGGATTCGTTCCCTCGTCCGGAATGCCGATCTGGGGTAATTCTTTCCACAATCAATGGAACCCTGGACAAAATACTATGCCTATCCCCATGGGACCAACATTGAGCAACCCTTCCCAAAGTCCTTCGAATGTAATGCATGCCCAACCGTCTATGTCCTATTTTGGAAATCAGCTGATGATGTCTCCTCACACACACAATCCATACATTGGCCATGGCCATGGTTTCTACCAAAACTCAGGCCAGCAACCGAAATTTTCCATGCAACCTGGTGCCAGTCAAACTTTAGGCCCCCCTTTCCCCGATTATCACCAACAACCCAAACTACCTTTCTTGGCAACCTTGCATTTTCCATACTTGACAAGGTTGTTGAATGACCCTATCTGTCACGATCTGCATTGGCCTCCTATGCCGATGAAGTTGCCTTCGAACATCCCAAAGTTCGAGGCCAAGCCTAATGAAGATCCTGGAGATCACGTGACTACCTTCCATCTTTGGTGCTCATTTAACTCGTTGAAAGACGACTCTGTATAGTTGCGATTGTTTCAACGCACTCTCATTGGGAGTGCCATGAAATGGTACATTGAGCTAGACCGCTCAAGATACTCTTCCTTTGACGTATTGGCTATGGCTTTCTTTAACCATTTGCAATTACCGGTGAGATATGACGCTGGTACAGAATTGCTGGTCAATTTTTCATAGACAAAAGTGGACCATATCTCTGATCACATCAGAGAACGGAGACGCCAAAAGAGTTTAATTAGGGTACCAATCCCACCAACATTCCTGCTCAAGTGGTTTCTTAAGTCTTTGGTCCCACAGTTGTCCAAAGACGTTGCAACGTCGGGAGTATTTTCCGAAGAAGATGCCATCATGAGAGCTCAACAATTTGAGCTAATCTATTCTCAGTCCGGTTTATTATACAAGATATTGCCAGATGCACCACACTCAATACTTGATAAAACCAGACAGAGAGATGGACCACATGCCAATGGTATTGTTGGTTCAACACAAAAAAATCCCGTTGAGAAACTAATGAATCAGTTGCAACAATTGTCTATACAACACTCAGCGGCCAACTAAACTACTTCTTTGGCTGCTCCCCCTACCAAAACGTCGAATGTACACACAGTGCAATCGACTAATCCAAAGGCCACCCAATAGCCTGAAGGAAAGAAAAAACAATGAAAGAAGGGTAAGGGGGATAAGAAACCCACCGATAATGCTGAAGGGGGAAATACTGAGAAATGAAAGGTGAGGTATCCATGCAACCTGTGCGTGGAAGACCACCCGACCCACCTATGTCCCCGGCTTCCAGAGGCCCAAAATTTTGTGACACAGCAATGGCCTGCTATGTTAACCAATCCATTTCAACATGGGAAAAATCTAACTCAAGCCTCTACAAGCACGAAAGGGGGAATTCAAGGACCCCCTTCATCTTCAAACAACCCCACATCCACGAATGTATATATGGTGAAGGGTGATGCTTTCATATCAACTAGAGCGCATGACTATAGTAAACCAGGCACTTCTGAGAAGGGAAAAGAATCCAAACTCCCATCTCTTCCTCTATAGATTGAGAAGACGTTGGGCGAAACAATGACACGCATCCCCAAAGGCACGTTCAAAAAATATTCTCATAACCCAAACACAAAGGCCACCCAGAACTACTCTGTGGTGGAAGATTTATCACAAACCTCTTGTGCGATGTCCACTTTGGAGGTCCTCCAAAGCTGCCCTTCCCAGAGGAAATCCTTGTTAATCGCTTTAGGATCTACCGAGACTTGTAATCCGGGTACAATCATGTTGGATACAACCGACCTAAAACCTTGTCTGCCTTACCACGTCGCATTTCAAATAGTAGTGGCTCATCCCATGAAAAATTTTACTTCAAATATCTTCCACACAATGGTTGATGAGGGCACCTCGACATGCATTATGTCGTTGGCATGTTGGAAGTCCATTGGCCAGCCCGTTTTGTCTCCGTCACCTACTCTCCTCACTACTTTTGACAGTTGTTCATTCCGACCACATGGTATCATTCCTTCTTTCCCCGTGCAGTTAGGAGGAAAGACCGTGTGTGTCGAGGTAGAAGTAGTCGATGCACCCCTTGACTATAACTTCTTGTTAGGAAGGAGTTGCACTTATGCCATGCAAGCTATGGTTTCTATAGTTTTTTGGGTCTTGTTGTTTCCACACGAGGGCTGGATTGTGACCATCGATCAGTTGTCTTTCTCTAGACCCGACCCTTCATTGGGGGCATCCACAGTCCCAATGATTGATAATCCTCAACCAGGCGTGGTCAACATAGGGTTTGGTTTGTGCCCATCTTTGATGGGTACCTTCGATTACTCACCCCCTCAAAGAAATATCAATTTTATATCCAATCACCATATGGTTGAGATTTTTCAAGTTTCGTTGTTTTGCATGTCCATGCCCTTGTTTGCAACTGAAGTAGCGTACTCTTTAGTCCAGCAAACTTCAACCCACACAGATCCAACTCCTGCACAAGAGTTAGATCCACTTCTAGAGCCTATTTGGGCTCAAGGTTCTCTCGCTAACACCAATTCGTTAGACTTGGTCTTGCCCTCTGACGAAGTATTAATTGAAGCAATGACTAGTTCGGACAAACCCTAGGAAGATCTTCATCACAGATCATATTTCCTCCCAGATTTAAGCCGAATCGAAGCAGGAGAATTCATTGTGACTATGACAGGAGATCGGTCTTGTCCTATTAATCTCTTAGCTACACATGAACTTTATGCTGAGGGTAATATGGAAACCATCACTGAAACCATACCGATCAATATCTCCTGAAACCCTGGCATTGTGGAGAATGTTTTCGTCGGAGTTGACTGCTCCCTCGGAGAGATTCAACTCTATACAGATCTTTTTAAAGAATTCCACGACGTTTTTGCCTGGTCTTACGAGGAGACAACTGACATCGACCCACAAAGAGTCGATCATGAGCTAACTTTGTTGTTTTTCAAGCTTGCTTTGAGATCCAAAAGAAACATCTAGCGAGACTGCATTTGTGCTTTTCGATCTCGTTCGGATTAACTGAGAAAAGTAACCTCTACGGGTATTCTTTTAAGCCATTTTCAGACCCTCTAAACATGAAAAGATTGTCGAGCGATCTTGTGGCCTGTCACGCTTGTTAAACTAAAATTTGAAGTCACGTCTGCTCGACAGTAGTTTACCCCTTTTTCGGTCCAGACGGTCAACTGTACGAACAAAGGTACATTCTATGGAACTTTATTTCTCTAGAAGAGTTCCCTCAGGTATAATTTTACCCCTTTTTCGGGCCTGAGGGACTAAGTTTACGAAAAAAGAACCCCCACGGAGTCCATAGTTAAGCTCTTTTTAGACTCCCTAAAATTGAAAAGATCGCCGAGTGACCTTATTCTTTCACACTTGTTAAACTGGTCCAGAAGAACATTCCTGATAGAGTCCATAGTTAAGCTTTTTTTAGACTCCTTAAAAATGAAAAAATGGCCGAGTGATCTTGTCTTTATCACACTCGTTAAAATGGTTTTGAATAGACATCTTGTCGGTGCTAGTTTACCCATTTTTCGAACCGACTAGACTACCTTCAAAAAAGGTACCCCAATGGAGTCTCCTTTTACATTTTTTCAGACTCTCTAAATATGAAAAATTGTCGAACTTACCTTCTCTAGGCTCGTTAATCTTACATCGAAGGATGTTACCATTGTGTGTTTTGTTAATCACGTTTGCATACCCGCGTCTTTGGCCTAATGACGGCTCCATGTTGCTCTCAACTGATCCATCTAAAGCATGCCTTAAAAACAAGCCCCGTAGCACTTTGCCTTAGCATCTTGACACCTTTGGCCCCTAGAGGATTTTTCCCGAGTGTATTTACTCTGAACATCAGTCTTGTCCCTGTGTCTTGAACTTGTATGTTTGCAACACTTGTTCCTCCTTTGTAACGTAACATTCTTTTATTCTTTTTCCTACATTATTGAAAAAAGACAAAAATAAATCAAATATACCCCAAAAAGAGGAAGGGAAAAGTATTTTCTTTATTGGCAGCATAATGAGTCGCCCTTGGATAAAGCACATCTGTTCGTTTGTTCATCATACCTGGGATTTAATATGACCTTAGGAAGCTATTCTCGCTACATAGAGTTGTGTCCTCCCCTGTTTGGTTATTCTTCCAAACATATGGAGAGTTTGCGTTGCCTCTTGCCTCGTAAACTTATGTTAATGCCATGCTGCCTGAGTCTCATCATTTGTTGTGCTATTGTCCAAGAGAAGTTTGTCACCAAGCCTGAGTCGGCCCCTCTGCAATTTGTCTCTTGTCCTCATACCTGACCATCCTGAATGTCCAATCAAGTCTTTGTTCGAAATCAATGAAGCCTTTAGTCTGATCATCAAGATTTTCTAGTCCTCATATTACACTCCTACCCAAGTTTTGAAGCTTTTTAAGTTGTTGCCCGAGATCTGAAGCCCTCATCTCCAGCCATCAGGCCTTATCGGCTTCTACGAGATGGATACTCTACATGTATATCTTTTTGATTTTGAGATGTAGCTCCGCTGTGTATTGTTCGGGGCTACACTTTATATAGTTATATGACATGGGTCTACAATGTATTTGATTGGTAGCCATGCATTTATTTTATCCCAAGCATGGGTATGCCCGCCTCGGTGAGACAATTGATATTTTTGCAGACGACGCCTCTCGATTTTTGGTCCCCGGGCTCACTTGTTCGGCACATCAGTAAAAATTGGTAATGTATTTAGGCCATCAGATGCTCTTCTGACCTCACACATTAGGGGGCATCTATTATAACCCTAATTTTCACCATACATGCTTACCTGGCATCAGGCCATCTCATAGCCCTTCTTTGCCAAGCCACTACTGAACAACTCTTCTAAAAAACTCCATTTTGAAAAGTCCATGCTAGCTGACCCACTACAACCCACGTATATCTATAGTGTCCATGCTAGCTGGCCCACTACAGCCTGCGTGGACCTTCAGAAGCACGAAAGGAAAGTTGATGACGAAACACATAGATTTGGGTGAGTTAACTGAAACTCCAAGCCATGCATGGCCAAGGGTTCGTCCAAATACCTAGCTCCTTTTAGCCTATAAAAGAAGGGGTAGGGGTCCCATTTGGAAGAGGAAACAAATAGTAAAGAAACTTTGCCCAATTGCATATTCCCATTGTCCCAACCCTTTAGCCATCCTTGTGCAAGAAGAGATACAAAGCAAAGAAGTTGGAGGACAATTGAAGAGGAGCCCAGGATCAGGTTCACGGAGCAGTGGTCGGTCTCGACATTTGTAAGTTGATTCATTCAAAGTAATAAAGAAATTTTTTTCCCATCCCACTTTATGAGTTCTTCATAGTACAATAAATATATGTTTGAATCTGTAACCCATTAGTCTGTAGGTAAAATGCATGTGTAGTTTGTTGCTTGTTTTGTATGCAGGTCAGCTTTGAAAGGAGGACTACTAACAAGTGATCAAGCGGGAGAAAGGATTGACATTGAACGTTTGAAACAAGGTATGTTGGTCTAACTATGTATTTTCTGAAAATAAATGGGGTTTAAGTTTGGGGACGAAGGTATAAAGTAGATTTCTTTTGGTCATATCTGCATGCAAAGTATAACCCTATTTGCTAGTCCGTAAGGAGATTTCCCTCACAAAAACATTTTTTGACTATCGTACGTGCGCGTGCTTTCTTTGTATCCTTAGCACATGATGATTTTAAAACCAATTGTATAGTTTTGTGACCTTTGGAAATGAATTTTTGGGCCATGGATGAACTAATGGGTGTTTGGAGATGCTGGATTCCTGTAACCATTTGCAGACAAAATTTTAGTGATAACAAATGCCCCCTGATGTATGAGGTTAGGAGCATACGTATAGCCAAAATACATCAATGTTTCTTCTACTGAGAGTACCTGTGTAAGAAAGAGTGTTGAGGGGAGTTTCAAGAGAGACCCATTGGAGGGAGAGGGAAACTTGTAGGACCCAAACCTTTTGCAAGGTGTGGAAAAAACAAAGCTGTGTACAAACGAGGCGGGCATGCCCCATGCTCGTGTCATGTAACTAAAAAATGAGTAATACAGTAACTGAAACTGTGTGTTGGTGTAGATGACTGCAGTACCCTCGGGGGCATGTTGATAATGGCAGAGGGAAATTCTAATGGTGAACAAACTTTGAAAAGAGGTGATGACACCTATAAGAAGTGTTGAGGATTTGCAGGCATTGATGGCCTTACAATGTTTCAGAGGTCTTCGAAAAATATAAAAACAACTGCCATAGTCACAAAGTAAGACCCATCGTAACATGATAAAGTGTTGAAATCGAATGTCATGGGGGTCAATGACAACAGAGAGAAATGATGGTTATCTTTGTGCCTTATGAGACTCCTCATTGTGAAAGTAATGAGAGTCAAGATACTATCGCCCATCTGGAAATTGTGTTGATGTCGACAGAAAGGGAGACGCGACTCCAAGAAGAGAAGGGCTTCATGAAATATACTGGAGAGGATCAGGAACTGATGAGGAACATGGACGAAGTCAAGAAGTGGTGAGACTCAAAAATGCCCTTGGTTGGGGGTATATGTAAAGGATAAGTGGCAGCAATCATGAAACTAGGTCTAGTGTCAGGGGGGCGACTAGTCGTGGGTTAAATTGTGCCAGAGGCGTGACAAGGTAGACAAAATCAAAGATCTGGGGTACATTGACTATGGGATACTCAGGGTTTTATGGACGATGTCATTAAGAGTAGAAGGTAAGCAATGCCCCAACCAAGGGTAGCGTGGGTTGCTTTGCCGAGAAAAGAAGGTCGCCAAAGGTGATGACAAAAAGCTAGGTAAAGGTTGGAAACAAAGGCTTTGTACAATTACCAAATGAATAAAGAATAAGTTGGGACAAGTGTACATATACAAAAATATATGCCCCAATGTAAGATGGCTTGGCCAGTGAGGGCTCAAGTAGCTTTGGAAAATAGGTGGAGGGTGGGGGGCCCCATAGGTGGGTTTCTGTATTAGGTAAATGAGTGGAGGACAATCTGTAGATGGGAAAACTATTGGTGGATGAGATGGAGAGTTTATGATACTGTGAAGGTGCAGTCAAATGTGAACCGTAATGAGGTTACTCGGAAATCGATTGTGGGGAAGCTAGCAAAATGAGGAGAAGGAGCATGTAGATGATTCTTGGGAATGCAAATACTATTAGGAGTCCTAGCCCTAGGGGGTGAAAACAACATGAGTGTCAAATTTCCAGAGGGGACTATGATGGGGAAAACTCATGTGGGAGAGAGTGCTACCGGTTGATAGTACTGAAATGCAGCGGAGATGTGAGTATTGCAGAGATGGATGCGGGGGAACCTAGAGGCAAATATCAGAGGGTGTGACTGGGAGATGAAATTGATATTTAGAGGGAATGATTACATGACAATATCGATCATATAATTGAAAGGGACATGCTGGTGGGTGATGACCAAGTACTTGCACATATTAAAACCGAATACCTGACGTGAACAATATCTGAAGATAAAGAACATATAATAGTTATTTGATAATTTTGAACATGAGCATGTGTACCTGGGCGTGATGTGAGAAAAAATGATCCATAGGGGCCGAGGATGGATGGCGGCCCGAGGATGGATGGCGGCCCGAGGAGGGTGACTGTGTAGGCGATGAGATCCTGATCCCGTGGCTAAAGATGGATCAGAAAACATACACTTGGAGCTCCCAAAATTGATCCTGGAAGTTTTTCAAAGGGACTATATATAGCTGTAGGGCCCACAATGCCACCTCATTTGTACCTGCTGCTGTAGTGAGTGGACGAGAGGTTTCAGAGGAGATTTAGATATTTCGGGAGATCGAGCCAACCGATTCAGAATCAACGAGTGTCAGGTTAGTGGTCATATCCTCCTGCATAGTAATTATGATTTATTTTTTGGGCAGGGTTTGTACGGATGGCCGTACAGAGGTGTTTTGTGAGGTTGGGCCCCCCAGTGCATGGGCGATCGAATGATTTTGCATGGCTGTAATTGGGACAACCTTGCACGGGGGCGCTCAAATGGGGAAAACATATGCGCATTCGATGTGGGCCTATTCAAAGCACAACAATGCATGCATGCACGACTGTGTTCCTAACAGTTGTGCATGTATGCACAACTGTGTAGCGAACATGCGCGCTAGGATGTGCGTTTGTGTGTGTGACAGGGGTGCATGTGTGCACCCCTGTATTGCCAAAAATCGCACATGAGTCTGCAACTGTGGGATGAACAGGCATGCATATGTGTGTGCCTGTGGGAAAAAAAATCTGCGCCCTTGAGGCAAATTTGAAGGGTGCAAAAACTTATCTTTTTGGAGATTTTGGTGTTTTGATGGGTTGTGATGGATGATCAAATATTGTATTTGTGGATGTAGGTGACCAGTTGTCGATACCAGTCCACTGGAGGGAGAGGGACTGGACGCGCCTGAGAGAGGCAGTGAGAGATGAGGATCCGGCTGTACGGTGCCCTTTGGTAGCCTGTGGGTTGCTAAAGTTTTTTGAGTGTTCACTAGTGCGGGCACACGAGTACCTGCTTCAGTTCCTGATTGCGATGTAGAGTCTGGATCTGCAGTGTTTCATTGTACAAGGTGAGCATCTTGCATTCTCTGTGATGGAGGATGTGTATTTTTTGACTGGGCTCCCTTTTCGAGGAACCCTGTTACCGACGGAGACTGTGTTACCCGGGGATAGACAGTTGGTTGTCTTAGCCCGGACCTATTATAGTGGAGAGGAATTTATCTTGGGCTCTCATGGTGAGGATAGGGGCGATGGACACCCTTGTGCATTGATGCATTGCATCGATTATTGTGAGGGTTTATGGGTCTCTTGCTACTTAGCAGATTAGTGGCGGTGAACTGAGGATCATGCAGAGGGCATTGAGCGGTGAACACTTTGCCAGGGGGTTGATGCTACATGCCAAGATGGTGGGGCATCTCAACAGGTGTTGGGCTACGGACTCGGGGGATTTTTCCTTCAGGACCATATTGGTAGCATGGTTTTTGGAGAGGGTGTCGATGTTGCGCCCGAGAGTTTTATTGGATGCACCTGGTGTGCGAAAGCCACGACTAAGGCGATGGATGATGATTTTGGTTCGTCATGGGGGTGGGGAGAGTGTCCATTACTTTACGACTGAGCTTGCACGAGTGTGGTGTCATATGCCACAGATCATACTCTATTTCCCCTATAGTGGGGTGGATTTCTGGGATGACCCAGAGATTGTGCTACCCCTTGGGGAGGTGTTTGATCGTAGAGGTATGGTGATATATTTGATGTTTTGATCTTTAGATAGTATAGTATGTTCATTATGTATGGATGGATGCTGATGTTATCACTTGTTGGTTGTGTGTGCAGATGTGGGACCTCGCGAGTGGGAGGTTGAGATGGTCAGAGCGTTGGCTCGTCAGGGGCCTATGAGACCACCATGGGAGGAGCCATGGGCAGGGGAAAGACGACGATGAGATGAGGTTGGTTTGATGATCTAGGTGCAGGTCCATCACATGCTCCTCCGGCGGGGGCTGGGGGAGAGTTTTAGGATTTTTGCAGCCGATTGGAGGATGATCTACAGGGAGTGCCCGAGGGCATGTGGACACATATCTAGGACGATGGAGTCCTGGAGCAGAGTGTGGGCCTTCTGGTGGAGTTGCGGACCCTGTGGGCTGTAGCGAGGGTGACTATGACTGGGCGACTGCCCCCAGGACTTGAGGGACCCCTAGCTAGTGGGGCACCTCCTCTAGAGAGAGGACTAGGTGGTGGATCCCTAGAGGTGCCATGAGTGCCTCTAGTATGTGTAGTGTTGTATTTATATAGGCTTGGAAGCCCATTTTGTATATGGTGTTGTGACACTAATTTTGTACTTATAGGGGTGAGGTGGTTCACCTACCTACGGATATTGTACATGTTGTACTATT
>ML785026.1:1203496-1235578 GCA_009831015.1 Picea engelmannii
TATGGATATACATTTTGGGATCCTTGTGATGTTCACATGTGTTGATTGTTTTTGTGATGTTGTTTATGATGTCTAATTTATATGCTGCGACAAACATTTGATAGGTTATGTATGTGTAATGGTAACTTGATGTGATAAATGCCAATCTAACACTAGGTTAGCCATATTGTTTTCTATTTGATTGCATTGTCTTGGGATATGTGTAAATGTGATTGAATCAAAATGTCGAGATAAAAGTCTAACTTGCAAGTATTTGCGGAAGAGGCAAGGATCACAAACACGGTACACATTGTTGAGCTGGAGAACAACGAGTTGGGAATCAAGTAAGATGCTAAGGTGGTGGATATGTAGGTGTCTAGCCTTGGAAAGGAGGCCAATGACGACTATGTATTATGCTTGGTTGTTGGTTGTTGAACCCAGGCATATGTCATTGGAGTGGAGCAGGTCATGTGAGGGGGTATAAAGGGCCCAAGCGTCCAAAGTGAGATTATGTGTCCAACGGCTAGCTCCGTCAACATAACCGATGTGGTAGGCCGATGGAGGAGGCATCTTTCAATAACACAAATGATAGATTAGACACAAGCCATGGAGAAAAAAGAAGATTAAAAACTCTACAAAAAGTTTACAAAAATAAAAAGCCTAGTGTAGAATGGCTATGGTTAGGCGTAAAATTTGTTTAAGTACAATCCGTTGATGGGTTCTTTGTGAGGGTGGCCTTTAGGAGAGACCAGGATGTATGTGCATTTAGCGAGGCAATGTTGGATTATGTAAGGTCCATGCCATAATGACTTGAATTTTCCATGGCTGAGGGTATCATGAGTGATATCGTAAGCAAGGATGAGGTCACCTTCGTTGAATGATCGAAGGTTGACATGGAAATCAAAGGTGGCCTTTGACCATTTTTTGGATGCTTCATTGTTTTGTAATGAAGACCGACGGTCTTCATCCAATGACTCTAAGTTTAGTAAACGCTGATCCATTGGAGCAGTGTCGGGTAATAGCTCAATAACGATGCGTAAGGTGGGGATTTCGCACTCGATGGGGAGAGTGGCCTCGACCCCATGGGAAAGATGAAATGGTGTGAAACCAGTGGCAGTTTTAACTACCATGCGATAAGCCCATAGTGCGGAAAACAACATATGGTGCCAATTGGTCTTATGTTTGTTAACCGTGCGCTACAACATGGTTTTGATGACCTTGTTGAACGCCTCTACCTATCCATTAGACTGAGGGTAATATGGAGAGGAAAACTCTTAGGAGAAGACTAAACTGGGGGAAATTTCGACGAAAATCTCATTCTCAAAGTGTTTCCTGTGATCAGAGACTGACTGTAGTGGGAATCCAAAGCGGGAGATGACGTGGTTAAAAAAAAAAGGCACTGCAGTTTCAGTGGTGTTGTTGAAGGTGGGCATGGCTTCAACCCACTTGGTGAAATAATCGACTGCCATGATGATGTATTTGTGTCCATTGCTAGATGGAGGGTTGCAGGTCATGAAGTCTATGCCCCATTTGCAAAAGGGGCTGACAGTTATGACTAGGTGGAGAAGAGTGGGTGGTGCTCTTGCTTTGTTGGCATATAGTTGACATTTGTCACATCGTTTCATAGCGTGGATGAAATCGTGAAACAATGTGGGCAAAAAGTAGCCCGCTCAAATGATTTTCTGGGTGGTGGACATCCCTGGGAGGTGGCCACCGAAGGCGTCGCTGTGGCAATAATTCAAGACTCTATCGACCTCATCGATGGTCAAACATCGACAAAGTATGGTATCGACCCCTCATAAATATAAGACATCATCGATGAGGAGGTAGAGAGGGGCCTGGTGTCAAATACGTTGATGATCATCTCGGGAAAGGTGATTTCCAAATTTTCATGTTCGGAGATAAACGAGGAGATTGTCGTACCAGGGATCATCCGAGGGGATGTAAAAGAGATGTTCATCGGGGAAGTCTGTATTGATGGGAGAACTGGTAGTATCGGAGGGAAATGTCATGATGAGTTAGGCAAGGATGAGGGCTTTCTTGCTCTTGGGTGTTGAAAATTTGAGGTCGTACTCCTGAAGGATAATGATCCATCGGGTAAATTTGCCATTGATTTGCCAACTAGTGAGCAAGTATTGCATTGGGTTGGAATCTACTACGACTTTGGTAGTATGAAGCAGAATGTAATGGTGCAGCTTCTAGACTGCGAGGACAACTACAAGGGCGAGTTTCTCTTCACGATTGTACTTCAAGGGTGGCCCTGAAAGGTTTTTACTAATATAGTAAATGACATGCTCACGGTCATCATCCCCTAATTGGATGAGAACTCCTGCTACTGAGACAGTTGAGGCCAATAAGTAGAGGATATAGTCATGGTCATAGTCGGGTGGACTAATCAAAGGGGCGTTGGAGAGTGTCTCTTTAAGATCATCGAAAGAGGATTGGGCATGTTCATCCCATTGGAATGGTATATCATGACATAAAAAGTGAAGGAACCCATGTGCACGGGTGGCGTAATCGGGGACAAAGCAGCGTAAAAAGTTAGCTTTTCCTTGTAATCTTTGCTGCTGGTGTAAATTCTGAGGGNGGATTTCTATGATGGCTTGGACCTTGAGGGGGTCCACTGTGATGCCGTGTTGGGAGACGATGAACCCAATTAGGTGTCCAACGGTGACGCAGAATATGCACTTGAGAGGGTTCAAGCGGATATTGTACTAATGACACCTGTGAAAGACAATGCGTAAGTCATCGAGGTGTTAAGTGCATTTCTTGGATAGAGCGGTGAGATCGTCCAAGTAGGCAAGGATAATTTGAGCCAGATCATGAAAAATTTATGTCATGGTGCATTGAAAAGTGGCACCAATGTTCTTGAGGCCAAAAGGCATGACATGATATGAAAAATTACCCCAAGGGGTAGTGAATGCAGTTTTGTATTGATCGGCTGGGTGAATCTGAATTTGGTTGTAGCCAAAGAAACTGTCCATGAAGGACAAAGCCTCGTGGCCGGCACAATCATCGATAATTTGGTCAATAAAGGGCATTGGAAAATTATCTTTGGGACAGGCGTGATTGAGATTGTGAAAGTTCGTACAGACGCGGATAGTGCCCTATTTTTTGTTAACAGGGATGGGGTTGGAAACCCATGATGTATATGCGATGGGGTATATGAGCCCAACAATGCGTAATTTGTCAATCTCGGCTTTGATGGCTATTTATTTGGATGGGTGTAATGGACGTTGCTTTTGTCATACAAGGGTAATATCAGGCCATGTGTTTATATGATGTTCGACAATAGAGGGATCGAGGCCATGCATCTCTGTTTATGACTAGGAAAAAATGTCCCAGTATTCCTGGAAGAGATATTTGCAAGCTATGAGCTCTTTGGGAGAGCATGCGGTGCCGATGGTGATTTTTTCTTGTCGATGGTGATTTTTTCTATGATTCCAGGTTTGATGGAAATATCAATTTTTATGGCGGGAGAAATGTTGGCCATGTTTCCTTCTTCAAAAGCATCGGGGGTAGGGATAAGGTTATTGAACCAATCTATATGACCTGATGGGAGAAAGTATTTGGTTTCAATTGCGTATATGGATTTTTGGTTAGGAAGCACAAAGGAATCTTGTGAAATAAAGAATGCTCTGTGATGGAGTGGATCCCATGGACAATCAGGGGTAGTTAATTCTTCAAGGATGTCTTCATCGCAGTGGAACTGTCGAGAATACAAGGGATCCAGGAGAATAACATTGGTGACTCTCACCATGTGGTTTTCATCTAGTGGTGAAGAGGTAGGGGGGTGATGCAAGGGGGTTGCGTTGGTTTGCTCGACATAAACCAAATATCAATATATTTTGGGTTAAAAATGGTGGCCAGGCGTAATATTTCCGTGGGGAAATGAACTAGAGAATTGGGGGGATTTGGGGGAAAATCCTCATATAAGCTATCCATAAAACATGGAGGAGTAGGGAGCACCTCAGGATTAGGAGAGAAGATATGAACAACATCGGGTGATGNGTAGGATTTTGAATAAGGGCCATTTGGCGATGCCTGTATTCAATGATCATGGGACATTGGTACATGAAATGATCAAGTGATTCACAGAGAGAGCAAGGGAATCTCATACGTTCATTGATTGGGGTCATGACATAGTGTACGTCAGTAACATGTGGTTGAGGTGATGTAGATGGAAGGGGTTCTTACTGAAAGCTCTGGTGGACTGCCGTTAGCATCTGCCAAAATTGAGGTAATGCCGAGAAATGGTGGGTGTAATGGCCATACTCTAAACAGATGGCACATGCAAATTTGGTTTGCAGCCCTTTGCTACCTATTTTAGGGGATGCAGTGGTAGTACTGGAGGAAGTGATGAGAGGTGTCGTTGCTTGAGGGAGTTTAATTAAATTGCGTAGCTCAGGAAGAGATGAGCATTTATTGGTGGGGTGTCCGTCTTTCTTGCATAGTGCGCAAGGAGGTTGAACTCGTGGGGGAAGTGGAGTAGTGAGATATTTCTTCTTCCTTCTTCCCCCAGCTACAGTAGTGGCGCTAGCGAGTGGGGGTGATGGTGGTGTGGTTGGAGTAAATGTTTGAATATGCATTAGGATTCCTTCTATTTGGGGAGGGAGGGATGGTTGAGGAACCATCAAAGGTGGATGTAGATACCATACTGGAATTGCCAACACCATATTGGGAAGGGTAAGCGTTGCGGCTACTTGGAAATATTGTACGCCTGGTGGGGGGTAAAAGAAGGGGATTTGAGTTATGGCTTGGGGGAATGTCTCCCAAACTGGGATGTGGCCCTGGGGAAGGGTGACATCGGGAACAGGGGGAGATGAAGAGTTCTCAAGGGATGCTTGAGGAAGGAGATCTGCAATGAGTGGGATGTCAGATAGTAAGGAAGCTTCCGTGGGAGGAAGGGTATCTCCAGTTTTTTTTCCATTGGATGAGATGACACATACTTGTGCTAAGGGATGTATGAGTGGTGGTGCTCCATGGTATGTCCCTAGTAAGGATGGGTCTTTGAAAATTTTGGGACCCATCTCAATGTGTGGGTAAGCATCGGGATTAGTGTGGACAAAGGGTAGGATATTATCGATGTTGGAGGAAGGGTTGGGCTCGTAATGTGACACTTGGTCGATAGTGATGATCTTCCCATTGTGAGGGAGCATCATTGTGCGAAACATAGAAGAGGCCACAACCTTCATTGCATACATGTAGCTACATCCAAACAAGATGTTGTAATCGAGCAGAGCATCGATAACTTCAATGTCAATGAGGATAGTTTTTCCCCCTAGTTCAACGAGGACATTTTTAAAGAGCCCTTCAGGAGAGGATGGTTGTCCATCATAAGCTCTTAGAGTAATGGCAGATGGTATGAGCTCAGGGGAGCCAAGTTTTTTCCATACGGTTTTGGACATGATGCATGTGGATGCACCTTCATCAATGATGCAACAATGAACTGTGATGTTCCGGATTTTAACTGGTATTTGGAAAGCGACCAAAGAGGGGAGATGGGGTTCCCCACTATCAAGATCAAATGTGATGAGTCGATTATCAATAGGGTCAACTGCCCCCAGGGTGGAGAGTAATGACTTCCATTGAGTAGGACAGGTTTGAAGGACTTCTAAAATTGACATGGCAGCAGGAGATTGTGCCAAGTCGTCGACCAAACTATAATTGTGTGCCGCCCTAGCCTGAGGGTTGTTGACATTCCGACGTAATGAGATGTGAGAAATATGAAGGGGTGTTTCAGTATTAGGGCGAGGAATCATCAAAGGTGGTGCAGTTGTGACTGGGGTTGTTTCTGAGGTTGTGGGAACAGATTCAAGGGGTGTATTATATTGACAATTGCGTGTTTGTATAAGAACTTCTTCCTCACTAGTGAGGAGGATAGTGCGATCGACAAGAGTGTCAGGGTTTGGATACTATCCCATCTATGGTGGGGTAGGATGTTGTTCCTGTTGGGTGTTCATCACCCCTTGGTGTGGAATGGGGTTTTGCAGCACGACTGGGGGTGGTTGCTGCACCAAGGGGCAGGCAATGCTGGGGGATGTGGTCTATTTCTGGATTCTATCATCTATTTAAAGTCGGTGATTTGAGGGAAATGGTGAGTATAATGTCCATACTCACCGCAAAGGGAACAAGGGAAGTTTGTCCGAAGATTGTTGTTATTCTTCCTTGGGCATTTGTTATTATTTCCCCCTTGGGGGTTTTGGTTCCCTTGATTCTGGTTGCCCCCGACAGGTTGGTTATGTTGGGGGTGATTCCCTCCTGGTCCTGGATTATTATTGTTTCAATTTTTCCCTTTATTTTTGGCATTATTTGACTGATGGGTCAGATTTTCCATATTCAATTGTTCAAAATTTTGATATTTCTAAATGAGAGAGGGCTGAACAAAGTTAACCCCAACATGTGGGTGTCCTTGTGGTGGTGCCATGGGTTATGGAGGGCCAGGAAATGAAAAATACAAATTATTTGGTGGCAATGGTCTGTAGGGCATATAGGAAGGCGTAGTGCTTTCACTAGTGTTTAGGGTGTAAGCTGAGGTAGAGGGGGTACTAGAACTTGGTTGGACAACTGGGTGTACTGTGGGTGCCAGCGGTGGTCCACTTATGGGTGGAGGAAGAGCACCAGGGTATGGTTGTTGATAAGGAGGAGGAGGATACTAATTATGTCCTCCATATACCGACGAATATTGAAGTGTTCCATACATAGGTGGTTGTTGGAGGTGTGTATTGTGGTGTGTTGTGGTACTAATCAATCCATCTGTTGAGTGAGACATCCCAGGTTTTTCCTCGACGAATGGCACCGGTCTCGGGGCATCAGGTAGTATCGTATATAAGTATCTTGACTGTGAATAAATGAGTTCAAACTGTTGAGCCTTGCCAATGGCTTCTTCTTTAGACTAGGGGAAGGTGGCAGCCACATCCTTGGCAAGGAGGGAAACAAGTTATTTGAGAAACCAATTGAGGCATTGTTTCTTGGTGGATTAATCTTTGCATAGACTATGTCGCCAATGCCATTCGTGAATGTGGTCAATGATGTGTGTAGCAGAGGTTTGTTTAAACTTTGAGAGAAGTTTGAGGCCATTATCATGACAGATTGGTAGTTGAAAGAAGGTTAAAAAAGATTTGTACAAAGATTCAAAGGTCACATGGAACCCAAATTTTTCTTCTACATACCACTTGGCTGATGGGCCAATGTGTGTGTGTTGAAATAATCTCAATCAGACGGATTCATCCATGATGTTGTTTGAAGAGCACCATAAGTGGAAGGTCATGATATGGTTGGCCAGGTCGTCTCCCACTTTTCCTTCAAACTTGGGCATGTCTGAAGGGAGTTTGGTAGGAATTGTAGGCCATGTGGGGTCGTGCAATATAGGATCATTGGTGAGTTTAGTTAGATTTGGTATGTTGAGGGAAGCCAAGTATGGCATCTGAGGTGGTGGTGGAGGATTAGCTCCAGCCATGGTAGGAGTGTTTTGTGTACCTGACCCTTGAGGGGGGTTAGGTGGGGTTGTACTTCCTCCTGGGGAAGAAGTGTGCCCCCCACTTCCTTGTAAAGGAAAGTGAGTGGACGATTGACCTTGGGAAGTGGACCCAAGCAAAGAGGATCCAAAGATGGTAGCAATCACAGGGGTGTGAGAAGGTGGAGTTGATGAGTTGGCAAGGCTAGGAACTCCCCCTAGAATGGGAGGGATATTTAGAAAGCATCTAGAACGACAAGGATTCTGTGGGTCTCCTATGATGCTAGACTAGAAAAGTGGGTGTGTGCAAATGGTGATGAGAGAAATAAACGAACAAGAGTCTTGGTTATAATTTTTGGACCTTCACAATATATATCTCAATCGCATGTAATCACAAGACCATCATACATAAATCAATTGATAAAGAAGCATACATGTGGGTAGGTAGGTTTTGTCCGCATGGGAGAACAAAGAAAATAAATGCTCGTGTCCTAAAAGACGTAACATCCTTCCTCTGAAAATAGCACTGGACCTTCCAATAGCACTCACTAGTGGGGTCTGAAGCCACCAGAAGAGGAACTAGTGAAGGATGAAACAATCAGTTATAATGAGAGGTAGAGGGGGCATATCCCGAAAGAGCTAGCGATATTTCCCAATAGCCACACAAAATTTGATCAAGGTGCAATTGCAGCCCACAATTGCCACCTGGGTAGATGTCCTACAATTTGGTCACTAGGTACCTCAGTAAAGTGCGACATTTAGATTTTCAGCCTCAGAAATGGGTTATGGGATGGATCCCGTCCAAGAGGTGGGTGCCTCAATGGGAGATGCATAGAACAATTGGACCTCGACCGTCGACCCTTCACGGGTATCTCCCTGCCTTATGGTGTTAGGAACACTTGACTTGGAGGATTTAAAGTTCTCTATTTGACAACTTCTATTATTTGAAGATGTGAGCACCAGATAACGAGGATTTATTTGGATGCCTATCCTTGAAATCCTACCTTGACTAAAAATTTCTTTTGGCACCTCCTGTGGAGGAAAACTTAGTGAGTTTTTAGAAAAAATCTAGATGTGTTTGTTTGAGAGATTGAGGGTGTGAACCAATCTCGTTCAAATTAAGTGGGAGTGGATAGTTTCGTCAAGAAAAGGGTGGGGCATTTCATAATCCCTTTGGAGGGAACTTACTTCAACCTCCATGGTTCTAAATGAAACTATGTGAGTGAGTAGTGACTTTGTGTGTGAACAAGTGAAAGTGTGCCAATTTTTTTAATAAGTTAGGTGTCACCTTGCTGCATGTGGACTTCGTGTGGTCCTTACAAGCCTTTATTACCTAATTTATTAAAGGCCATTGGTACAACCTTGCAGAATTTTAAAGTCCCTAGAGAACTAGCATGTGGACATATGGGTCCTGACCAATCCTTTAATTCCCTAGTGTGATTTAATCTAAGAAAGCTTCAAAAAACAATCCTAGATTGTGGACATGTGGGCATGTATGGGCCTGTTACAAAACCTTTAAACTTCCATAGTGATGGAATCTAAGAAAGTAAATTAAAAAACTATCCTATCTTTGTAGTATGTGGGCATGTATGGGCCCACTACACATTTAAGATGTGTTTGAAAAATAAACTAAGAGGAGTCCTGAGGGGGGTTGTTGTCCTCTCCTAAATATTTTGTCTTTTTAAGGGAGATGAAATTTTCCCTCAATCATTTTTTCAATTCTCAAGATTTCTCTATGGCGCGAGAGAAGAACATACTTAATGATTGACATTCAAATTCTGGTCCCAATGCAAGTGGTTATATATATGTGATATAGAATGATTCCAATTTAATCTTTAATCAAAGCAAGCCATCCATGTGGCAAAATGAAAGTAACAAGAGGATAAATATGGATTTTAACCCTCCTAAGTGCCTATGTTTTGACTAACCCTTCATGTGGAGAGGGAATCTAAGTGTGGTGCATATCACAATTTGCATAGAATCAAACTTAAGAAGGCCATGGGCCTTCAACAGATCACCAAAAACCTTACAATATATGATTTTCTGGGTAGATGCACGGGTCTAAGAGTAGACAGAGGTGCATTTGGTGCCAATGCGCAAATAAAAAATGATCTTTTGATGTAGGTGTGTAGAATGCGCTGAGAAATATAGTGAGTTTGGCACATGTTATCAGAAGATGCGCCTGTGGGTTAAAAAACCCGCGCACTTTCTGTTACACGGTCGGGAAGAAAATTTCGGATGAAATTCTCTCAGCTCAGCTCTGAATTTAGCTTTTTGCAGGTAGGCACGGGCCGTTTATGGTTCCTACAAGTTAAATAAACCAAAAAGAAGTGCTCAAACAACCAAAATGGGGAGGAAATTGATACCTATCCCCAACAGAGTCGCCAATCTGTTGTGTCCCTTTCATCGCCTAAATGAGCAAAATAAGGATGCTTACAAGTCTAGTTGGGTTAGCTAGACAAGACAACAATGAATGCAAGAGTTACAAACATCAAGCATGAGAAATAAATAAAAGACTAAGCTAATAGCAATAAAATAAACTAAACTAATGTGCATACAGATATTAGAATAAAAAATAAACAACATTCCTGCCACCAATGGATAGGATTGTATTAGTGGGAAAACACCAAAGAGAAAGGGATACTTATGGGTCCCCTCTTCCTCCAAGGGAGGGCTCTTGAACCCCCAACGATTGAGCTCTTCTTACAAATAACAAAGTATGAGGAAATGGTGAAGAAATCTAAAGCTCATTCACTCAAGAGGTGATGTGAATAGATCAATGAGATGGTGCTTGTATTCTCTTGATGAGGAAAGAGGATCCTCCAAGAGAATATAGGCAACATAACAATACAAATGAATTCCTTGGAAATATAGCCCACCCATGGCCTCTTTTTTTAGCAAATCTTTGAGGAATTATTCAACTAGTCTTTAGTGTGAACACGGGGCTCTTTAGGGCACCCTTAGGTCTTTGACCATCCCCCCACTCGGATTCATCTCGGATTTGGGTGTCAAATCGACTTGGGAGATGGACCAAAAGTGGGTGTAAGGCCGACCAAAATCATAAATGCACCATTTTTAGGTATGCACGGCTTTTTGCGTCCAAAGTCGCGCATCGGACGCATGTGCACTTTTCCATCATTTTTCGACTATCACATGTGCACACACTTCCTTTGTATCCTTAGCGCATGCTGATTTTATAACCAATTGTATAGTTTGTGCCCTTTGGAAATGCATTTTTTGGGCCATGGATGAACTAATGGGTGTTTGGAGATGTTGGATTCCTATAACCATTTGCGGACAAAATTTCAGTGATAACACCTGGGAATGAGTGGGGATCTTGGATTCAACTCTATTATCTTCATTTGTTTAATCTAACATTCAACTTTTCTTGATTAATCTGTCATTCTTACTCATACATGTAAAATAAAAAATCTAACTAAGTCATTCATACATTTGTCTAACATCTAATCATCAAAAACAAAGGATATACATAACATTCATTCACATGACAGATGATCTACCGTGGTTCACCCCTCCTGGGATACATCCACAAATATTTGGTTTCTCTACTCTTTTATTATTATGTTTCCAAAACTGCAACTCGCACATTACAACTCTCCATCAAAACAGGTCAAGATCTATAATGAGGTGGACTGTATCACACTAGGATCCTCAAATTGTGATCTAACCCTCAATATCTACCTTATTTTCTCTCCTTAGCTCAACAACTTACAAAATAGATTGGAATTACAGTCCTTTAGTCTTTAAACAACATAGTAACAATGACCAACAACATGACATCCAACTCCCAACCTAGAACTCCTAGGTGCCTATTTAAACATGTTTTTGGCTTGTCATCCATTACTTATTCTTATCAAAACCCTAACCCTATCATGGTTAGTTCTTTTTGCATGCATGCCTCACATGCTTTCCTCCTCTGCATGCGCATTTACCTTGCACGTGTTGCTTTTCCTGCCAGCTGTATTTTCGCTCTTTGTGCTTTATTATCCAAAATTAGTCTTTATTCCAAAATGGGCTTGCACCCAACATGCCCCCAACACTAATATGTGGCTCTTCCTAAGCCACCTAGGCACTGCGCACCCCCTTGAAAACCTCTGCTAGACTGCAGAACTTCTCTGCCGGTCCCCTTCCTTGTGTTTCGACCTGCACGACCTTTTCTGTAAGCGCTTCTAAGTTATGCGCTATGACTTCATCTTGAACCATGGCTGTGCATTCCACCTATGTTTGGACCATATTCTTCTTCTCTACCTACAATTGTGCGATAATTTCTCCTGATTTCTCTTAGAGGGGTTCCATCTGCACCTGTCTCTCCTATTTTTTCTCTTGTGTCATCTTTAGTTCGACCTGTAATCTCTTCATCTCCTGCATTCCCTTTAAATGCTCAGTGATGCCCATTGTCTTTTACCTTTGATTGAGGTATTGGATTTCTACATTTATACTTTCTTCCTCCTGGTCCCACCGCTGGACCTACTCATCTTCCTCCAACGTTTTCCAAAGATGCGTTGTTTTTTCAAATCGTTCTGCTACTGTGTTAACTTGTTTCTCCAACTCTACTAGTTGGAGTGAAACTTCTGCTTTCCTCTGCTCCCTAACCTCAGGTGGAGTCGTCAGAGTCAAATTTTCCTTCAGCTCCTCAATATGTTGCCTATAGTGGTCAATGGTTTGGGAAATATTATTTATTTTTTCCTCTGTACTTGGACTCTCGGCCTCTACACTGTTCAGAAGGTGGTTGTAGACTGTTTTCACTCCCTGTTCAATTCTATCTGCGTGCTCTTTCTCTTCTTTGGTCTCAAACTTTATTTGTTAAAGAATGAGCTCCAATTCTTCCTTATCACTTTTAGTTTCTTGCAGTTATGTTGCATCTGTCCTTGTGCGTGACTGCACCTCCTACGCGACGCTGACTTGGAGTTTGTACAATGACTTTGTTGGTATCTTAGTCAATACCATGTTGACCTGTGCCAAATATTTCAATGGTGTCTGTGCTGCGGTTTCATCCATCTGCAACATGACCTTTGTTATTCTGAATATTGGACTTTCTTGCGCAGTTGTGTGAACAATGTGTTCTGTTTGTGGTGTATTCCTTGTCATCACTACTATTTCTCCCTTGGGGAAGGATTTTGTTCCCCTTTCAAACCTCTGCGCAATCCTGAATTGCTCAAGGACCTGTCTTATGCCAATGAGGTCATCTTGTATCTTCCCCTTTAGGTTCTTTTCTTCTTCAAAGTCTTCTGCGATGTGGTCTTGCACCTTTTCAGACACCAGGTCAGCGTCGTCCTCTGTGATTGTGTACTCAGGCGACTCTTTGTGCACCTTTTCCTTCTTGCACATTGTTGGTCCTTGGTTATGGAAGAAAGTGAAGATTACAGAGGAAAGGCAAAGTGCGAACTATGTGGAAGGAACATTGACTGAGAATAGGTTGAAGTGGTCAAAGAAGCAGAAAAGAAAGAGCAAAGTAAGGGAAAACAAGTCATTGGATGAGAAGATCAAGGAGAATAGATCAACAAGGAGGACGGATCATGGACAAATCAACAAGCGAAAAATGACACCAATGGATGCTTTAGAGTACCTCGTGGGAAAGATGGAAAGACAGGCTGGCCAAGCCTGAAAAACGTGGGTCAAAGTGGACCTAGGGTTTTAGACACCTAGGGTTTTGGTATTTAGGGTTTTGACACCTAGGTTTCGACCTAAGGTTGCCTGAGAGCTATTGTAATGTATAAATAAGAACCTAGATGAGAGAAGAGGGGGTTCCTTAAGGTTCGATGGTGTTGTTTCTATTGTTGTTAAGAGAGAGACTATTGTTGTAAGGGAGAGAAGTGTTGTGTGTGAAGCCACTCTGGTGTGTAAGATCTTTAGTTGGGTGTGAAGATCAACCCTGCAGTTGGGTGCATGGGGGGGAGAGAAAGAGAGGGAGGAAGAGAGAGAGATCTACAAGCTAAGAGCACAGATAGAACTGTATGTTTTCCAATAATATCAAGAAATGCAGTTCTGTGGACATAGCCCTAGGGAGAGGGTGAACCATGTATATCTTGTTGTTCTGTGTGATTGATGTTGTGTTCTTTTACCTTATGTTATTCTATTATGGCATCATTGTGTTAGATATAAGATATAGCTCGTGCAGTATGCTAAAAAGAGATAAAGAATAACTAGGTTGTTGTGTGTTGTTGCATTGGATCCACTTTGTATTTCCTCTGGTTGTAGACACCTGTGTCCTGCAACCCCCTATTGCTACTTCGGGTGAGACTGCATCTATTTCGCATCGTGTCGCTGAAAGGGCTAGTAGTTAGGGTTTGTTGGTGCGCTGTTAGAGATGAACCCTAGGTTTTCCTTGTGCCAACAAATGGTTCCGTTGCCGGGACTGAGATCTTCTTGAGGGAATGTCAAGGTGGTTTCCATCGAAGACAAAGATTCATAAGTGGATATAAGAATGAGAAAATGAATTCACAGAAGCTCAAAATAATAACCCTAATCTTAGTAGAGAAGGCTAGTTGGGAAAGTATATCTTTACTGACATACATAAGATATTCTTTGGAGGAATTCATAAGGAGGTATACGAGTGGTTATTTGCAGATACTCAGTTTGAGATCAGATCTAGACCATCTATGGTTTGAACATCGACACTGATCAATAAGGTCAAGAGAGTTAATAACGCCATGTCAAGAGTAGTAGATCACTGGTTTGATAGCACCATTGGAGGGTATATTACCGAGTTTTCTATTGACAAAGTAGAGTCATATAGGAAAGAAAAGAGATATTTCTTTAAGGGGTCGAGAGGAATTTTTTTACACTTTTTGAATTTAAATATCAAGATGCTATTGCATGAGAAGAACATCTTGAAGATACAATAGTTGGTTGCATTGAAAATATAATGTTCAAGAACTCAGATAACGACATCAACACAGAGGTTGGACATACGTGTAGTGGGAAAACCTTTAGAGAAGTTCCTCTGGTGAACTCGTTTGAGTAGAATCATGAACCACTACTACAGGAAGAAGGGTTCTACAGTGGAGAAGAAGAAGAGTTATTGAACAAGGAACATTCAAATTTCACTAGGGCAGAGAAAGGGAAGAATGAAGAACCTCACTGAGAATAACCAAAAACTTCAGGAACTGCGCAGACTGTTGAAGTAAGTACTATTACTCTTCTTGTTGTTTTAGTAGCGTTAAGTAACCAGAGTAGCCAGAGTTACGAGAGCACTCAGAGCACCGTTACCAATAGTTCAACACATAATTAGTCAGGAAACCTACAAATATCTATGGCATATGAAATGAGGCTACCTATCGTTAGGGGAGATGGATCTGAAGATCTTGATCAACACTAGTTTCTATGCGAAGCCATATGGAGTATTAAGCAAGTCAATGACAAAGCTGTCAAGAGAGCTCAGTTTAGTACTATCTTAAGAGACTGTGCACTGAGTTGGTACATGAAGTTTGTAAAAGGAGTTGCACAACCTAAACCGCTAAACGACATCAAGATTGCGTTGAGTGCAGAATTCAAGAAACCCAAGTCAGAGTCACAGTGCATTACAAAACTGAAATAAATCAAGCAGAGAGTAGTTGAACCTATGTGAGAGTTCAATCAAAGGTTTAAGACCTTGACAGGCCGCTTGATTTTTCAGATTCTAGATGAGCAGAACAAGGAATGGTTCATTGCTTCCCTCTTACCACACATCATAGTCCCTCTGATGCAGCAAAAGGTTGCTTTGCAGGCCGAGGCACTGGAGATCGCCATGAAACTAGAATCAACCCCTATGGGAGAATCCATCTCAGAGGCACTGGAGATCGCCATGAAACTAGAATCAACCCCTATGGGAGAATCCAGCTTAGGTATGAGTCAAATTTTGAGTCAACTAACTAGATTATCTCTACAGGTTGAAGATATGAAGAAAGACAAGGGAAACGATAAAAGAGAAGACATATGGTGTATAAGATGCAAGTCAGAAGGCCATGATAAGGAGAATTGTCCCCTATTCCATGAATAATTGGCCTCTGGAGCTATGAGCCCTTTGAAGCAGGTTACTCTACCTTGGTGTGAGGTATGTAGAAATAAACATCGCCCTGGTGAATGCTATTACATGAAAAAATATGTTCAGACACCTACAAATGTTTACTGCATATTCTATAAATCTGTGGGGCATGATGAGAAGGACTGTAGGGCTTATGATCTCTTGCATGAAAGGTCAAGAGATACATATAGGATTCAAGGAGAGATACAACAAGAGGGAAATACTATGTATTTTAATTCCCCAGGAAGAGAAAACTTCAACCCTCGCGGTGGATTCAGAGGAAGAGGATGAGGATAAGGCATGGGTCGAGGACGAGGTCAGATCATTTGTTATAACTACGCACAACCAGGTCACTTGGCAAGGGACTATCAGAACCCTTGTACCACTTGCAACTACTGCAACTCATTTGAACATGTTATTGAAGATTGTCCTGCGTTGTTAGCCAAACTTCAGGAGAAATGAGGAGGAAACCAACAAGTACAACTAATCTCAAAAGCACCTCACAGAAAGGATCCCATAGTTTCTTTTATTACTAGAGGAGGCACTATTACAGGAGAAGAAAGAGTGACCCCAGGAAAGACAACAAAAGAATCAAGGGTTAGAAGAGATGAAGAGAAGACACAAGTGTTTGATCCAAGGAAAGAAAAAAAAACATTTTAAAAGGAAAGAAAATAATTTGGAAGAGATCAGTATTATTCATCAAAGACACAACCATAAGTGAGAGAATATGGAATGCCTCTGGCATTTGATCAATCTTCTTCGCCTAGAGAAGGAAAAGAGGTAAGAAATCTTATGGAATTATTATGTACTTGCATGAATTTGATTAAGGATGAAAGAGTTGTACAAGAGCTACAAAATTTGATCAAACCGTATGAGATAGGCAAGATATATCCTCTGATAAATAAAGTAGTACATCAGGTATCCAGAAAGAGAAGGACAAATAAGGAACTGCACCTTAATGCTTAGATTGGATATTATTATATAGATTATGTGGTCCTCGACTTAGGATCAGAAGTCAATGTTATGACAAAGCATACCTGGGCACTGATGGGAAACCTAAGTTTATTTATTCCCCAATCAGGCTCAGAATGGATAATCAACAAGAAGTAAGCCCCTTTGGAAGGCTGGAGCATGTCCCTGTGGACATCAATGGGGTAAGAACGTTTGTAGACTTTGAAGTAATTGATATAGTTGATGATAGTTGTCCTTATCCTGTGATGTTAGGAATTGATTAGGCTTTCAATAATTATATTGTTGTTGACTTAAAGAAAAGAAGAATGGAATTTGAAGGTGATGGCCTTAAAGTCATTGCACCTCTGGATCCCGACGAAGGTTGTAGATACACATAACCCATCAAAGAAGAAGACCGTGCATATGAACTAGAGAATATATATAAATTGACTGCAAGACATTAGGATTACATTAACCTTACAACAGATGGGAATTTAAGCTGGAGAAGTGACAACACACGCTCATTAGATTCATAAGAAGCACTAGAGAACTAACAGAATAAAACGTATGAATTTTCTACGAGGAGATGTGCTATATTGACTAGGGAAGTTCGTTGGATTGGTACATAAGTCATTAATTTTCCCACATTTGATGGTTTAAATCATTTAGAAACTTTCTTATTGGAATTTGAAGAAACTGTACTAGTACAACATAGACTGTTGGCACTGGATGAAGCCCTTAAAGAAATGCCAACGAGATGGTGGGGGACACAGAAAAAGAACATCACAGACTGGGTGCAATGTCTAACTTTGATGACAATGCGCTTTTAAGAACAAGTAGAGGGGTGAGAGGTTAGATACACATGTCAAAGATGTCTAAAAGACCATGTGCGAAGTTGTGAGGAAGCCTGGAGAAAAATTCCTCAAGATCAGTGGGTGCATAAATTCATTAACACTTTGGACACAACCCCTATCAATTGGTATCTTCAAGCATAACTGCGCCTCACCACTGCAGATTGGTATGATATGAATCAGAACCTTGTAGCTACATTTTTATTTGAAATTCAGTACCCTACAGTAGATCAAGATTTACAAGTTATACAATAGAGAGTCTTTGAGGAGGAACCTAACCTCCTTATGGACCAAGAAGAGGACGAGGGGACTGCACCTCTTCAGAAATTGCAGGGTTGTTACAATATCAATGCTAATGAAGACGATGATCCTAGGAAGGTGACAATTGCATAAATAGAAGGAAAGAGAGACATATAAGGACCGAGAGTCGAACTACCTTTCATTGGATAGCCAATCAAAATCAATAAAGTTAAGATTGGAACAGAGCAAGCACCTAAGCTAGCAAACATTGGATATTATTGGGACAATGCCACCATTGATAAGATCACATAATTACTGCATGAATATTAGGACTTGTTTCCAACCAAGTTCACTGACATGAAAGGAATTAAAGGGCCCATGGGAGAAATGAAGATCCCCTTGAAACCAAATTCAAGGCCATTTAAACAGAGACCCTATAGATTGAATCCCAAATATAAACAGAAAGTCAAAATTGAATTGGACATAATGATGGAAGCAGGAATCATAGAACCTGTTGAAGAGTCATAATGTATTAGCCCTATGGTTGTTCAAGATAAGAAATCAGGAGAGACCAGAATCTGTGTAGACTTGAGGAAACTAAATGTTGCATGTTTACATGATCCATTCCCTACAACGTTTACTAACAAAGTCTTAGATAATGTAGGAGGACATGAGGTTTACTCCTTCACAGATGGATTTTCAGGTTATCACCAGAATAGGATTGCCAGGGAAGATCGCCATAAGACCACATTTGCAACAGAATGGGTATCCTACCAGTACACAGTGATGCCTTTTGGATTGAAGAATGCACCAACCATATTTTCTAGGGCGGTGGTCGAAGCATTCAAGGACTTTCTACATAAATTTATGGAAGCATATTTTGATGATTGGACTGTTTTTAGCTTATTGCAAAATCAAATTGAATGTTTAACACTAATGTTGGATAAGTGCATGCAATGTCATATTTCCTCGAACCTGAAGAAGTGCATCTTCTTCTCACCCTTTGGAGTGTTGCTAGGTCATATTGTGTGTAAGCAGGGGTTGCTAATAGATCCTTCCAAAATTTCCATCATTGTTGATCTACCCCCTCCTACTTCAATAAGACAACTGCACATTGCGCTAGGACATACTAGATACTAAAAAAAGTTAATTAAGGGTTATGCACAGATAAAAACACCCATGGAGAATCTTTTAAAGAAGGATTGTCAGTTTCAATGGTCAGAGGAATGTCAGCAGAACTTTGACACAATGAAACATAAAATGGTCATTGTGCCTATTCTGGTTTTCCCAGATTGGAGTAAGGAATTCCATGTGCACATCGATGCGTCATCTATTGCATTAGGAGTAATGTTAACGCAACCAGGAGCAAGAGATATTGACCACCCGTTAGCCTTTTCTAGTAGGAAGGTCTCAACAACTGAGGTAAATTATACTACCACTGAGAGAGAAGGTTTAGCCATGGTGTATGTGCTACAGAAGTTTCGTCACTACTTGTTGGGAGGACACTTTAAGATGTTCATTGATCACTCTGTGTTGAAATACCTAGTCAACAAGCCAGTGTTGGGGGGAAGGATATGTAGATGGATTTTGTTATTTCAGGAATATGATTTTGAAATTGTGGTAAATCCAGGGAGAATGAACAAGGGACATGATCACTTGTCTAGGTTGGAACATGAAGATGAACCTACTATCTTAGAGGACACACTACTAGATGCACAATTGCTGGCCATTAGAAAGGTTGATGATCACTTTGCCGAGATAGTCTAGTTCTTATCAAAATGAATGGCACATCGTGACTATACAATCATCCAGAAGAAACAACTGGTAGTTCGTGCTACAATTTTTTCACTTATAGCTGGACAACTATATAAGATGGGACCTGATGAAATTTTGAGGAGATTTTTTATGGAGGCAGAAATACCACTGATTCTCGTAGAAGCACATGAAGGCATCACAGGAGGAAACTATGCAGGAAAAGCAACAACGTAGAATATTCTTAGAGCTGGCCTCTGGTGGCCCACTTTACACAAAGACGCTAAGGAATACCATAAAACCTAATATGTATGCCAACAAATTGGGAAACCTTCCAGAAGGGATGAGATGCCTTTAACACCTCAACTAACCTTACAGACATTTGATAAATGGGCCATTGATTTCGTGGGACCTATCAACCAACCAGGGAAGCACACAGGAGCTCGATACATAATCACTGCGAAATAATATTTGACCAGATGGGCAGAAGCAAGGGCAGTTAAGGACTGTAGTGTAACTATAGCTGTGCGATTTATACTTGAGGATATCATAACAAGATTTGGATGCCCAAAGATCCTTATGAGCGATCAAGGTACACATTTTATTAATAATACTATTGAAGGCGTGATTTAGGAATTTGAAGTTCATCACCAGAAGAGCACTCCATACCACCCGCAGGTGAATGGTATAGTTGAAGCTTTCAACAAGATCTTGGAGACAACACTGACAAATATTTGCACTGTGAACAAAGATGATTGGGATTTGAGAGTACCAACAGTGTTATGGGCCTATAGAACCACTTGTAAGAAGCTGACCATGCAAACTCCCTTTAAGTTGGTTTATGATCTAGAAGTAGTAATACCTATGGAATATTAAGTTCATAGCTTAAGAACTGCAACATTTACAGACATGGATGACACTAGTGCTGTTCAAAACAAGCTTGCGCAGTTGGTAGAACTAGAGAAAGACAAATTTATTGCAAGATTCCATCAATAGGTATAGAAATAATGAGAGAAGGATTACCATGACAGACACATCAAGAAGAAAGCCTTTAAATAAGGAGATCTAGTATTGGTATATGACATCAAGTTCATGAAGCTTCTAGGGAAGTTTAGGACACATTGGCCGGGGCCATATGAGGTGGCCTATGTTACATAAGGAGGAGCTGCATAGTTGAAGACCTTGGATGGAGAATGGAAGGAAGGTTTAGTGAATGGGAGCCGGTTGAAACTATACTATGACAACCAACTACCTCACAACTCTCAGTAAAAGCAGAAGGAGAAGGGTCTAGGTAGTAGGTGAAGTTGAAACTGGGTACCAAACACAGAAAATACAGTCTGCACATAGTAGGGAGGGAAAAAACAAAAAGTACACGCTGCTTTGTGCAGGCTGATGTCGAAGTGAATCAGAAGGTTCAGTCTTGCAGTGCCTCAGGATGAGTCACAGGTGAGTGTTGTGGGCCTATTGGGCCTTGGTTATGGAAGAAAGTGAATATTACGGAGGAAAGGCAAAGTGTGAACTACGCGGAAGGCACATTGACTGGCCATAGGTCAAAGTGGTGAAAGAAGCAGAAAAGAAGGAGAGAAGTAAGGGAAAACAAGCCATTTGATGAGAAGATTGAGGAGAACAGATCAACAAGGAGGACAAATCATGGACAACTCAATAAGCGAAAAAATCCACCAATGGATGCTTTGGGGCACCTCACTGGAAAGATGGAAAGACAGGTTGGTGAAGCTAAGAAAACTCAGGTAAAAGTCGACCTAGGGGTTTAGACACCTAGGGTTTTGGTATTTAGGGTTTTGACACCTAGGTTTCGACCTAAGGTTTCCCGAGAGCTATTGTAATGTATAAATAAGAACCTAGATGAGAGAAGAGGGGGTTCCTTAAGGTTTGATGGTGTTGTTGCTATTGTTGTTAAGAGAGTGACTATTGTTGTAAGGGAGAGAAGTGTTGTGTGTGAGGGCACTCTGGTGTGTAAGATCTTCAGTTGGGTGCGAAGATCAACCCTGCAGCTGGGTGAGTAGGGGGGGGGGAGAGAAAGAGAGAGATGAAGACAGAGAGATCTGCAAGATAAGAGTGCAGATAGAATTGTATGTTTTCCAATAATATCAAGAAACACAGTTTTGTGAACGTAGCCCTAGGGAGAGGGTGAACCACGTATATCTTGTTTTTTTGTGTGATTGATGTGTTCTTTTACCTTTTGTTATTCTGTTATGGCATCGTTGTGTTAGATCTGAGATATAGCTCGCACAATAGTCTAAAAAGAGATAAAGAATAACTAGGTTGTTGTGTGTTGTTTCCTTGAATCCACTTTGTATTTCCTTTGGTTGTAGACACCTATGTCCTACAACCCCCTATTTCTACTTCGGGTGAGACTGCATTTGCTTCGCAGGTGATGCCGAAAGGGCCAATAGTTAGGGCTTGTTGGTGTGCTATTAGAGATGAACCCTGGGTCTTCCCTGTGCCAACACATGTTCCCCCTGATTGCAAAATTGGCTACTTAAGTGGCCCTGGTTCTTGAGGAGTAGATGCTGAGGGTGTTTCCTGTGTTCTCGTAGCCACCACTCCTTGTTCTTTTTGTTGTGAGGCAGTGTCCTTCTTTCCTACTCGCGTGTCCTTCTTTCTTGTGCCCCCTTTATTTTTCTGCATCAAATTTTGTGTTGGTTTCATCCTTTTGGGCACAACTTTGTCTCCTGCAGGTGTCTTGGTTTTCCATGCATCCACCTTCGTGCTCTTAGGGACTTCTTGATGTAAGATTGGGATCTTCTAGTTGTCGACCAATTTCTCATATTCATCTCTACGTCTTCCTCCATGATGCAGTATCTTAATTGAGGTCACTCCTTCCCTGGATCCTTGCATGCTTGGATCCACATATTGTGCCTGTATGCCTTGAAGTTGGCAATGTCCTATAACTACGCGACTACCTCTGGGGTTATTCGCCAAGTGTTGGATATACTCTACTATATCTCTGTGAAGTACGTAACAAAGGTACTCATGTTTATGCTTCTCTGCATGGGGTCAGAGTTTCTCCCAAACGACGTGTATCGTGTTGCGCGACACTGACCTATCCAGCTACAAAAGTATGAATATGGGGGTTGTTATAACCCTAAATTGCACCACACATGCTTACCTGGCATCAGGCCAACTCATATCTCTTCTTTGCCAAAACATTGCTAAACAACTCTTTGAAAATCCTCTTGAATAAAGGCCCACATGCCCTAATCTATTACTACACGTGTGTACACGCTGGCTGACCCAAAACAACCCGGGTGGACCGACAAAAGCATGAAAAAAGGAAAGGTGCTGACGGAACAAAAAGCTATGGGTGAGTTAATTGAAACTCCCGGCCATGCATGGCTGAGGGTTTGTCCAAATACCTAGCTCCTTCTAGCCTATAAAAGAAGGGGCAGGGGTCCCATTTGGAGGAGGAAAAATATAGCAAAGAAACTCTGCCCATTTACGTATTCCCATTTTCCCAACCCTTTAGCCTTTCCTTATGCCAAAGGAGATTCAAAGCAACGCAGTTGGAGGACAGAAGAAGAGGAGCCCAGGATCAGGTTCGAGGAGCGGTGGCCGGTCTCAAATTTTGTAAGTTGACTCATTCAAAGTAATAAAGAGAATGCTTTTCCTGTCCCAATTCATGAACTATTTATAGTTTGATCAGTATATGTTTAGATTTCTAACCTGCTAGTATATACGTAGTATGCATGCATAGTTGTTTCTCATCTTAAATGCAGGTCAGCTTTGGAAGGAGTATTGCGAACAAGTAATCAAGCACAACGGAGGATCGACATCAAATGCCGGTAATGAGGTAGGTTGATATTTCCATGCATTTACTAAGAAAAAGGGATTTAAATCTAGGGATGAAGGTAGAAAGTAATTTCTATTCGGTCATATCTGCATGCAAAATCTGAACTCTATTTGCTAGTCCGTAGGGTGTTTTTCCCCAACAACAGATTTGACGACCATACTGGGGAGACTCTCTAGAGTTCCTAGAATTTTCTTTAGTTTTTGGGTAGTTTAAAGACTAGTTTTTCTTGCCTGTCTTTTCTTTTCATTTCTGTAAGGTCTGAGCTAGCAGGGAGTCTGGTTTTCCATACCATCTTTCCCCGTCTTTTGCTTGATTGTGTTTTTTGGGACCCACATAGGTACACGTGGCCTGCACAAGGTCTGGATGTGTGTACCCGCACCCTACCCTCTTACAACCCGTGTGTGAATGCTAGCTGTAGAGGTAACAGTAGCGTGCAGAGTTCAAAGGACCTCAGAGGTAGTCATCCTCTTCCCTGTCAGAATCACACATTCTCAGGGGGTTTTCTTGAATTTTGTCTGAGTCTTGTTTGCTAGCAGTCCTATCTCAGATTGTTTTTGCTTTATCATTTTTCATTATATTATTTGTTTTTCTATTAGAAAGAGTATCCAAGCCTTCAAGGGATCCTGGTTATCAATATCAGTGGTCTCTTCCTGGTTTGGTCTGTCTGTTTTCATTTTTTCTCAGAGTTTAGATATACACACGGCCTGTACAAGGTCAGCCCATGTGTACACGCACTCTGTCTATATTCAACGTGCGTTTGCACACATACTGTTAAAGTGACAGTTGTGTGCTTGTACAATATACTTTTTGTTGAGGGTAAGGTAGTCATCCTGTCCCTTGATAATAATTATTCCTCTTAGGTGTTCGAATCTCTCTGTGAACAGTCAGTAGCTTAGGATTAATCTTACCCTTAGCTTGCTTTTTCTCATTTAAAACATTGTCAAAAAAATAATTATTTTTTTTACGGTTTTTAGACAAGTGTGAGAGTCATTGTTTTTACGATTGCTATTGTGTGATTTGTTAATCTGATTCTTTGCGATTTGCGATTAGGCTAGAATTTTTTTTCTTGGTTTTTGCTTGTTGGTATTTTTCCTTTCTTTCTTTACTAGCATTTAAAATAAAATAAAAATCTTTTCATTTTCTTGTTTGGTTGAACAACAAGTTTCTGCATTATTAGGCCAGGGAAAAGTCTTTTATTTCATAAGTTTTTGCAGTTCACTTAGATCATAAGTATCTCGTAGTTGAGTTAAATTCCTTTGAGTTTGCTGTCCAAAATCTTAGAAAAATTAAAAATATTTTTTGAAAAGTTGTCGAAATTTTGCATTCAGTAAAAGTTTTGTTTCCATCTTTTTTATTCATTTTTTTCTTTCGTCTTTTACACATCATTAGTTTCACCCTCATACCCATTGATGTAAGACAAATCCATAAAAGTAACGCTAAATTTAAAATCTACTAGACTTTTATGTTTGTAGGGTTCACAAACTAGTTCAGTACTAGGGCCTTGGATTAAGTTGGAGAGGAAACTCTTCAAGGCCATTTAAAATAAAAAATTGGAGTCTGAGATAGGGAGTGTCTAAGTTCAGTTTCGTGAAAGTTATCTGGGACCCCCCTCTAACACAGGGGATAAAAATGAGGTCGTGTGCAGAAAGGTAGCAGAGATAACCCCTCCAAAGCTGGACCAATCGTAGTGGAGAATACATATAGAGGGCTTGTTTTGGGATTCCATCGTTTGCATTTTCCACGGGGCTTCATGGGTCTCGAATCCGTTCGAGGTCCTCAGTTGTCTTCTGGACCATTTTCTCTCGATACCCTTGACAGGTTTTGGGCTTGATACCCTGCTCATTGTGGTCTACCCGACTTTCGACTGTACCCGCTTGGTGACTGTTCACGTGCTGGCAACCTAGTTGCCAATCTTTGTTAGGGACATACATAGGTGACTGCGGGGGTATACCACAGTACCTAGGACAGACATCAGGCCACGCTTTGCAGAGTATACTCGGAGGGTGCTTCCATGTTCGAGTTTCACTTGCACCGGTAAGTTGCTTTAGTGTTGGTTGTTGTAACTGTTCTTCCAATTAATTTAGTGTTTGCTTGTCTTATCTTCTAGGGATTCTTTTGTAGTGGGTGTTACTTTTGAGCATTTAGACTACCTTAGAGTGTCTTGGATATTCTCACACAGTGGAGGATCCTGAGCTTTGCCAGTCACGAAGGCTTCTTGGCCTACCGCTGGTTACACTGTAGCCACCCTCGCCACCTTTAGGGCGGAAGCTAGACCAACAAGGGTCTTTTGAAGCGATCGAGTTACAAACCATTGTTCCCAAACAACACCCGGAGGAATCGACCGTTTTGGACCCTGAAGCAACCGCTCTTGGCCTAGTTGAAACCCCAACCATTGATTTCTTGGCACCTTTTATTGTACCAGTTCAATTTCACAAGCGCCAGACAGTGTCGCACACAACAATGGAAACAAATGTTGTTACTCCTTCTGGGAATTCTTCAATTTCCACCACGGTTGTCACCCCAGGAGAGATTTCATCTCCTAACCCATTGTCGATGGTCCGAGTCACCATGGGCTCGACCACAACTACTTCACATAGTGGTCTGAACCTGTCTTTGGTGGCGGCCACAACCCCTTTCAAACCTAGTGTGACAGGCCCTCCGTTCTCATACAGGATGCCTATTTAGGGTACAAGTCCTGTACTTTCCTACTCCACTTTACAGACTTTGGGTCTGGGGGCAGGGAGCTTTAGTGATCCTCTGCAAGGTCACATGGGGGGCACTCCTATCCATTTTAATTCTTTTCCTTATGGAGGAGGTCATATCCCTCCTTCATCCCCTTCACTCAGTGGCTCACATCAACAATCTGTTGGGCAACCTACACACAGTAGTTTATTTAGAGCGGGGGGTCAAGGACCACCTTTGCATAGTATGCCAATAGGTTCGACACCATTTTCTTGGAACATAACGTTTGGTAGCAACACCTTCTCGTCAACCACTTTCCCGACTGGGGGCAACCCCATTTTTGGATAATCTACTCCTGGTAGGGTACTATTCCTGCATAGGGGGAAAACCTAGCAGGACCTTGGAATTCAGGGCAAGGATTCGTTCCCTCCTCTGAAATGTCGATATGGGGTAATTCTTTCCACAATCAATGGAACCCCGGACAAACTACTATGCCTATCCCCATGGGACCTTCATGGGGTAACCCTTCCCAAAGTCCTTTGAATATAATGCATGCCCAACAATCTATGTCCTATTTGGGAAATCAGTCGATGATGTCTCCACATATGAAAAATCCTTACACTGGCCAGGGCCATGGTTTCTACCAGAATCCGGGCCATCAGCCAAACTTTTCCTAGAAACCTGGTGCCAATCAAACTCCAGGACCCTTTTTCCCAGTATCACTAACAACCCAAACTACCGTTCCTGGAGACTATACACTTGCCAGAATTGACAAGGTTGTTGAATGACCCTATTTGTCACGATTCGTGTTGGCCTCCTATGCTGATGAAGTTGCCTTCAAACATTCCAAAGTTCGAAGCCAAGCCTAACGAAGATCCAGGTGATCATGTGACTACCTTCCATCTTTGGTGCTCATCTAATTCATTGAAATATGACTCCGTACAGTTGCGATTGTTTCAACGTGCTCTCATTGGGAGTGCTACGAAATGGTACATTGAACTTAATCGATCAAGATACTCTTCTTTTGGTGAACTGGCGATGGCTTTCCTTAACCATTTCTAGTTACCTGTGAGATACGATGTTGGCACAAAGCTGCTTGCTAATTTCGAACAGAAAACAACGGACCATATCTCTGATCACATCCGAGAATGGAGATGCCGAAAGAGTTTAATCAAGGTACCAGTCCCACCAACATTCCTGCTTGAGTGGTTCCTTAAGTCTTTGGTCCCACAGTTATCCAAAGACGTTGCGACGTTAGGAGTTTTCTCTGAAGAAGATGCCATCACGAGGGATCAACAGTTTGAGCTCATCTATTCTCAGTTCGGTTTGTTATACAACATCTTGCCAGATGCACCATGTTCAATACTGAATAAAACTAGACAAAGAGCTGGACCACATGTCGATGGTATTGTTGGTTCAACACAAACCAAGCTCGCTAAGCAATTGACAAAGTAGTTGCAACAGTTATCCATATAACACACAACGACCAACCAAACTACTGCTTTGGCTGCTCTCCCTACCAAAACATCGGAAGTACACACTGTGCAGTTGACTAACCCAAAGGCCACCCAACAGCCTGAAGGGAAGAAAAAACAACAAAAGAAGGGCAAGGGGGATAAAAAACCCAACGATAATGCTGGCGGGGACAACATTGAAAAATGGAAGGCGAGGTATCCATGCAACTTGTGCATAGAAGACCACCCGACCCATCTATGTCCTCGACTTGCAGAGGCCCAAAAGTTTGTCACACAACAACATCAAGTAGTGTTGACTAATCCCTTTCAACATGGGCAAAATATAACTCAAGCCTCTGCAAGCACGGAAGGGGGCAGCTAAGAAACCTGCCCGCCTCCGAACAATCCCTCATCCGCAAACGTATATATGGTTAGGGGTGATCCTTTCATATCAACTAGAGCACACGATTATAGTAAACCAAGCGCTTCTGAGAAGGGTAAAGAAGTTGATCTCCCATATCTTCCTCTACAGATTGAAAAGACGTTGGGAGAAACAATGACACACATTCCAAAATGTGCATTTAAAAAAGCTTCTCATAACCCAAACATAAGGGCCACCTAGAACTACTCTGTGGTGGAAGATTTATCACAAACCCCTTGTGTGATGTCTGCTTTGTAGGTCCTCCAAAGCTGCCCTGCTCAGAGGAAAGCCTTGTTAACTTCTTTGGGCTCTACTGAGACTTGTAATCCGGGTACCATCATGTTAGATACAACCGACTTAAAATCTCGTCTGCCTTACCACGTAGCGTTTCAGATAGTAGTGGCTTATCCCACGGAAAATTTTACTCGAAATATCTTTCGCACAGTGGTCGATGAGGGTGCCTCGACATGCATTATGTCATTGGCATGTTGGAAGGCCATTGGCCAGCCTGTTTTGTCTCCATCACCTACTCTCCTCACTGCCTTGAACGGTCATTTGTTTCGACCACATGGCATCGTTCCTTATTTCCCCGTGCAGTTAGGAGGGAAGACCGTGTGTGTTGAAGTAGAGGTAGTCGATGCTCCCCTTGACTATAACCTCTTGTTAGGATGGAGTTGGACTTATGCTATGCAAGCCGTGGTTGCTACAGTTTTTTGAGTCTTGTTGTTTCCACACGAGGGCCAGATAGTGACCATCGATCAATTGTCTTTCTCCAGACCTGACCCAACTTTGGGGGCATCCATGGTCCTGATGATTGATAATACTCAACCAGGTGTCATCAACATAGGAGTTGGTTTGTGCCCATCCTTGATGGGTACCTTCGATTATCCACCTCCTCACGACGATATTAAATTTATATCCAATCACCATAAGGTTGAGATTTTTCAAGTTTCGTCGTTCCGCATGACTTACTTCAAGGATCCATGGATTCTTCCTTCCCCATCGACCATGATGGATGAGATAGGGCACCTAGGCATTTCCATGCCCTTGTTTGCTGTTGAGGTAGCGTACTCTTTAGTCCAACAAGCTTCATCTAACACTGATCCGACTCCTACACAAGAGTTAGATCCACTTCTAGAGCCTATTTGGTCTCAGGGTTCTCTCGCTAATATCGATTCATTAGACTTAGTATTGCCTTCTAATGAAGCAATAATCGAAGCAATTACTAGTTCAGACAAACCGTGGGAAGATCTTCATCACAGATCATATTTTCTCCCAGAGTTAAGCCGGATCGAAGCAAGAGAATTCATCGTGACCATGATAGGAGATTAGTTGTGTCCTATTAATCTCTTAGCTACACATGGAATTTATGCTGAGGGCAATATGACAGCTATCACTAAAACTATACCAATCAACATCTCTCGAAACACTGGCATCATGGAGAACGTCTTCATCGGAGCAGATTTCTCCCCCGAAGAGATTCAAATCTACACAGATCTTTTCAAAGAATTCCGCGACATTTTTTCCTGGTCTTATGAGGAAATGCTAGGTATTGATCCAAAAATAGTTGAACATGAAATCACAACATATCCTGATGCCAAGCCTATTCGACAGAAGCTTCACCCAGTTAATCCCAAGAAAGCAGTAGCCATCAAGATTAAGGTTGAGAATTTTCTAAAGGCAGGTTTTATCTATCCTATCCATTTGACTCAATGGGTGTCAAACCCTGTGCCGGTCAATAAAAAACAAGGCACGATTCGTGTATGTACCGATTTCCGTGATTTGAACAAGGCATGTCCAAAAGATAATTTTCCAACACCATTCATCAACCAGATTATTGATGAATGTGCTGGTTGCAAAGCCTTTTCTTTCATGGATGGTTTTTCGGGATATAATAAAATCCAAATCAAACCTGAAGACCAACACAAAACAACATTCATTTATCCTTGGGGTACATTCGCATATCGTAAGATGCCTTTTGGTCTTAAAATGCTGGAGCCACATTCCAGTGGGCCATGTCTTTTTCTTTTCATGATCTCAAGCATATAGTCAAGGCCTACCTAGATGATTTAGCATCACGATCTCGCAAGAGAACGAATCATCCCACACACCTTAGACTAATCTTCGAATGTTGTCGCTACTTTAGGATTCACTTGAATCCAAACAAGTGTAGCTTCTGCGTAACGTCAGGACGTTTGTTAGGTTTCATCGTATCAACAATAGGGATCATGGTCAATCCTCTCAAGGTGGAGACAATAATCTAGTTGCCCCCCCCATGCACAATTCTTCAACTTCAGAGTCTACAAGGCAAGGTGAACTTTTTACGACGCTTCATCACCAACTATGTCAAAATCACTAAGGGCTTTATGCGCTTACTGAAGAAAGATGTTCCTTTTTACTCAGACGATGCCGCTCAACACTCTTTCGATGCATTAAAACATGCCCTCACAATTGCCCCTCTGCTACAACCACCTAACTATAACAAAGATTTCTTATTATATCTAGCTGTCATAGAGTCAACCATTGGCATGGTTTTAGTTCAGGAAGATGATTTGTTCTCAGAATACATGATCTATTACCTGAGCCAAGGTCTCGTAGGACCGGAACTCAATTATTCTCATATTAAAAAACTTGCGTTGGCAACAATTCATGCTGTTCAACGGTTCCGTCATTATGTCCTGTTTCGCAAGACCACCGTCATTGCTGTCGTGAATCCATTCCAGTACATGTTGACATGATGGGTTATAGGTGGAAAAATCAGTAGATGGATAGTCATCCTCTAGGAATTTGACTTAGAATTCATTTCAGCAAAGTCCAAAAAGTCATTGGTCTTCATAGAGCTTATTTCAGAACTTTCGGTTGAGTCAGGTGACGTTGTGCCTGAAGAATCACCTATCTAGGGAGATATGTTTTTGATCACATCTTCAGATCCCTGGTATGGAGATATACTTATCTATCTCCAGACTTTGAAGTGCCCCACTTCTTCTTCTCATGATGAGCATCGACGTATATGCCATCAGGCTAAGAATTATCTCATACTCAATGATATGTTGTATCAGAGAGGTGTAGACTGCATCTTAAGTCGATGTCTCACACATGAGGAGGCAGTCATCATGCTCAACGATTACCATACCCAATCTTGTGGCGGTCATTTTTCTGGGTTGGAAACAACCCAAAAGATTCTATGAGTAGGTTACTTCTGGCCGACACTTATCAAAGATTGTATAGAATCGGTCAAGAAGTGCCATTTGTGCCAAGTCTTCTCTCGGAAGATGAGGGAACATCCCGCTCCTATGTTTCTTGTCATCACAGTTGGTCCCTTCACCAAGTGGGGGATTGATTACACTACTTGCAACCCCCCTTTAGCAAGGAGGCACCGCTATATCATCATAGCTGTAGACTACTTCACTAAGTGGGTCGAAGCTATGCAAATGTTTAAAGATGATGGAGAGATTGTAGCTCTCTTTTTATTCAACCAGATCATAGCAAGGTTCGACGTCCCGAGAGAGATTGTCACTGACCATGGCAATCACTTTCAAAACCAAATGATGACCGAATTAACATCAAATCTTGGGTTACGGCAAGAACATTCATCACTCTACTACCCCCAAGCCAATGGGCAGGTGGAAGTTGTAAACAAAACTCTTAAGACTATTCTACAACGAACTATCAACTTAGCCAAGTCAAATTGGCATTTGATGTTATATTCGACATTATGGGATTACCGAACACCTGTTAAGACTGCAACCGGTTTCTCACCTTTTCAACTTGTTTATGGGCTGGAGGCAGTCTTGCCCATCGAATTTTAGATCCCATCTCTAAAATTGGCAATACAATTATTGTCAGACACTTCTCCACTTGAAGAATAGTTAGTACACCTTGAGCAGCTCAATGAGCAGCGTCATGATGCAGCCCTGGACAATGAGGCTCACAAACATAAGGTCAAGTGTCAATATTGTAGAAATTTCGATACAAATTAATGTATTCTTGCGATTCTCCTGATCTAACAAGTTCTGCTATTATTAAATACATAATCACTTCTACTATTACTTTTGCGGAAGCAATTTAAACCACGATCACAACCATAAGCACAAAGTGAAATATCAATAACACATAACACAATAAGTTTTACCGGGAAAGCATAAAGCTAAAAACCCCACTATCATATATTATGTATATCATGAATCATGAAACAATCTCATACAAAGCTCTAATCCAAGCGCTCTTAGTACAATGCAATCGTCTCACACTGTCATACACAAATTAGAAAATGCATGCACCACTTCCTGTGTCCAGACAACCTGCCTCCTCTACACAAACTCTGCAATCCGAATTCTCACAATGAATCGAATGAATCGTTTGCACATGCTCATAAGCATATCCACTGCATGTGTGAACAAATCACAACTGATAGCCAAACTGTCCCTTTCACCTGTTATCTCAACTGGTGTCCATTGGAATG
>ML785026.1:1240998-1270645 GCA_009831015.1 Picea engelmannii
ATATTTATTGTCTAATTTAATTAAGGGAAAACTAAATTAGACACATGTTTCTTGTTGACTTTTCAACAAATATGATAGGTCCGTTCGTCCTCGGATTTTCTCTGAAGGCGACCTTTTCCTGGTCTATGACCAAGGTAAGGACCCCCTGGGGGCAGGAAAAACATACAAACCCATGTGGTTTGAACCCTTCATCATAAAAGAGGTATTAAAAAAGGGCACTTATCGTTTGGTTGATTTTGAAGGGAATGCTTTGGCGGAGCCTAGAAATGGGCTCTACCTTAAGAAGTATTACTCATAGGCAGGTCACTGTGGGTAACTTTTTGTAACATATGTATAGTCTTTGTACTATTACCTTTTAGTTTCTTTTAAGTATTATGGACATGTCATTGATGTCTCAATATGGCAGATGTCAAGCGATTCCAAGGTGTTCATTGGGTATGCAGACAGTGCTAGTCGGCACACTTGGAGGCTTGCCTCCACAACTTGGGTAATATTTACACCTCAGGGCCAGTTATTATCTTCCAAAGGTATATGCTTAGGTGACACCACAAATAATGTTGCCGAGTATAGTGTAGTTATTGAGTTGCTTTGTTACGCCTTGTCATTGGGTATCTCTCATCTCCGGGTCTATCTCGACGCTCAACTGGTTGTGTCTAAACTAAACAGAGTATACTGGGTTCATGATCCAACCTTACACCAAAGATTCCTTAGGGTACGTCTCTTAGAACAAAACTTTGATTATATTACATATTTTCATGTTCCTAGGCGATTAAACCAAATTACATATACTCTAGCTAATCAAATTTTAGATTGTCATCTTGCACACATATGAAAGAACATTGACATAAGCATGTAAATACATTTTTGCACACGTGATCCATAAGACAAAAAATATGAAAAAACCATATATAACATCATAAAATAACCAGAGTACATAGATGGACGCAAGCGCCTAAAAAATGGGACTAATAATCAGTCACAGGGCTTATGCCCTCAAAAAATATATACAAGTAGTGCTTGTGGCACGTAAAAAGTATAAATAGGTTCAGGACCTATGGGCCCTGTTATAATAGTCCACATCATGGGCTAAACGCCTAAACAATTGGACCCACGTTTGAGGTGCCCCCACTACATGAGGCTGCATGGATGGCGGCAAGTCCTCTATCTCTGCCATCGGGACTGTGCGAGTGAGTGCAGTGAAGTTCCACTCAACTCGTCTAAGGACCCTCTTAGCCTCCTTGGCTGGGAGGTTCCCTGCTACTGCTGGTCCCTTGGCAGCGGCAACTGCAACTTTTGGCCGAGGATGACGCCTGTTCTGTGCATAATCGACAGGTCGCATGGGTACCACATCTGCATGCAACAAATGTATACCCGTCAAATACTCTGGCATATAAAAAAATGATATATATAACAAAAACGACATAAAAATTACATATACAAACAAAAAAAACTACAAAGGTGGAGACTTACCTATCTCCCCTCGCTCCTCACCAGGAGGCACGGGTATCTCAAGATCTCTAGAAAAGTCTATCCCTGCATATGGGTAATCCTTGATCAGGGATCTTTCATGACAACCACGTAAAAAAGTCATCATCGAAGGACTCATTGGTCCTTCCACCACCCTGTCGCGGAAATAATACTGCCCATCTACATATAGCAGGAAAAGAGGCTTGATGTCCTCATACCACTTCCCGAGGACTAAAGCTCGGAACTCTCTCAAAGAAGAATGAACACAAAATCATCTTGAACCTGAAGTTCCTCTGCGTCCGCTGTCAGCAATCTGTCAATTGCCTCTTCATACACTCAAGTAGTGTGGTACTCCAGTAAAAAATCTATGCATTCAAGCACTGGATAGCATAGTTCATCTGTGTGTGAGACACCTGATGCAAGGCTGCTGAACCGGTAATCCGCCCAATCAACAATAATATCACCTGCAGCGATAGGTCAGTGATCTTACTGATGGGAACCTGGGAGCTCAAATGGTTTGTCCCAACCTCACAGTGTAGGGCTATCAGTTCCGATATATTAAGAAGCCCCGCTGGAAATGTCCTGAAATTGACTGGTTCCCCTCTCCTCAAGAGGCCAGTCAAAAAATAGATATCCTCGGTGGTGGGCACCAGTGATTTCCCCTCTAGCATAAAGGCCTCTGCATCAAGGTGCCAATAGTCAACCGAGGCATTCAATAGCCTAGGTTGTGCTCACATAAATGGACATAGGAAGAACTTAAGTAAACCACATTGCATCAATGCGGCCACGACATTCGGATCTCCCGCCACCAACTCACTAATTGCTTCATGCTCCCTTTCCCTCCAGTGGACATACATCCTGCCAACACAACAAAGTTTAGGAGGTTTAGTAAAGGATATTTGGTTCTTTTTTCTATAAAAAGGGGGGTCCATGCACGATGTCTAAGTGACAGTCACATGTACACGCGGGCAGGCTTTACTCTGCTCGAGTGTACATGTGGCCTGTCCAGAGACAACTCGCATGGACCTAGGGCCGACCTTTTAAAGGTCGACACCCACCCAAAAAACAAACTTAAAAGAAAAATTGAAGAATTGAATAGCTAGATAGGGGAGTTTGTACTTACTTGGTCCAAGCGGAAGTTCATTTTGTCCACTGTAGCTCCCGAAATCACCGTTTTTAGCAAAGGGGGTCTTTTGGCTCCATAGTCAATTTCCAAATCAGCAATGGTGATAATGAGCTGTCAACTTCTATTTATAGACTTTTTGGCCTCTTTTTGTCACTTTTTTGGCCTCCCTTATCAGTTTCTTTATACCAAAAACCATTTAGAGTGATTCAAGAGTTATATGGGAGGGATTTGATAGGGTATTGTGACACTTTTTTTGAGTATTGAGAAAATTTTGACGGTCCATGAAATTTTTTCCAAGAATCAACTTGAGCATATAGGTTAGGTTACTACCCCGACTTTTGTGTCTCGTTGTCTTTTTACTCTGCCATAGGATCGATCCCATCAGGTTGTAACACGGAACCGTTATATCTGCTTTAGAAGTGTTGCAACTTGGCAATAGAGCTTACCAGAACATGGATGCCCTAGGTAGGTCCTGGTTGCATTATGGTGTCCATGTCGTCTCTAACACACTGTAGGCTCGAGAGTCCTTATAGTCTTTCCGGAATATGAGTTTGAGCCTCATTTGCATGATTCTTCTTCGCTCTTGATTTCACCCTTAGGACTCTCAAAAAATAACGGGTCTACTTTTAAGCCCTTTTCAGACCCTCTAAACATGAAAAGATTGTCGAGCGATCTTGTGGCCTTTCATGCTCATTAAACTGAAATTTGAAGTCACGCCTGTCCGATGGTAGTTTACCCCTTTTTCGGTCCATACGGTTAACTGTACGAACAAAGGTATACTCTATGGAACTTTGGCTCTATAGAAGAGTACTCTCAGGTATAATTTTATCCCTTTTTCGGGCATGAGGGACTAAACTTACGAAGAAGGAACCCCCACGAAGTCCATAGTTAAGCTCTTTTCAGACTCCCTAAAATTGAAAAGATTGCCGAGTGACCTTATTCTTTCACGCTCGTTAAAATTGGTCCAGAAGAACATTCCTGACAGAGTCCATAGTTAAGCTTTTTTCAGACTCCTTAAAAATGAAAAAATAGCCAAGTGATCTTGTCCTTGTCACACTTGTTAAAATGGTTTTGAATCGATGTCTAATGGGTGCTAGTTTACCCCTTTTTCGAACCGACTAGACTATCTTCGAAAAAGGTACCCCAATGGAGTATCCTTTTATGTTTTTTCAGACTCTCTAAATATGAAAAACCACCAAGCTTACCTTCTTTGGGCTCGTTAAACTTACATAGAAGGACGTTACCATTGTGTGTTCTGTTAACCACGTTTGCATACATTATACGCTAACCTTGTAACAATTTACTTCTGCGTCTTAACACCTTTGGCCTTCGGAGGATTTTTCCCGAGTGTCTTTCTACTAGAACATCAGTCTTGTCCTTGTGCCTTGAACTTGTATGTTTGCAACACTCGTTCCTCCTTTGTAACGTAATATTCCTTTATTCTTTTTCCACAATTATTGAAAAGAACAAAAAAATCAAATATACCCCAAAAAGAGGAAGGGAACAATATCTTCTTTATTGGCAGCATAATGAGTCGCCCTTGGATAAAGCACATCTGTCCATTTGTTCATCAAACTATGGGATGTAGTGCGACCTTAGGAAGCTTATCTCACTATATAGAGTTGTGTCCTCCACCATTTGGTTATCCTTCCAAACATATGGAGAGTTTGCATTGCCTCCTGCTTCGTAGACTTATGATTAACATACATGCTGCTTGAGTCTCATCATTTTTCATGCTATTATCCAAGGGAAGTTTGTCACTAAGCCTAAATCGGCCCCTCTGCAATATGTCTCTTGTCCACATACCCGGGCATCTTGAACATCCAATCAAGTCCTTGTTCGAAATCACTGAAGCCTTCAGTCCGATCATCAAGATTACCAAGTCCATGACCGACGAGCTGTCGAAGACCTCTGGGTAGTGCAGTCGTACACTCATATTACACTCATACTTGAGTTTTGAATATTTTGAAGTTGTTGCTTGAGCTCTGCAGATATCATCTCCAACCATCAGGCCGAATCAGCTTCTGGAAGATGGATACTCTATATGTATATATTTCTGATTTCGAGATGTAGCTCTGCCGTGTATTTTTCGTGGCTACTCTTTATAGTTATTTGACATGGATCTACATTATATTTGATTGGTAGCCATGGTTCTATTTTATCCAGAGCATGGGTATGCCCGCCTCGGTGAGACATTTGTTATTTTGCAGACGACACCTCCCGGTTCCTGATCCTTGGGCTCAATCATTTAGTACATCAGTAAATATTGGTAATGTATTTCGGCCATCAGCTGCTCTTCTGACCTCACACATTAGGGGGCATCTATTATAACCCTAAATTGCACCACACATGCTTACCTGGCATCAGGCTAACTCATATCCCTTCTTTGTCAAAACATTTCTAAACAACTCTTTGAAAATCCTCTTAAATAAAATCCCACACGCCCTAATCCATTACTGCATGTGTGTACACGCTGGCTGACCCAAACTAGCCCACATGGACCGACAAAAGCATGAAAAAAGGAAAGTTGCCGACGAACAAAAATCTATGGGTGAGTTAACTGAAACTCCTGGCCATGCATGGTCCTCCTAAATCTTTCAACTGTACAACTCCCCCATCTGTGACAATATTCACTTCATATGGTCCCAACCAATGAATTCTAAATTTTCTTGGGTGCTAAAGATATTTACTGTCATACACCAAGACTAGGTCTCCCTCCTTGAAACTCTTCCTTTTAATATGTCTGTCATGCCAAGATTTGTCCCTTGATTTTTGTACTTCTTGGTGAAATTCTGCTAGAATCCTATCTTCTTCCATCACCATCAACTGACTTAGTATTTATTGTATTGTGCCTTGTTCTGTCGTGTTGGTGATTTCTTCTACGCACAAACTAGGTACCAAAAATTCTAGTGGAACCATTGCTTCTTTTCCATACACCAACCTGAATGGTGTCTGCCCTGTCAAAAATTTTCATGTAGTCCTGTATGCCCATAATACTACTGGTATCTTCAAGTCCCAACTGTCCCCGTTGACATTGCAGATCTTTGTCAATGCATTCTCTAGGATGTTATTAAAGGCTTCCACTATTCCATTTGCTTGAGGGTGATATGGTGTACTCTTTTGATGATAGACTTCAAACTCCTCAGTCATAGCCTTTATAGTACTATTGATGAAGTGAGTGCCTTGGTGACTCATCAAAATCCTTGGGCATCCAAATATAGTGATCACTTTCTCAAATAAGAAGTGTGCTACTATATCTGCGCTACAATATTTTACTGGTGCTGCTTCTGCCCATCTCGTTAAGTAATCTATCGCAGTAATGCTATAACTTGTTCCTGACCTCTTTGCTGGTGGATTAATTGGTCCCACAAAATCTATTTCCCATTTCTCGAATACTTGCGAGGTTACTTGTGGTCTAAGGGGCATCTCATCTAGTCTATTAGTTTTACCAACCCTCTTACATACATCACATCTCTGGAAGTATTCCTTTGCATCTATGTGGATGGTCGACCACCATAGTCTTGCGCACAATACCTTTTGTGTGATAGATTTTCTTTCATAATTTCCTCCAACTATTCCCTCATGAGCCTCTGCTAAAATCCTAGGCCTTTCATGTTCTAGTACACATCTTCTCAATATGTTGTCTGCGCCCATCTTGTATAAGTGTCCCGCAATCAATTGATAGTTTGAAACTCTGACTACCATATTTTTCTTCTACACAGTATTGAATTCTTGTGGTGTAGTCCCTATACTCAAGTATTGAATGATGTCAACAAAATATTCATCAGCTACTTGGACTGAAAATAATTGTGCATCAAGGAAGTTGTCCTCTAAATTCGTAGGTTCCTCTCCATTGGTGATCCTTGACAGGTGGTCGGGTCCTGCATTCAACTTCCCTGGCATGAATATCACTTCAAATTCAAAGTCTTGAAGCAATAGTAAACATCTACAAATCCTCCCCCCCAACACTAGCTTATTGACTAGGTGTTTGAGGGAAGAATGATCTGTGAACCTTTTAAATTGTTTCCCAAGTAGAGAGTGTCTGAACTTCTGTAGTGCATATACCATTGCCAAGCCTTCTCTTTCTGTAGTATTGTAGTTCTTCTCTGACTCTGACAATTTTCTTCTTGAAAATGTTATAGGATGATCTAACTCTCCTACTCCTGGTTGTGCCAAAATAGCTCCAAGTGCTATGGATGATGCATCTACTTGCACATGAAATGTATTTTCCCAATCTGGGAATACTAGTATCGGTGTTGTTACCAACTTCTCTTTTATAATGTCCAACCCCCATTGAAAGTCCTCATTCCACTGAAATTTACTATCTTTTTTCAACAGTTTCTCCATCGACCTAGTGATCTTCCCATACCCTTTTATGAATTTCCTGTAGTAGCCTATGTGTCCCAATGTTTCTCTCAATCGACGTACTAATTTTGGTGGTGTTAAATTGACAATCATTGCAATCTTGGTAGGATTTACTAGCAAGCCTTGTTTGCACACTATATGGCCCAATAATATTCCAAATGGTGTCCCAAAAATGCACTTCTTGATATTTAATGATATCTGACACTGCGTGCATCTTTCCAACATCAGTCTTAATACCTATACGTGATATTTTGACAGACTATAGACTGTCCAATCATCCAGATATACTTCTAAAAAATGATGGATGAATTCTTTGAATGCAGCTATGACTACTCTTGAGAATATTGTTGGTGCATTCTTCAGTCCAAAAGGCATGACTGTGTACTGGTAAGATCCCCATTCTGTGGAAAAAGTGGTCTTGTTCCTGTCTTTTGGGGCTATCTTAATCTGATGGTAGCTTGAGAATCCATCTGTGAATGAGTATGCTTCCTAGCCTCCTAAATAATACCTCATTTGTGAAAGGGGTGGGAAAAGGGTCATGTAGGCAATCATCATTCAATTTGCTGAGATCTACACATATCCTTATGCCTCCTTGCTTCTTCTCCTGAACTACCATAGGAATTACCCATTCAGATTCCTCCATTGTTTCTATGATACCATCGTCTAACATTCTGTCAATTTATGCTTTTAATTTCTGCTTATATATTGGGTTCAGTCTATATGGCCATTGTCTGACTAATCTAGCCTCAGGTTTGAGAGGTATCTTCATCTCTCCTAGCTCTCCTGCTATGCCTTTAATCGCTATAAAGGTTGTTGGGAACATGTCATTATACTCACACAATAACTCTGTTATTCTTTCTACTATCTGTTCATCCCAGTAATATCCAATGTTGGCCATTTTGGGATTATCATTTGTCCCAATATTTACTTTCTTCACCTTGATTGGTGCAACACATACTTTTGATTCGAGAGATGGACCTTCCACCTCCCTTTCTCCTTCCATTTTTGTAATTTGAATGTTGTGTGGGTCATCTTCATCTAGTGCTTCTTCCTGCACATGGTCGCATGACAGTAGTTCTTTCACTGTCTGTCTGTTCAGCTGTTGATACTCTGTTATAAGTTCAACCTCTAGTTCTTGAATGAATATTTCCCCTCTAATTTTCTTGAGTGATGAATCCATGTTGGGTTTCTCATGTTCAAATGAGAAAGTGACTATAAAATTATGCTGTAATGCTGTCCATTCTACAATGCCTCTTTTCAATTCCTGGTCTACATACCAGTTTGCTGGAATTCCTTCCAATGTGTGAATAAAATGATGAGACCATTCTTCTGGTGGTGTCATTTTCCATAGTGTTCTGCAATTCTCCAAGTGTTCTGCTGGTGTCCGCAGTCCATCATATATTTGCAGTTGATTACCTCCTTGTTATGTGCCAAATATGATGCATAGTAATCACTTACATTGGTACTAGTCCTTGACTGTCTCTTTGTGTGCACCCCACCATCTTCTAGGTGTTTCCTTGAGTGATATGTCTAGAGCTAAGAGCCTATGATTTTCTAACACTTCATATTCATATCTTGTTAGGAATTCTTCTAAGTCATTCACCCCATGAAAACTGGGAGGTTCTCTTATCTCTATACCTACCCATATTACTGTGCGGTCTATTCTTGCACACCTTCTTGTCGATACTTCATGTAATATATGTTGCCAACTCTCCAGCTCTGTATCTGAGTCTGACATGCATGACATGATACTTCTCCAACTGAGTACCCCATCTACAGTTGGATTCACATAATCTTCTTCTCACGTGGTGGTTCTGTATAACTGGTTGATTTCCTCTAGGTCTAAGCAAGTGGGTTCTACAAACCTTTCTCCTTCTGATGGATCTAGTGGCGCAACAAATCTGTACTCTCTTGAATTGAATGTCATCTTCCTCGTCTTTAAATTGATAATGGTATGGTTGTCAAATGACCAATCCAAGCCAAGCAATGCCAGATAAGGTGTTGTGCCATCCCCTATTTCTATCACCTCAAAATCGGCTTTAGTGCACACTCCATCGAAATCTACTGTCACACCCTTTAGCCTTCCAATTGACAGAATCCTGTGTTGATTTGCTAGTTTCAACTGAACATGTGAATATCATAATGTGGGTTCTCCCATACATTGCCATAATGTATTCTTGGGTAGCACATTCACTTCGAAGCTTAAATCCAATATAATATCGCCCATGTTGAAATATCCAATGTTGGCATTCAATCTGAATTTTCTACTTGTTCTCCTCCTTTTATGCAGATGATTAACTATTCTCTGCTCTAGCTTTCCCTCTACGTCTATGTTACATCTTTCTAACATATTTTGTAACTCTTTAACAAATGATGGATCATTTAGTAGTTTAACATAAGATTGCAGAAAAGCCTTTATGGTACTTACTTTTCCTAGGGGATGTGCTTCATTAGTGTGATCCAGTGATGAAGGAATCTAGTACGTGTTGAAGGGCATAAGTGACACACCGTCAACTAGAAGGATAGATCCGGTCTAGGTTTGTCTAATTGACCCAAGCTGTTTGGTATGATTTGACCCAACGGGTTTAATGGTTCCATTAGCCAACTAAAGTCCTAAAACAATAAAATAAATAAACTAATCTAAATATATGATTCTAACAAATGATATATTACTTACTAATGTTTATTAAAAAAAAACATGAATATACAAATGATTATAAACAATCTATATACAGTTTACAAGGTTTACTTGAAATCTTGTGAAAATGAATGTTCATATTAATGTTTCAAAATAAGATAAAGTAAGAACATAAACAAAAATTATATTTTTTAATGTTTAAAGATTTTAAACCAATAAATACTAAGCAAATACAATTGAAACAATGACACAGAAATAGTCAAAGATAATTAATGCAATCATCGTCTCATTCATATATAAACAAATTTGAATAAAAGAAAGCAATGCACCTACTAACCTCTCGTTGATCAACAATACTAAGCTAAATTCCTTTCTTTGTATTGTATGAGCTCCTCTTAACCTGTGTCAAGTGTAAACCTATGACAAAAGAAAACATAATGCTTCCTGAAGAAATTCAAGGAAGTGTTTCATATTACGGAGCGAGTTTATAATGACAAAAAGACAAATAATTATATATCTTGTGACTTGAAATGTCCAATAATTGAAATGAAAGAAATTTCAATTCTCAGGAATGGTGTTACCAACTATCTAGCATCAGATGTAAACTCAAAATACTTGAATAGATGATCAGTCACAGATATAAACTAAACCAAAAGATAATGAACAACATAAAAAAAACCATAATATAAAATATTATGTGCAGAACTAACTAAAGCTAATTCAACACAAATAACATTTCACATCAAGAAATTACATGAGAAGACAATGAAAAAACACTGCAAAGTCTACACAGGACGAAAGCCAAAGAGTAAACTGCTTTCTCATATAGTTTCAACAAAATATGTTCATCATATGGTCCATGAAGAACTTTTGGGATAATAGACTCTTAAAGATTGAAAAAATTAATATATAAATGATAGAAATTAACCATGTATTGATAAAACAGACTAAAGCTAATTTAAATCAATGCATTATCAATTATTCAAAGAATATGAAGATATTATAATGAAAACAAAACCATTTTACTCACAGGACAAAATCCATTAAGCAACCTGGAATTCCATATTCTTTTTTGAAAATACTTGTCCAATATCCCAAAGATTCCAACCATCCGTTACTCCATTTGAAAAGAAAAAAAGTTTACAAAAGAAATAATATACAAAAGAGAAATGATCAAAATCCTCCTCTCCCTTTCTTGGATCTCCATAGCTTTGAACTTTCTCATATATTTATACAATGAATGAACAGTTTGGGCGTCACTAATAATTTCCGCCACCTGAAATTTTCCTCATAAAGAGACACAAATATCTCTCAAAGCGTGCATTTGTTTGGGAAAATTCCCATAATAAGTTAAATGGGTCCATTTTGGAGATGGCTTTTCAACCGTTTATTTAGATTCCTCACGGTTTGGCTACAACCAGTCCTGCAAAATTGTCTGTCTGTTCTTGACGCATTTCCAAATTTTATCTGTTATTGCTCATAAATTTATTTGCAGCAATCCAATATTGTTTTTGGATCAATCATCTTGAACGTATTTAGATAATAAAATCAAGCCATGATAAGATCCGTACCAAATAATTGAAAATAGAAACCTATGAAACAAAAAGAAACCTAAATTAATAACCTAAAAATTGTGAATAAAACAAAATAAAAAATGAATTTAAACTAACTATAAGTTCTAAACAAACATTGTTTATATTTTCCTTTCAAATATGATCTTAAAATTCTAGAAGCTTCAAGTTGATGGAGGAGAAAAATATTAATTTAGGGCTTTCACAAAATCAAACAAATGATAGATAATTCTTTTTTTTATTATTTTATTTTTATTTTGAAATGAGATGCAATCTATCAAAATAATTTAATTAATTAAACCTACCAAATGATTTTGTGAAAATGATTGTTAATGAGCAAAAGGTGAAAACATAATCATAATTTAAATGAAAGTATAAGTTGATAAAAATTAAGGTTTTCGTTTAAATTAAGATTTCTATGTTCGTCTCTCCCTCATTCAAATTTGATCAAATGTGAACAAATGTCATAGAAAAGATGTGTCGTAATAAAAACTCCCAAATTATGAAACTCTTCCATCAACATTAAAACTCTGTAGAAAGAAAAATGAAATGGAATTTAAATTTCATGAAATTCAAATCAAACAAAAGAAAATAATATAAAATCGAACCAACCTCGAAACAAAGCAAACCAATACCAATCCAATCAATTCAAAGGGAAACAAACGAAGAATCCAAGTAAAATTTTGAGGGACCCTAGATTTTGATTAAAGAAAAAGAAGGGGGTTGTTGGGGCCCAACAATACGTTGGTGCATCCTGAGCATGTTGTTCAGTTGATGTAGATGCAATGTCTGGCTTCAAGAATTCTTGTCTGGCTTGCTTGAAGTTCTCATTTTCATTCTGCGCATCAAACTGCTTCTGTAGTTCGACATTCTTCTTCACCCATTGGTGTTGTGCTGGATCTCGTCTTACTGCGTCATCTCCTATATTAGCTCCTCCATGTGTAACTATGTTGATATTTATTCCATCATCCCTCGCTTCTGCATAAATCTATTGAACATTCTGATTGTTTTGATTTCTCTTTTCCTGGATCTTCCCCAATAGTGTCAGACAGTCTTCTGTGTCATGGTGTGATGTGCGACAATACATACATGTTGCACGTGGAAGTGGACATTCTCTTACATAGTGTTATGGTTTTTGACAATTGTGGCATACCACCAGTCCTATGCCTATTCCAAAGCCTCCTCTACCTTGTCCTCCACCTTTGTAGCCAATTCGATCTCCTCACAGTGCATTGTACTGAGGCACCTGGTTATACTGTGCGATATTATACTGTGGCTACGCGGTATTGTACTATGATTGCGCAGTGTTATATTGTTGTGGCACAATGTTATATGGGGCTGGTACTTGGTTAAAATATGGTGCAACTTACCCTATCATCAGATCTTCCTTCACCCTATAGGTGTATGATGTTCTTTCCCTCATTATCTCCATTGTCCTGTAATCTTTATCATCATGGCCTACTGACTTGCAAAAGTTGCAATATGAACTCTTAGGCATTGTCTGGAATTTCTGCATCATTGGACAGTGATAGGGATCATGCCCCTGTGTCTTACAGATCTCACACCACAGTCTTGTTGTTGGCAAAGGGTTTGGCAGTCCTGTTTCCATGTACTGTGCGAAAGTTGGGCATTCATTCTTGTGATGTCCTTCTATCCTACATGTGGTACACCAAACAACTTTTCTTTTGTCCTTACTCCTGTTTTGGTTTAATTGAAATGTTAGATTCTTCAGGCCCTCCTTCATCTCCTCTATTGATGGATCTATCTTTTGATATTGGTTCTCTTCTAGTTGTAAGGCTGCCTGCAGAGCCTCTACCCAAGTTTCAAACTTTTGCTGTCTCAAAGGGTATTTCAAGTGTGGTAGCAGAGAATTCACAAACATATGCCTATGTTGCATATCTGTCATGAAATACTTCATCTTTCCCTTCAATCTTTTGAATATCTAGTCTATCTCCCAGACAGATTCCTCTGGTTTTTGTCTAATTTCTATCATCTCATTCATGTACTGATCCTCTGAGCTAGGCTTTTGGAATTCATTTATCAACAAGTTCTTGATATCCATAATCGTTCTGGTTTTTCATGGTGGACTGTTTGCAGCTAAGCTCATGTACCAATCTAGTGCGCGGTCTCTTAGTGTGATGGATAACTACGCAAGTTTGGTATCATCATCTATGATATGCTTTTCTTCCTAGATCTTTTCACAGATGAACAAGTACTTCTCAGGGTCCTTCGACGCCTCTCCCTCGAATTTTGGTAATTTGATGGTGGGATCATGTCCTGCCATCCTAAATTATGAACTAATACTTCCACGCGATGTAGATCCTTGACTAATGATTCATGAAATTGCTCCCCCAGTTGTTTCTCCCTGTGTATATGTACTTCCTGCTGCATTTCTTCCACTAAAATTTGGTTGTCTAAATGGTGGTGTCCTTTCTAGTGTATTAGTCAGACATGGGTTTAGGGTTCCACACTGACACTGATATGTATAGGAGTTCTTCCTCTAGTTTTTGCTCTTGGACCTCTTGTCTTCCTTTCATATGTCGCATGCGGTATTTCCTCAATCTTCTCTATAGCCCAGAGATCCTCTACCTCTTCTTCATCACTTGCCAAGCCTTCCCTCGCGACTATGGATCTCTTCTTATTGTTCATCTTGTATTGGTAGGGTAATCCACTGTGCGTTCTTCTAGTTGTTGCCATGATCTTCTTGATCCAGTATTCCTCCATCATGATTGGATCCAAGGCCTCCTCCTTCTTTCCTTTATCCATCTCTTCCTCCATTTCTTCGTCTCTTGTCAGTGCTTCCCCCCTTCCCCCATGCACGCAGGGAAGTTTAGCTATTTAATGACATTGTCATTACACCTTTGTTATACAGTAAAATATTAATGGAAGTATACAATGATCTGATATACCTACCTCTAGGACCCTTTAGGAACTATTGCTCTGCTGCACTGTAAGACTTCGCAATATCTACTGCATATTCTGTGATAAATCCTGCAACAATGTTATCTAACTAGAAATATACTGCGAGTGAAAATTTATTGTCAACTTGTTGTAACTACGTGATATACAAAAAATTCCACTCTAGCTATCTGATATGATTTATAGGGTGGTTGTCTTTCAACCTCAATATCCACTCTTGCAACACATGCGAGAAATCACAGAAAAATACTTCATGCAAGTCGCTAAATATGTACTTGTCCAAATAGTTGTGCGGTGTTAGCTTCGAGTTTCTGTTACCTTTCTGCAAAAATTCCAGCTCCTTTATTTTCAACTGTCTCTCAATATCCTACTTCATTGGTTTCCATGGTCTAAACATCCCCTTTTATATTCTCATTCTTTTAACATTTCCTCACCAGATCTGACATTATTTTCATGATTCTTCAATAGATCTCATTCACTCAATCCCATTCTGTTCCAATTGGAAACATAACCATTTTTCGGTTACTTACACCCTTCATGCTACCATTCTGGGGCTGACCTAGGTTCAAGGCTTCCATGGTTTCCAACAAAACCCCTCTAAAACGATCGACCCTCCTACTAAACCAGAAGGAAACACAACGCATAGAATGCACTACACAGCATCACCCGATCATTCGATATCATATTGATTTTTTTTTTTATGTGTAGTGTTTGCCTAAGTCAATTCTGAGCTTAAATGAACTAGGTTATGGTTAAATCGGAGAATGGGCGATGTCCTTTCATTGATCCCGGGTTTCGATGCCAAGAGAATGGGAAACCAGAGAAATTTTACATGAAATGGTGGTGGAAACCTTTGGGCTACAATCTTCCCAGGTCAGTAGATCTCTGCCCAAAATTTTCTGGTGAATGTTAGTTTGAACTCTACTAAATCTTAAATTTTAAAATCTTATTTAAGAAGTTGCTAGAATTTATCAAGAAGAGGCAATACAAAATTCTTAGTTTCCTAAAGTGAATAGTAAAATTTTACTAAAGGTACAAAAAAATACAAAATATAATTCATTTCAGAAAAATATGCACGACTAACAATTATAGGATGTGTAATGCAATATTCCTTTTCAATTCATATTGTTTATTTATATTTAGATTTGTTTATCTATTATCAAAATAATAGTGCGTTTGGTTTGCAAGTTAGGTGGGACTGGAGCTAGAGCTTGGAGCTGGGAACTTGGCCCATAGGCCCAGATTTCAAACTAAGACACTCTGATACCAAATGTAGGGGCCAAATAAATTGAACAACCATTTATTTTACAACATAGCAGTAAAATTCAAGAGTTTCCTTCATTTAGCACATTCGCATACAAATTTATCAATAATAATAAAATTTTATAATAGATTAAAAACAATTGCAAAATTTTAAATACATGGGTCTGATGCTAATAACCCTCCGTATGTCCGCTTGCCTTCTTGACCGCTGCTGCACTGTAAAACATTGCCCAAAACCTAGTTCCACCCTGCCAACTAGGTAACTTCCTAGCTCCAGGATATCATATGGATATCCTGCCCCCCATGCCCAAAACCTCCAGCAACCCCGGTGCCTGACTGATACAATCCTCACTCCAAAACTCCACTCCTCTCTGCAAAATCCAAGATCCCTCAAAGTCCATCCCCCATCTCCCGTAGAATGACCTCCCGTAAACCTCCTTCCCCTCCATATTCCTCCTTCACTGACTTCCCCCTCATTTACTCCCTACCTAACCCATTTATTACCTTCTTATCCTCCCACCGCTAATGCCCCCTTATCCCCTTTATTTAATATCTTATCCCTTTCCATGTACGTAACTCTTAATTTAATAAAATAATTTATTAACCCCCCTTTAATCCTTTACTTAATTAATTAATCCTTGGCAATCATGAATGATTAATTAATAATAAATAATTAGTTAATGTTATTTTAAGAAATAATTATTGTTTAGCTAATCTTTTAGGACATTCAGATTATTAAATTAATTATAATTAATAATCATATACATCTATTTAAGTAGGGTCGTTACAATTAAATATATTTTCATCACCAAGCCGACTTTTTCCAAATATACAGAAATGAATCAAATCTACCGAAGACTGCTCAAAGTCACCATTCCCAATCAGCAAAGATGGGAGGAGTTGTGCACTTTGATCGAATAAGGGATGGGGTGTATAATCCGAGTCAGCATGCAGAGCAGTCAAAGTCACATGGATGATTCACCAACGACCTTCCCCAAAATCAGCAAAGAATCTGACAGATCATCAACAATTCCTACAATTTTGTATTTTGTTATCTAGTTAGTTAGATTTAAAATCCACCACGTCCTGATCATTGATGACAGGGTCATTTGTAATTTTTATTATAAATACTTCAAGCTTCGAAGTATTGGGGTTTGATCTTTACGCCCTAGCAAGTTGGAAGCACTGTAATTTTTATCAATAGATCTTCCAGTAATATAAAGGGACATTTCACAGGATTCCTGCGTGTTAACTGTTGGTGAAGTTTTCTTTTCTTCGTTAAATGTTTATCTCTCTTAGTAATCATTTTTTTTTCTAAATGTGATCATTTAAAAGGATTTAAAGTTGCAGAATTTATCGTTGTATACTCTGTTTCTGGCTTTTAAAGATCTAAGTGTTTATCGTCTGATGTTATAGTAAAGAAATTCTTAATTGCTTCTTTGCTTTAATTGATTATCTCACCTTTTTCTGCTGTCCATCATTTTAATTCTAAAGAATCCATCAGTTGCATTATCCTGCCTTGTGAAAATATTTTTTAAAATTTGTTCTTTGATCTCTACCTTTATAAAATAGACCCCATAGCCCAATGGATGTGTAAACCCTATTTTAGAAAATTTACAAAACAAACAACACAGTCCTATCTATTTAACTAGCCTAATATCTGAAATCTAAAACATAGTTAAATCTTATAGAGAGATCCCTCTCTGAAACTTGCAGGGCTAGATCCCAGTTTCAAAGTGGTTGGATAAAGTTGTCTCTGATAAATTTCTTCTACCTTCCGACAACCTCTAGGACTTTATAGAGAGTTAACATAGTGGTGACCATACTGGGGAACTGAATGAACTTTCAATCCCATGATTTCTTTTCCCTAGACAAAGAAAAATTTATTTATGAACTAATCATAAAATCTAAACCTATAAAGAGATAATGTACAACGGTTGTTAAAATTTTGTACATATTATTTTAGATCCATTAAAATTAAAGAATTATGGCTCCTAAATAAGTTTACACCAGATCTCACCCAGATCCAGAACCTACAATAGCAAATGACAATCCAGAACAACTACTTAGAAAGAAAATCACTGCAGAAGGTTCCAGAAATCACAGCCCTCTTCATAGGTCCCCTTATCTTCCAGAGAAGCTTGTTTCCCTTTAGGATCTTGAGTTTGACACCCCTTTTGAACTAATCCTTTTTAGAACAAAATCTGACAGTTTTGTGACTGAAACAATTTTAGATCAAACCATCCTACAACCCCAGACCCCTGAAATACTCTCTCCCAAGGCAGACGCTAATCAAAGATTTCTTCAGGAGCTTGACAAGTTAGAAAACTTAGTAGAAAACCTTGATCAAGCCATATACCAAGCTCACTTCCAGCAGTCAGTCAAACTTTTTGCCTTAACTATTGTTGCAGCTTCTGTAAAACCTCAACCAGCTCACTCTGTTCATCCTCCACAACTTCTGTCACTTCCCCTCCAATCACATAGGTTGTTGTTCAGCCTCCTCCACCTATCATGGCAACCAGGTATGCTCCCTTGGTGTTGGAATCCCCCTTACACGCCATTCCCCAGGACTATCAAACCATAATTCCATAGTTTGATGGCATTGGGCCTCTTAATGCACAACAACATGTTGACAAAATGAATGACTATTTTGATTTGCAGGAAGTAGATGAAGCTGACATTCAAATGAGACTCTTTTCATAGAGCCTAACTGGGGATGTTAAGAAATGGTTCAAAGCCTTACGTCATGCTTATATGGTTGACCTTTCTTCTTTTCAAAGAAGTTTTATCGACATATGGGAGGTAAAGAAAAATCCTCTCCAGATCTTGTCAGAATACGAAAACATCAAAAGGAACCAAGGAGAGATAGTGCAAGACTATTTCACCCGCTTCAACAATCTGTACAATGCAATTCTGACATATACCAAACCACCACAAGGATTGGCATTAATAAAATTCCTCGACAGTTTTGACGTTGATATGTCATATTAGATAAGGGAAATAAATTATGCCACTCTCGAAGTCATGCAAAAAAGTGTAGTAAGTGTAGAAGCCAACATGTTAGCCAGAAGAGCCAAGCAAAGGACATAAAGGAGAGTCACGATTAAAGAGGAACCTTCCACTTCCTCTTTAGATGCCAAACTGGATTCCTTAGCTAGAGCGATGGATAGGATGATGGAAAGACTTACTATAGTTGCCAGAAATCCTCCAAGGGAAAACCAAGCTGCTCCTCAAACTTAGAATCTGAACTTCAAAAGAAATCCCCCCAAAATCAGACAGAGAGATCCTAGGGATCAAAGAGAAAAGAGGGGTCTTGATCATCAGATCAGAGTACCCCTTTAGGAAAATTACATTGATGAAGGTGAGGAGATAATCGAAGAATTGGATGACACTCATATAAACCTCATGGCGTTCACGATGATGAATCCCTCTTCCTCACTTAGGAAGAGCAAGAACTTTTTCTTCTTTCACAAACAGAGGTAAACGAGGAAGTAGAGGAAACAAAATAGCAGGCATTTGAAAATTCCATCATGGAGGTGCACAGGAAATACAATCTAAGAAACAAAAAGGAGAATGACAATCCTCCAAAGAAGGAAACCGAAATGAAGAAAACAGTCGAGACCAAGAAAACCTCGGAGAGTTCTACCAAGAAAGTACCTGAGAAGAGTAATGTTGAATCTCCTGTAAAAAGAAACCCCACAATTTTAAAAAGATCAAATCAGACTAAGGTTTCATCAACTAGTCAACCAAGTTCTTCTGCCCAGAAGACTATGGTAGAAAAATCAAAAATGCAGAGCCTAAGAAAAACTTCCACTACTTTCAGGCTTGAAGGGGAACTAGCCAAATTGAAGATTCCCATTCCCCTTTCCGAGATAATCAGTAAGAACGCTTACAGGTCGCAAGTGATTAAAGCATTGAGAATTGAGCCAGATATAGGCATGAAGGCCTTGACTGTTGGATCGAAAAATCATTCGGATACGGTAAATCTTACTGATGATCAATGTGAGCTCTTATTTGGCCCTGAGGTTGATGGTCAGAATGATATCGGTGTCATTACCCCTTTCTACATCAACATGAATATCCACGACCTAATTTTACATAATGCTATGCTGGATTCGGGTGCCTCTCACAACCTGATGCCTAAAGCTATGATGGAGAAGTTGGGACTTGAGGTCATCTGACCCTACAAAGATTTACATTCCTTTGACTCTAGCAAGTTTAGGTGCTTGGGCGGATTACAGATTTATATATCACTCTAGTTAAAATCCCAACAAAAAGCATGGTTATGGATGTCATGGTTGTAGACATCCCCCCGAAATATGTTATGTTGTTATCCATGTCTTGGGGGGGAAAGTTGAAAGACATCTTGCAGTTAGACATGTCTTATGCCACAATTCCAGTATTTGGACAACATAGAAGGTTGTACAGGGAGACTCTGATGAAATACATGGTCAACAGTCAAGAAAAGACACATAACTACCCACTGTATGTTGCACATTCCGATCTAGATTCCTTCGTTATGTATAATGATGGTGACCTGGAAGAACAAATTGCTCAGCTGGAAGATGATACACCTGATCTGAAAGAAGATAAAGAAATCATTGAGGTAAGAATAATTGCAACTGTAGAAAGTGAGGAACTGCCAGCAAATTTCTAGAGCATGGATTTTGATTGAGCTGTGAGAAAGGAGGGAGATGGATATGGATTTTGGTTGCACAATAAAAAATCAAGGTATTCAGAGAGCTACTCTTACAAACTGAATTTTCAGTGCCCTAACAACATAGTCGAGTACGAAGCTTTGATGCTCGGCCTGAAACTAGTAAAGAAGGTTGGTGCCAAACAAATTATGGAAAGAGGTGATTCTGAACTAATTATCGAACAAATTAAAGGTGAGTATGCAACAAATATCCTAGACTTAGAGCTTATAGGAATCCTATTTTGGATGCCCTTCAATGTTTCATAGAAATTGATTTGCACGTGATGCCCAGGGGACATAACATATTAGCAGACGGACTGGCTACGTCGACAACTACATGCAAGATACCTTTTCATCCCACTCTCCAATACACAGTAGAGGTGAAGTGCATATGGACTGTCCCAGACAACATCAGATACTGGAAGGTATTTGGGAATGACGATCAATTTGAAGATTTTCTACAGTGTAAAAATGACTTCGAATGTACAAATATAGACTTAGAAAATGATGACGATGATGTAAATAAATCTGTTTTTGAAAATGGTAGTGTGAATAAAGTAGATTCGGATGAATTGAATGAATATGAAATAGATTCTGACATTTTTCATTTAAAAAACAATGTGTTACCTAGAGGTTTAGTTCCGTTAGAGGACCTATTTGATTTTAATGATGTAGTGAAAAAACCCAAAATTGAAGCTAGTGGTAAGGAGGTTGAAGAATGTAACATAGGGATAGAAGAGAAGCACAAGATGCTAAAACTTTCCAAATCTTTACCCCCTGATCAGAAACTCCAATACATTGAACTTTTTAAGGAATATGTAGACGTGTTTGCCTGGGGTTATGAAGATTTAAAATCTTACAACACAAGCATCATACAACATGGGATCCTGATAAAAGAAGAAAACAAACCTTTCAAACAGAAACTTAGGAGAATCAATCCCAAGTTACTTCCCCTGATAGAAAAAGATACTAAAAAGATGTATGATGCGAAAATCATAGTTCCCTTAAGATTTTCCAAATGGGTTTCTAATATGGTTCTGACCAGAAAGAAGACTAGCGAAATCATTCTTTGCATTAATTTCCAAAACCTGAACAAACTATCCCTAAAAGACAATTACCCTTTGCCCAAAATGGACCACATATTACATAAGGTAGTTGGGGCCAGCCGAATATCCTTACTAGATGGTTTCTCAGGCTGTAACCAAGTTCTCTTCCACCCAGATGATCAGGAAAAAACAACCTTTACCACACCCTGGGGAACCTTCATGTATGTGAAGATGCCCTTTTGGTTTGATGAACGGTGGTGCCACTTTCCAAAGAGAAATGGACATTTATTTCGTGGAAAAGCTTGGTAGATTTATAGTCATTTATCTGGACGATGTAACATTTTACTCCCAATCTAACGAGGAACATTTACAACATCTCAGACGAGTGTTTGAGAAGTGCAGAAAATTTGGGATTTCCTTGAATCCCAAGAAAATCCTTTTCGGGTTAGAGGAAGGCAAGTTGTTAGGACACATAATCTCTAAGGATGGAATTAAAATAGATCTCCGTAGAATAGAGGCCATCCAGAAACCAGAACATCCTAGGAACATTAAAGAGTTGCAATCTTTCATTGGCAAAATAAACTTCCTGAGAAGATTCATACCCAACCTGGCTGAGCTTCTCAAGAACATCACAAATATGTTGAAAAAAGACACAAAAATAAAATGGAACACTGAATCCAAACAATCATTTGAGCATGTTAAGCATGTACTCACACAAGCTCCAGTATTGATCACTCCATACTTCACCAAAGATTTTTAACTTTTCTCTTTTTCATCCGAACACACCATCGCAACAGTACTACTACAGAAAAACAACGAAGGGTATGAACAAGCCATAGCCTTTTTCAACAAATCCTTGAGAGATGTTGTGTTGAATTATAAAATAATGGAGAAACAAGATTTTTCTCTGGTGAAACCCATAAAGGATTTTAGAGTCTATATTCTCCATTCCCACACAATTGCTTATGTTCCAAATGTAGTGGTAAAGGATATTATAACTCAGAATAATCCAGATGGTAGAAGAGGAAAGTGGATTGTTGTTCTTTTGGAATATGATATAGAGATTAAGCCTACTAAACTGATCGAAGGTCAAGGTCTAGCAAAGTTGATGGTTGAATCCAATTTCCATGGTTTAGATATTAATTTCTTGGCTGCAGTAGATGAGCAAGGAGAGCAGGCAACTCCAAGCGTGAAAGAGGTATTCCTAAACTCTCCATGGCACACAGACCTGATATTTTTCCTACATAATTTACAAGCTCCCCCTAGTATAACTAAAACTAATGCTAGGTTTTTGAAGTTAAAAGCATTGAAATTTTGTATTCTAGAAGGTAATCTTTATTGGAAAGATCCTAGAGGTATTTTTCTCAATTGCCTGTTAAAAGACAAAGTTGACAAGGTTTTGTAGGATTTTCATGCAGGAGACTGTGGTGGGAATCTGAGTTGGAATACTACAACTAATAATATCCTCAGAGCTAGGTTTTACTGGCCCACATTGTTTGTTGATGTACATCAAAAATTCACCTCATGCCATAAATATCAAGTGTTTGAAAGTAAAAAGAAACTTCTGCCTTTGCCCCTGAAACCCATCTCAGTTGAAGCTCCTTTCCAACAATGGGGTTTGGACTTCATCGGAGAGATACACCCTCCTTCTTTGGGCCAACACAGGTGGATTCTCACTGCCACAAACTATTTCACGAAGTGGATCGAAGCTATACAATGCAAGCAAGCTACTGACTCTGTCATCATTAAATTTCTAGAAAATCATATTTTGTCTCATTTTGGATGTCCTAGAAAAATCATAACTGACAATGCAACAACCTTCCCATCCAAAAATCTCATAGAGTTTTGTAGCCAGTATCACATTACTTTGGGAAACTCCACAACTTATTACTCTCAGGGCAATGGGCTGGTTGAGTCCTCCAATAAAAATCTGGTGAATATCATTAAGAAGACATTGCAAGAAAATAAGAAGTCCTAGCATAACAAGCTAGTTTTCGCACTTTGGGCTGACAGACTGGCCACCAAGAGATCAATTGGTATGTCTACATACCAATTGGTTTATGGCACTGAAGAAATTTTCCCTACCTCTTTGGGGTCCCCGTCATGAAACTATTGCAAGAGTTGCAAGTTGAGCCAAATGATTCCAAAAGAAGAATAAAACAAATGATCCATTTGCAGCAGTCCATGGAAGAAGTATACAACAAAACTTAGGTCATCCAGGAAAACATCAAAAAGATTTTTGACAAGAGAACTAAAGAAGATGATTTTGAGTTAGGTGATTTGGTACTAAGGTGGGATTCTAGGAATGAAGATAAGGGTAAAAATGGGAAGTTTTATAGCTTATGGAAGGGCCCTTACATGATTCAGGCATTCAGAGGAAATAACGCTTTTTTGCTCAACAACAGTGATGGAACAAACCTGTTAGGCAGACCTGTGAATGGCAAGATGTTGAAGCATTATTCACCACCCCAATAAAGGCGCTAGCCACCCATTTCCATTTTACAACCCATTTGTTTTACTTGTAGTTTATGAGTGGGTGGCGTTGATCAGATGGTTGAATCCCGCAGAGAAGGCCCTAAGCCACTAGACAATGTCATCAAAATTTTCAAAATAAAACAAACCAAATAGCAGAAGAAGCTCTGGAGAAAATTTTTCAGGACATCAGGAAGAAGGATTCTTGGCACTTCACAAGGAGAGTACCATCCCCAGGTGGAGCCGTTGTTATAACCCTAAAATTTATAAGATCAACTAGTGACTGAAATTTTATCCTTGTAGTGTTTTTTGGATTGCAAATAATGTTTCATCCTGCAAATGATTTGCAAAGAAAAATAAAATAAAAAGAAAAGAAAAGAAAAATAAAAGAAAAGAAAAGAAAGATAAAAGAGGGTATAAAAGAAAATGGATAAAGCCCCATGCAATAATAATGACTTGATCCATACAGTTTAAACATGGACAAGTCCTTTTGAATTTATGTTGATAGGATTAGTGAATAAGCTTGGCTAAACCTTTTAATCTTAGCCAAGTAATTAGGTTAGCTAGTGAATAAATTTGATCAAACTATCTAATCTTGGTCAAATAGCCCCATAGTAGAGTAATTTCTTAGCCCAACAATCTAATTTGGGTTAAATGTGTTAGGTAAGTAGGTTAGAACATAGGTTAGTTGGTTTTATTTCAATAAAACATGCATGATGTTCGATGAAAGTTCATGATTTTGATGTTCGAAGTGTGTTTCCTAACCCCATGGTGACAAAAAGCAAGGGAAGCAACGTACAAAAGCCACAAAACAACACTATCCCAAGTTTTCAATGTGCATTTCGATTCGCACCCAGAGATTAAAGAGCGTGCATAGATCTACGACTGGTCTTACGACGCCTAGATCTACGACTAAGAAGAAATTCTAGACCCCCCCGACCATTCTATCTTTAACGATGGGGGGGCTCCGATATGGAGAATAAAGAGCACACATAGATCTATGGTTGATCCAGAAGCACGTAGATTGACGGTCGATAAGAGATTCCGGACCCCCTCGACCGTTCTATCTTTAATGGTGGGGGGGGTTCGATATGGGTGGTTTTTCTGGCGGGCCCCATCCCAACGTGTCGCCAATCTGTTACTTCGGACCCCCACTACTCTAAACCATTTACTCCCTACCCCCTCCCCCCCTCCGACATACTACCATACCAACATTCCTATACCATCGCCGCTTCATGACATCATTCTCCACTACCCCGCCGTCTCATGACATCACGCCTCACTATCTCCTCTTATAAGTCATGTCTCATTACTGTGCCAACGTATCCCCCTCCATTCACCTATCACATGTCATATCCCTTTCACCTATATTCCAGTCATCGCCCTACACGTCATCCTAAGCGCACCCGTCACCCTTCCTTACCTACCACCTCATACCTCAAGTGATCCATTGTCCATTTATTACAACCTAACATATCCATTAGCTTGCTGACCTATCCCCCACACCCAACGGATACTCGTTAGCCCAAATTTAACCCTGTATCTACCATTTTCACACTACTCATGCTCTCCACACACCAGAAACTCATTTTCCCTCACTGTTTCAGTCAGGGACCCAACCATAGCCATTACCCGCTAACGTTTTTTGTTTCAATTGCAGGTACCTTTTGAAGTGATGGTGACAAAATCTAAAAGATCATAGGTCGAGGAAAATCCATTCCTTCTGCCTCCTATTGATCTCGACCAGATCCCACTAGCCGATAAAGACTACTTGATCTCAGAGACCAGGTGCAAATTCGATCTTGTCGAATTACATTCATGGTTTAGGGACACTTTCCTGGATCAAAGTGACGAGATTGGGCTCTAGGAGTCCAATCTCCCCTTGTATCTTTTTCCCCAAGTCCACCAGTTTCTCGGGTTCACCCTCAAGTGCCATGTGCATTACCTTCTCGATAAGAGAGACATTGTTTCATCGTATGGGGAAACCCTTTTCACTATCACACCTGAGTCCATTTATCAAATGATGCAAATATCCAGAGCCGAATCCACCTCTCCTTTCACCCTTGAAGTTCTAACTGAAAAATACCAGAATCTTTCTTTTCTCCAGAGAGCATAGATTTTTAAGCTTTTCCTCCCAGAGGATGCTCAATTCCCCAAGAAAAATCCCCCTTACCATTCCTCCATGTTTTCGGAAAAGGGAAACCAAATCATTTCACCATTATGTTTTCTTCTCGGTTACTTCTCAGACGAATGGGTGGATGAGCCCATCTTGGGTTACCTATCCATTTTCGTTGTCGAAGAAAAAGCCACCACCCAGTTAGACTACAATAGTTTTCTAGCCGAGAACATGCATGAGCAGTTTTTCAAATTTCCCACAGAGGGTATGTTCTGGTATTCTTCAATATTGGCTTACATGTTCATGTTATTTCAAGTAGATAAGTTCTCATTCACCATGCAGAAAATGGACCAGGACGACAAACCACAACCTGCCACCTCTTGGACTTCGCTACTCAGAAGAAACTCCACAAAGTTTAATTTCAAGCAATTTATTGAGAAGTTTTATCACCCAGTGGTAAGCATGCTTAGTGGTAGGCAAGATCCAAGGATAAATGAAGAGATCCAAAGAATTTTACACCTCTCAGACCTCACCAAGACTGGAGACTGGTATCTGTATCAAAATCACATGGAAATTAGAATTTATGGATGTGAGCTACCCCCTTATAAACTTCCCAGATACGTTCCAGTTAGGATATTTTGCTTGGAATACATTAGGAAAATGATCAATTTAGATGACATACATTTTGTGTCTTTGAAGAAGAAACAACAATTGATAATTAAGGGGTAGATTGGATCCTTTATCTGCAACAGTTGAGCTATCGGGGAAGAGGTAGACACACTATTAAAGGAAATGAAGTTCAGCACAATATTCCTATGGCACTATGATCTGTGTGGGATCATTGCAGAGATGAGGTCGAAGAATAAAATTTCCCCTTATGTTCATGAGCCCAAACCAGATATAGAGAAGTTTATGAATCAAATAGAGTGGGGGGTGAACACTCTGGAAGAAGTATTACAACAATCTCCTTCAGTCATTATTTCACAAACAACTACACTACAGATACCCAAGGAGAAAATACCCAGAAATGATGCCTCGCCTTCATTCATTGAAGTTTCAGCAGAGGATTTCCAGGTGTACAATAAAATGCCTAAGATCGCTCACACTATTGACAGGTCTGGAGTGGAAGAGACCCAGTCTACCACAATAGCCTAAGGGGAACATTCATCATCTTTCTCAAGCAATCATCAGATGATATCTACTTCTTCCTCAAATAAGTAGACTGATACCACTGTGATTAACCAACCTCCACCGGGATCTGCAAAACTGAGCATTTTTTAAAAGTATGATTTAATTAAGAAGAAAAATGAGATGCTGACCAACAACACCTTTTCTCAGTTCTGGAAGCAAACGTCCACAAAACAACACTGATTGTTATGATCTTTTGATGCAAAGAAAGGTAGAATGCACATGCCATTTTTGCAGGCACAAGTGCCCCATCCAAAGGAAATCACTGATTATAAGAGGGCAACATTTGAGTTTAACACCAGAGATGTACATCCAGCTGATTAGATGGATTTACATAGGCAGATTGGAGAAATGGCTTTCTCAACATTGGCCAATGATTCCACTACTGCTGCAAAGTTATAGATTTCTCTGAACAATGTTCAGACTCAATTAAAGCTGGAGAAAATATCATCTTTTGCAAAGGATAACACAATTAAGTCTTTAGAATAATTGGTGCCCAAAATTGGCTATGACCCCTCAAATGTGAAAGCATTTGAGGATATGCTCAAGAAAAAGAATGCTGGCATATCATCTCTGAGAAAGTAATTAAAACTACCACCTACAGAAGACTCACAGGCCAAAGAGATAGCTGAGACAGAAGGTGAAAATGAGGAGATGCTAAAGTTGATCATGGAACATAATGCACAGATAAAAGAGATGGAAGCAGAGCTAGAGAGGTTAGTAAAGGAGAAAGAACAGACGGTGCCCATGGAAGTGATCCCACTGAGTGCAGTTCCCCTCACAGGAGTTAGCAGAACAAAAGCATCAACAACCACCACAACAAAACTTCCATCAGCCAACCCACTGATAGCTCTGGAAAAATATGTAGAACTAGCAAAATCAATGGAGGGAATGACCCTACAAGGAACATAAATTAATAGATTGAACAAAGAGATAGAAAATCTCCAAGAGCTTAAGTCCTCCTACTAGACAAGCTTCAACAATGAGAGGCAAACATCAGAAAAGCTCAAGCAGGAAATACAACAGCTGCAAAAGAAAAAAATGGGGGGGAAAACACTAGCAGAAGCTAAGGAGAAAATTTGGATGGATATATCCAAATCCATAAATGAAATATGGCCCATGGTGCAAATCATGTTTGAACAACATGAACTGATGCTAAGGAGCAGGCAGGCCATTGACAAGATAAAAGGAGAGTTGGGGGAAATTCCCACAAAAGCTAATGAAATCATTAAGTTTCTGAATTCAAAGACTAGGGAAGAGCTGGAAGACTTGAAGATTGAAGACAGAACATAAACTATCCTCGAGGTCAAAATAGTTCTGACCAAAAGAGGATTAATGTTGCAGCTGGAAGAGAAAATCCAAAACATGGATATCGAGGTTCAAATATTCTTTAGCAATATTGATGTGTTGCAGAAGAAAGGTCTTCCTGGTTTACTAGTTCTAAACGATACGTTAATGACCCTTTCTGACTACAAGAAGAAGATTACCATGGTGGCTAAGGACAGTTCCAAGTTTTCAGGAATTCAGGGTCGCATAACAGGAAAGGCATTTCTAGAAACACTGTAGCTAAACCTCAGTATCCAGCACGAAATTAAATATATTTTCATCACCAAGTCGACTTTTTCCAAATATACAAAAATGGATGAAATCTACCGAAGACTGCTCAAATTCACAATTACCAGTCAACAAAGATGGTAGGAGTTGTGCACTTTGATTGAATAAGGGATGAGGTGTACAATCTAAGTCAGCATGCAGAGCAGTCAAAATCACGTGGATGATTCACCAACGGCCTTCCCCAAAATTAGCAGAGAATCTGACAGGTCATCAACAATTCCTACAATTTTGTATTATGTTATCTAGTTAGTTAGATTTAGAATCCACCACATCCTGATCATTCATGATAGGGTCGTTTGTAATTTTGATTATAAATACTTCAAGCTTCAAAGTATTGGGGTTTGATCTTTACGCCCTAGCAAGTTGTAAGCACTGTAATTTTTATCAAGAGATCTTTCAGTAATATAAAGGGACGTTTCATAGGATTCCTGCGTGTTAACTGTTGGTGAAGTTTTCTTTTCTTCGTTGAATTTTTATCTCTCTTAGTAATCATTTTGTTTTCTAAATATGATCATTTAAAAGGAGTTAAAGTTGTATAGTTTATCATTGTATACTCTGTTTCTAGCTTTTAAATATCTAAGTGTTTATCGTATGATTTTATAGTAAAGAAACTCTTAATTGCTTCTTTTCTCTAATTGATTATCTCACATTTTTCTGCTATCCATCATTTTAATTCTAAAGAATCCATCAGTTGCATTATCCTGCCCTGTGAAAATATTTTTTAAAATATGTTCTTTGATCTCTACCTTTATAAAATAGACCCCATAGCCCAGTGGATGCGTAAACTCTATTTCAGCCAATTTACAAAACAAACAACACAGTCCTATTTATTTAACTAGCCTAATATCTAAAATCTAAAACATAGTTAAATCTTACAGAGAGATCCCTCTCTGAAACTGGCAGGGCTAGATCCCAGTTTCGAAGTGGTTGGATAAAGTTACCTCTCATGAATTTCTTCTACCTTCCGACAACCTTTGGGAATTTACAGAGCGTTAACAATTCCAAATCAAAGTAACTTGGATTCCTGGAAATAGACAACATATCTCCATCTGGAAAGATAACATAATGGGGAATCATCCTCTTCAATAATAAGTGGAAATGAAACCTCTAATATCATGGTGCTCTGAACATGGAATAAACACTCTATCTAACCTCTCAAGATGGCA
>ML785026.1:1272043-1293907 GCA_009831015.1 Picea engelmannii
AGGTATATATGTCAATATATATACTAAGCAAATATACCTAGTATATATACTTTATATATAATGTATTAAGTATATACTATATAAAGTATATATACTAGGTATATTTTCTTAGTATATATATTGACATATATACCTAGTATATATACTCATATATACTAAGTATATATACCGGTATATATACTAAGTATATATACCGATATATATACTCAATATATATATCATTATATATACTAAGTATATATACCAGTATATATACTTATTATATATGAGTATATATACTAGGTATATATGTCAATATATATACTAAGAAAATATACCTAGTATATATACTTAATATAGTATATATACCAGTATATATACTAGGTGTATATGTCGGTATATATACAAGTATATATACCAGTATATATATTGACATATATACCCAGTATATATACCTATATATTATATACTAATACCTAATTGGTGCCTAATACCTCCTAACAATGGTCAGACTCCTAGTGGGAGGCCAATATGCCCTATAGTGGCCATGTTTGGAAGTTTGAGGCCTCATACATGACCCATACGTGTAGCATTGAAAGGTTCCTAGAATATTTTAATTGGAGTTATTTTCATCAAGGATTATTCAAGGTTCTTTGAAAGTGAAGGTTCTTTCAAAGATTATCTATTACAATTCCTTTCTTCAAAGTACCGTGTTCCTCTATCAGTATTATATGTACCTTTGTTTATATCATGGACCTATTAATGTCACATTTACGGAAGTCGCATTTACGGAAGCCAACTTTCGTAAATGCACATTTACGGATGACAGGTTCCATATATATGCATTTAGGGAAGTTGAATACTTCCGTAAACAAAGATTTAAGGAAGCTGGCCACATACGTATATGCACATATACGGAAGCCAACTTCTATAAATGTGCATATACAGAAGCCAACTTTTGTAAATGCGTATATGCGGAAGACAACTTTTGAAAATGTGCATATACGGAAGCCACTTCCATAAATGCACATTTACGGAAGCCAACTTCCGTAAATGTGCATTTACGGAAGCCGACTTCCGTAAATGCGCATTTACGTAAGCCAACTTCCGTAAATGGGCATTTACAGAAGCCAACCATAAATGTGAATTTTCAGAAGTTGGATTCTGTATATGCACATTTATGTAAGTTGGTTTCCCTATATGTGCATTTAGAGAAGTTGGCTTATGTATATGAACATATACAAAAGTGGTCATCTTCCTTAAATGTGCATTTAAAAAAGTGGTCAACTTTCGTAAATGTGCATATATAGAAGCCACCATCTGTAAATGGGAATATGTGGAAGTGCACATATACAAAAGCCAACCTCTGTAAATGCGCATATAAAGAAGTTGGCCAACCTCCGTAAGGAAGCTGACTACTTCCGTATATGTGCATATAAGGAAGCCAAGCATTTCCATATAGGTGCATATACAAAAGCCAACTTCTATAAATGTGCATATAGGGAAGCCAACTTTCGCAAATGTGCATATATGAAATCCACTTCCATAAATGTGCATTTATGGAAGTTGACTTTGGTAAATGTTCATATACAAAAGCCAAATTCCATAAATTATCATTTACGGAAGTCAACTTTCGTAGATGTGCATTTATGGAAGTGGCTTCTGTATATGCACATTTATGAAAGTTGGCTTTCGTATATGTGCATTTATGGAAGTTGGCTTCTGTATATGCACCTATACATAAGTGGTTGGATTCTGTATATGCACATATACGAAAGTGGTCAGCTTTCTTATCGAGATTGGCCAACTTCCATATATGTGCATTTACGGATGTTGGCTTATGTATATGTGCACTTTCACATATGCCCATTTACAGATGGTGGCTTATGTATCTGCGTATTTACGAAATTTGACCACTTCTGTAAATGTGCATTTGAGGAAGTTGGCCACTTCCGTATATGTGCATATACGGAAGTCAACTTATGTAAATGTGCATATATAGAAGCCAACTTCTGTAAATGTGCATATATACAAAATCCAACTTTTACAAATGCACATTTACAGTTGGCTTCCATAAATACGCATTTACTGAAGTCGACTTTCGTAAATTCAATTTACGAAAGTTGACTCTCGTAAATGCGCATTTATGGAAGTGGATTTTGTATATGTGCATTTGCAAAAGTCAGCTTCCGTATATGCGCATTTACAAAAGTTGGCTTCTGTATATCCACATTTACAAAAGTTGGCTTTTGTACATGTGCATATACTAATGTGGTCAACTCCCTTAAATCTGTGTTTATGGAAGTGGTCAGCTTCCATAAATGCACATATATGGAATTCGACATCCATAAATGTGCATTTATGAAAGTTGTCTTTCATAAATGCAACTTCTGTAAATGTGACATAAATATTTCCATGACTTAAACAAAGGTATATATAATACCAATAAAGGAAATTTGTACTTTGAAGAAAGGAATTGCAATGGATATGCTTTGAAAGAACCTTCACTGTCAAAGAACCTTGAATAATCCTTGATGAAAAGTGATCCAACTAAAATATTCTTGGAACCTTTCAATGTTACACGTATGGGTCATGTATGATGCCCCAAACTACCAAACATGGCCACTATAGGGAATATTGGCCCCCCACTAGGAGTATGACCATTGTTAGGAGGTATTAGGAACAAAATTCAAGTCTTGAGGCATTGGTGACCATGAACAAGGCCTCAAATGACAAAACATGACATTTGTAGGGGATATTTTACCTCCAACTGAAAATAACTAAGCACCATTAAGATGCATTGTGCACCATAGATACATATTGAGGCCTTCATAATGGTTGGGGGATGAAATCAAGGGCCTTAGGCCTTGAATGAAGCTTCTCATGATAGATGGCCATGGAAGAGGCCTCCTACCATCACTCATAACCTATGTAGAATATATTTGGATTCCATCTAAGACTATGAGGGTGGTTAGGAGGTATTACACACCATAGACTGGCCTTAGAGCCTTCACAATAGTTGGGGGATGGAAAAATTAGACTTAGGACTTGAATGAGTCCTCTCATGCTTGATGCACATGAACAAGACATCCAACCACCGATCACATAATGTTTAGGGGATATTTCATATCTATGTGGGAATATGAACAACGTTAGGAGGTATTATGCACCATAGACAGGTGCTTAATAGGTCAAGGTAGTGTTAAAATTTTATGTTATAAAATTAAAGTTAGAGTATAGCACCAGCTATATTCAATAAAATAAGGTTTTGTAAATCATACTCCAACTTGACTCATTTTACTACACTTTCAGAAGCATAAAAGAGGATTGGTAAGAGGTAGAAGAGAATTCTTTAAACTTTTATATTATAAAATTAAATCTAGAGTATATCACCCGATATATTCAATAAAATAGGGCTTTGTAAATTATACTCCAACCCGACTCATTTTACTACACTTTTAGAACCATAAAAGAGGATTGATAAGAGGTAGAAGAGAATTATTTAAAATTTTATAGGGACAATATAATATTTAGGGCTTTGTAAATCATACTCCAACCTGACTCATTTTAATATACTCTCAAAAGCATAAAGAAGATTGGTAAGAGGTAGAAGAGAAATATTTAAAATTTTATAGGGACAAAGAAATGGATAATTGCTAATTGAATTTAAATATATAAAAAATGGTTATTGCTAACATAAATCAACAACAACAACAATAATAATTTAATTTTGAGGTCACGACTAAGTGAGAGACCAATTGGTGTCTCAGACCCCCTTGTGTCTTCATGGCTATCGAGATGGAGAAGCATCATTTAGGTACTAAGTCACTTGTTTTCGATCCTTTGACCATTTTCAATGCCCGGAGATGAGTCCACGGTGCATAATACCTCATAACAATGCTTTTCTTCCTAGTGGGGGATAAAATATGCCCTATAATTGTCATGTGTGGTAGTTTGAGGCCTCCTTCATGGACATTGAACCCATAAAGCCTCATTCATGGCCCGAGGCCCTTGATTTAATCTCTCAAGCATTATCATGGCCTCAATACTTGTCTATGGTGCACAATACCTCCTAAAATTGTTCATATTCCCATAGAGAGATGAAAGATCCCCTACAAATGTTACGATCGATGGTTGGATATCTTGTTCATGTGCGTCAAGCATAAGAGGACTCATTCAATTCCTAAGTTTAATGTTTGGATTCCCCAATTATTGTGAAGGATCTTAGGCCAATCTGTGGTGTGTAATACCTCCTAACCACCCTCATAGTCTTAGTTGGAATCCAAATATATTCTACATAGGTCATGAGTGATGGTAGGAGACCTCTTCCATGGCCATCAATCATGAGAAGCTTCATTCAGGGCCTAAGGCCCATGATTTCATCCCCCAACCATTATGAAGACCTTAATATGTATCTATGGTGCACAATACATCTTAATGGTGCTTATTTGTTTTTAGTTGGAGGTAAAATATCCCCTACAAATGCCATGTTTTGTTATTTGAGGCCTTGTTCATGGTTGTCAATGCCTTGAGACTTGAATTTGGTGCCTAATAACTCCTGACAATGGTTATACTCCTAGTGGAAGGCCAACATGCCCTATAGTGGCCATATTTGGAAATTTGAGGCCTCATACATGACCCATACGTGTAGCATTGAAAGGTTCCTAGAATATTTTAATTGGAGTTCTTTTCATCAAGGATTATTCAAGGTTCTTTGATAGTGAAGGTTCTTTCAAAGCTTATCCATTACAATTCCTTTCTTCAAAGTACCAAGTTCCTACTCACATGATTTTCTTCTCTCTAATGTGGCTTCCTTTCCCCGCATTTCCTCTTAGTTTATATCCGAAATAGTTGAAAGTGGTTGGCTTTCGTATACATGCATATACCCTGAAGGGCTTCCGTATATGCACATTTACCTTGAAGGGCTTCCAAGGGAAATCTCTATGATTGTGGTTCAAGTCTACACTTATTCATTGAAATGCCAATAAGTAGTGTCAGTTTGCATTCCTTCATAAAACCATCTTAACATTCTGATACACATATGTTTTCACTCAAATGTCATTAAAATGATTTTTTATTTTTTTTTCAATGTATGTTTGGATCATGATTCAATGATGTTGAATTACAACATCTTCATGGTTATTCTTGGTCTAAGAATTCAGTTTGATTGTTACTTCTACACATTTCATGTAATTATGTTAGAGGAAAGCACTAGTTCCATGATAGTTTGCTCCATATCTCTTTCTTCATGGAGCTTTTGGTGCATTTGGTATTTCGATGCACTAGCAGATGGCTTTCTTAGTGCTAGAAATATTAATACTCTATTTGATATCATTGGTACATGATATGTTGACATATATACCAATACATGATATGTCAACATATATACCGACATATATACCGATATATATATCGATATACATACTGACATATTATGCCAATATCTATATTGGTATATATACCAATAGAACATGTCGATATATATACTGGTATATACATCGACATATCATGTACTGGTATATATGTCAATATACACCGATATATATTTCGGTATACATACTGGCATATATATCGATATATGTCAGTATACATACCCACATATATATCGATATATATATATATCAACTTATATTAGAGAAACAATTTTGTGTCTGATGTTTTCAACAAACACAAATTATTCTTCAAAGTAAATTTGCATTCCCTCTTGGATTTTAAAAGGAAAAGTGTCTCCTATTCTCAAGATTTGGTTATCCATCTGTAATTTTCTTTCACTCAACTCTGTACTCATTTGGGTGCATGCGAATATAGGACCTATGCTTCGAACAGGTTAACGTGTTAGAATGCCTTTGAAAAATAGACTTGTTAATGGTCAATATACTACATTTCCTCACATCGTTGAGGATACATTGAGGTGTTATAAATGTTATCTGCATTCATGTGTTACATTTGTATTGTGGGCCTTTGGAATTGAGATCAATGAATCATTGAAGCATATGATTCTTGTAGAAGCAGAAAACCATTTCGTGTGCATGTATTTCATTCTCCACTAGTTATGAATTCTATTTGCGCATATATGGAAGTGCTTCTATATATGCATGCATATACAAAAATGATTCCATAAATGCACACATATATGGAAGTGTTTCCATATATGTGCTTCATTATATGCTCATATACGAAAGAACTTTTGTATATGCGCATATATGGAAGAACTTTTGTATATGCACATATACGGAAGCACTTTCGTATATGTGCATATACAATATATGCACATATATGGAAGTTATTCCGTATATGCGCACTTCCATATATGCACTTTGGTCTAAGAGATTCTATATATGTGCATATAGAGAAGCACTTTTGTATATTCTCTTCAGTATAAGTTCTTTTTATATGTGCATATACAGAAACGCTTCAGTATATGCATGCATATACTAAAATTGCTTCTGTATATGCGCATATACGGAAGCACTTTTGTATATGTGCATATACAGAAGTGATTCCATATATGCACTTCGGTATATGTGCTCATATACAAAAGTGCTTATGTATATGCGCTCATATACATAAGTGCTTATGTATATGCACGCATGTATAGAATCCCTTATATATGTTCTTCTATATATGTGCATATACGGAAGAACTATGCATATACAAAAGTGATTTTGTATATGCGCATATACATAAGTGATTCCATATATGCACATATATGTGCATATACAGTATATGCGCATTTACAAAAGCGCTTTTGTATATGTGCATATACGGTATATGCACATATACAGTATATGTGCATATGCACGAAGGTATGAGAGGGCACAGAGTCAATTAAGACACCCTAGGAGAAGACAACAAGCCTTCAATAAAAAATCCCAAGCAAAAGAAAGATATTCATGTAAAGGGGATGGTGATGATAGGTCTAAGTAGATGAATAAAATGAGGAGTAGAAGAGCTAGATCAAGATTGAGAGATAATCCAAAATTGTTGTTGTGAGATATAATAAATCAAAGAGAATTCAAGAGACTTTACAAAGAGTAAAGAAATATAAATAGGTAAGGAAAGAAACTCAAGGAATAAGTGAATGTCAACTTAGTCATTGGGAAAGGTATTTCATTCATTCCAGGTCCACCTAGGTGTTTTCACCAAAAATCACACTCTATTCTATGGGTTGGGATTTATAGATATTGTATGGCCCCCAAAATCCATAGTTCACTTGGTGCCAATAAATTGAGAAATGGACAAGGAAAATTTGACCCAAACAACCCCCTATTAAGCATGAACAAATGGGTTTGGGTCATTGAGTATCGAAAATGAAGCACCCCAATTAAATATGGGCCAGATCAGTGGTTTGGAGTCCACGACAAATCCCAACCAATAGGAGGGTGTCCCATGCACAAATAGAATTCACAGCTAGTGTAGAATGAAATACATGCATACAAAATGGTTTTCTTCTTATACAAGAATCATATGCTTCAATGATTCATCGAGCTCAATTCCAAAGGCCCAAAAGAAAAATGTAACACATGAATGTAGAGAACATTTGTAACGCCTCAAGGTATCCTTAACGATGTGAGGAAATGCAATATATCAACCATTAACAAGTCTATTTTTCATAGGCGTTCTAACACGTTAACATGTTTGAAGCATAGGTCCTATGTTTGCATGCACCCAAATGAGTATAGAGTTGAGTGAAAGAAAATTACATATGGATAACCAAAGCTTGAGAAGATGAGACATTTTGCCTTTTACAAGCCAAGAATGAATGCAAATTTACTTTGAAGAATAAGTTGTGCTTGTTGAAAACATTAGACACAAAATTGTCTCTAATATAAGTAGGTATATATATCGGTATATATGTCAACATGTATACCGACATATATATCAGTGCTTACCAAGATATATACTAGTACATGATATGTTGATGTATATATCTTGACATATTATATTGGTATATATACCAGTATAGATACCCATATAATATGTCGGTATATATATCAATATATATGTCAGTATATACGTTGACATATCATGTATAGGTATATATGTCAACATTTCATGTACCAATGATAAAAAATAGAGTATTAAGAATTCCAACACTAAGAGAGCCATCTCCTAGTGCATCAAAAGACCAAATGCACCAAAAGATCCATGAAGAAACAAATATGTAGCAAATTAGCATGGAACTAGGGCTTTCCTCTAACCTAACTACATGAAACATGTAGAAGTAACAATTAAATTGAATTCTCAAACCAAGACTAACCATGAAGATGTTGGAATTCAACATCATAGAATCATGAGACAAACATACATTGAAACGAAAAAAACATCCTTTTTATGATTGAGTGAAAACATATGTGGGATTGTTAAAACACGTGTATCAGAATGTTAAGATGGTTTTCTAAAGAAATGCAAATTGACACTACTTGTTGGCATTTCAATGAATAAGTATAGACTTGAACCACAATCATAGAGATTTCCCCTGGAATTATGTAAAGAAGGAAATAAAAAATTGAATGCTCAAGTACTAGATCTTCTCTTATTCTGGATTTCTATCATATTAAAACGTAATAAGTACCCAAAACTAAAACCCATGAAATGTGAGAAGAGAAAAAAAATCTTGAAAAATAATAGAAGGGGGAGTAAGAATTTACCTAAATCATGGTATTGACCTAAACAATTATGGACACATGAATTTATATACATTTATGTCGATATATATATAGGCTTGAAGCCATTACAACAATATACACCTTATGAGCTCAACATGTCACTTGCGAGAATTGAACCCGGATGAAGAGGATAACAATCATTCCTCTGACCACCCAAGATAAACCCAATGGATAATTAGTACTAAAGTTGTAAATCAAAACACAACATTTAATCCAACACTCTACCATTCATAGCAAGCAAGGACCTCCAGACTCATGTTTGTTGAAAAATGATTTGAGGTCATTTTGAATAAATACCTAGAAATCAAAATTTCCTACAAACACAAATTTTCATGGTCATGAATCAAAGTTATAATCCTCCAAACCATGGATGATCTACATGGGTTTATAAACCCCCTAACATTCTACAATGCTAACTCTCCTATCATTCTACAATTCTAACAATGTTAATATTCTACAATGATTTTATCCTTATTATTAATTAGTTTTTTATAAAAACGGCTTATTCTTTAACTTTTTGAAAAGTGATGACTCCATCTTACTACTATATTTTCATCATCTAGTTAAAACACCATAAGGAAATACTCCATAGAACCATTCATTAAAACATCGTAAGGAAATTTTCCATAGAACCATTCATTCTTTATTTTTTTAACAAAGGTTTGAGAATGCCAAAATCATGCCAGACATTGATAACTCCAAATACACCATTTAAAGTGCCCATTATCTAGTTTATGTTGAGTGTGCAATAAAACCAAGGACTATAATCTTATCATTCAATCTTAGAAAATTAGTGGAGAACTCTTAGTTGTATTCTATTGAAGTCAGGTTATGATGGGTAAAATAGACAAAATGATCTTGTTATCACATGAACTTGTCAGAGTCCTGTGGGTTTGTGGTTTCTACCTAAGTTTGTAATTTTGTCCTGTCTCTATCCTTTTTGCAGACCAAGTCTTAATTTTCCCCTTCAGTTGGCAAAGTCATTTTTTGTTTACCCCTTTGTGTTTGAGCACTCATATCCTTGGCCTCTATCACTGATCCTTTTGTCTTCCCAAACCCACAACCAATTTTCCAAATCCTTGATCGTGAAGGCCATAGTCATGAACACAAAACACAACTTTCTCAAATAGTTTGTTTCAAGATTGAAGCATAACCAGAAGACAGTTTTAATCTTTCAGCAATGAATTTTTCCGAAGCTGCCAAAGAGGCCAAAGGCCCAAAGGCCGATCCGCGAACCAAATCTCGGTCATTGTTTTGAAAGGGAAGATCTGATCGATTGATTTGGAGGGGACAGATTTGAGTCATTGATCATGAAAGCCTCATCCAAGATCGTGATATCAACAACCACAGTCCATTGCGAGAACGCAACATGCTCGGGCGATAATTTTCTTGAGCGGTCCCGCAATTGAAACCAGTAAGTCAAGAGTGATACGTGGCAAAGGGAGATGGATTGCGGGCCCAAAAGCGGTCTAAATCTAAACCACCTTTGAGTATCCACGCAATCATGTGCTCATATAAAATCCTATCCAAGAGTAGTGCATGGTCATCGCTTACTCGTTGGGGAATGCGAGTTTTCATCAAGCACCTCACTCCACATCACCCCTGTGCATACGCTATTAGCCTTCCATATGAAATACTCACATTGGACAAGCAAGAATATATGCATAGCCTCGAGGCGATGGGATTGACTCGTAGAAATCATTGGCACCATATGAGAATAGTAATGGGTGTCAGGCCTAGTCCTAATCCTAATGAAGACAATTATTGAATATTGTGGGTAGCAATTGAGACCTCGCCTCATCCCATAAATGGGGAATGTTGCAGAGAGCAGCCATGAAGGCACATTGACGATCTGAAGCTTCCTTATGGGAAATTTTTTCTGTAAAGTACATAATTATGTCTGGCTCGCATCTAACATCATGAAGTCTGCACAGCCTGACAGAGTGGGCGCAAACTGAAGGCTTTGAAGACAATGATATGATCACATTCCTAGTGGTTGCATCATTTTAGTATATATAGGCAGTTTTGATATTTTGTTAAGGTTGAATGGTTGAGCTAGGCTCCCTGCTATTGCAATAGTTTTATGAAGAACACTGGTTCTCTGGTTATGTATTTGTTTTTTAGACATATTTGTTAATCTAAGTCAGCTTTCTTGCTCCATCTTATTTTCATCTGATACTGAGAGAGTTCATGAATGACTGATTCACATGAATTGTTGTAACTGTATTATGATGAATGTTTTGATTATAGTGATGTTATAATTTCTTTCAGTTTCATTGAAATTTGAATCCAAGGGGATCTTGTGTTTTAGTTTTTCCTCCTTAGGTTTCTTTAAGACCTGATGTCCATAGTAGACCTCTACACTCTCCTCTCCAAAGACTTCCCTCTTTTCACCCTTACTCCAACTTACTAACTAGAGTTGATTCCAGACCTCAAATGCTTGTGCATGCTAGTCCAGGTTTCTGAGTTAGAACGTTATTATCATTGAGTCTGTGCCCATTTGACATCTTTAAAACCAACCTATGACATATAAACTGATGGGTGTTGGGATCACCTTCAATGCAATCTGAAGGTGACTTCTAGAGCTAACATTTTTGGCACCATTTCTGGGGAACAAATTGAATACATTTTCCTGGGATAGAACGACAAAGAAACTTTGATTCTGAAGGTGCATCAGATATTAGTACCATTGAATATCGCAACTTCCACCTGGAGACTCCATTGTTTCAACCCCACTCTTTCAGTTCTGGCTCCTAAAGGCAGACACACAAGGTCCACTTCACTATTGCCTCTAGCAACATCTGAAGCTGACCCAGAGGAAATTATCAGAAAGGGAAAGATCGCTTAAAAAGGTACCTCTACTGATGTACTAAGTTTTTCTGATAATTTCCATAATCCCTCTTTACAAACTCCAGTAACTTTTTCTAATTATCCTATTATACAAACTGTTGGAGTTTCAAGAAATTTAAGTTTTGGGAGTTTTCCTGTCGATTTCTCCCCTCCTATTCTTGGTTTGGAAGGAGAGAGATTTGACACCCCTTTCTCCCCTAAATTTTTGAAGTGGAAGGAGAAATATTTTACCTTAGAAGACTTTCCTACTCCTCCTGATATTAAAGTTGTAGTTCAGAAGGGGAAACCTCGGTTACCTCTAGGCCCTCATCTTTATCTCTGAATGCTCTGCCTTTTCCTTTTTCTCCCAGAAGCACAACCCCAATCTCGCCTGTCCAAAATCCATCTCCTCCTGTTTCTCCTCTAGTTCGCGTCCAAATGGCAGGTGCTAATCCTCCTAGGAAGAGGATGGTTGAGATATTGGTTGCTAGATACGTCCCTCTTATTTTACCTCAGCCTATGAATGCTCTCCCTGTTAGAATATAGAAGATGGTGTGTTCGTTTTACCATTGACGATACCCTCGTCACCCAACCATAGGCCGAAGCCTCCCTACGAGCACCTTAACCTTGACTGAGAATTACTCTGGAAGCAAACCCTAGGCTAGATATCCAAACAAAGGATAGTGCACCTTTCCCCAAGGATAGCGCATCACAAAGAGCTGATCAGATAGTCCAAACCCTAGCCAAGAAATAGTCAAGCCAATACTGAAAACTAATTGCTGTTGTAGCTACACCTACAGCTCTCCTCCACATGTGCGCACCAGACTGAGAACTGCAGTGTGCACCAAACTGGGAACTGCAATTCTGAGATGTTGTCAAATGAGAACTGGTGCCCTATATTTATACCAGTTCTGCTAGATCTACTGGGGCTGACTTCTCCTACTATACATGTGTCTGTTAAGTATATTATTATTAATTTTTGTCGACTTCTTCTCTTGGAGGCTAATAACCTAATATTAATTATCTTCTTGAGCCGACAAGACTTCTAGGGTTATTAGCGAAATAATTAGGGTTTCTATTGCTTCTCGAAGTCTCCTATTCTCATCAGGTTCACACGTGGAGGTAAATACCTCCCACAGCTACCATAATACTAACACTCCCTCCTAGCTAGAGAGGTATTTACAGGTAATGGACTTTGAGCACAAAACATACCATTTACCCGGTAGCATCAATATAGTCATCTAGACTATTTCATGACTAGATCATGAGCATCACCATCACTATCAGTTGCATCATCTCTCGAAACCATAATTCATCTGAGTAATTAGACATGATGTTGGATAAGTCACTCTTACCATAGAGTGATACAAGAAGAGTAAATGCTCTGAATTGTTTTCCGTCTGGAAAAATATCTGTTCATCTCCAATAAGTTGTTGATAGTCTTCAAGGCAATTAGAAAAAGGATAGAACACAACTGTGTCTATTCATAGTAGTACATAACTACAATCCAGTGGTACACTACCACACCAAGTAACACAAAAGTACTTGATCAACAACGTATGGTTGCGAACAATGGAACATATCCACCACAATAGTTTTCATCTACTGTCATACAGTCTTCATAACAAACATCTGATAGCATCCTGCATAGAAACAATGTTATGATATAAATTGATTTGTCTGGGCCAATCTTTCACTCACATCTGTGAGCTCTGAAAGAATATTTGCCACAGTAGTCTTCATCTACTGTCATATGATCTTCATAAAAAACATCTGATAACAATCTGCATAGAAACAATGTTATGATATAGACTGAATTATCTGGGCCAATATTTCACTCACATCTGTGAAATATGAAATAATATCTTCCCTCATCAGCAATGGGCTATCTGCCCTATTCTTCTCAAACAAGGAAGAAAGATTGTTTCTGATTTTTGAGCATGGACCATTCCTCACCCTGGGCCATTCTTCCTACACTAATCAAAGTGCACCTTGGATAGAATGTATAAACCCTAAGGAATGTCTAAGTTTGGACCACTCCTCACCCTGGGCCATTCCTCCTACACTAATCAAAGTGCGCCCTGGAGAGAATGTATAACCCTAAGGAGTGTCTATCCTGGACCATTCCCCACCCTAGGCCATTCCTCCTACACTAATAAAAGTGCGCCCTGGAGAGAATGTATAACCCTAAGGAATGTTTGTCCCTGATTGTTGAGCCTGGACCATTCCCCACCCTAGGCCATTCCTCCTACACTAATCAAAGTGCGCCCTGGAGAGAATGTATAACCCTAAGGATTGTCTTTCCTGCATCAACCTCCAAAATGTACCATTCCTCATGTTAACCACAATGAGAAATCGTTGTCCGGTGAGGTGGGCCAGTCTTCTTGAGTAACCCTCAAGAAGAGAGACTGCCCTAGACCACTCCCCATGTTAACCACAGTGGGAAGTCGTTGTCTATGATACATCAGTAATCAAACTACCTCCCATGTTAACCACAATGGGAAGTCACTGTCTGTCAGAAATTTCAATCCACTTTCCGAACAGGAAAGCATCTGTCCAAGATGGACTATTTTTCAAATTTAAGAATGAGTGTCTTCAATAATGTTTTCAGTGCTCCCTCCTAACTTGGAGATTCATTTCTTCCTTTTTCAATAAGAAGGAAGTTGTTTCCATGAGCTCCATCTTGAGTACACAAACTCTTTCATATTGGATAGAAGCTTTACCAAAATGTCTGCTTATCTGCTCATCTATGGAGTTATGTATTGGAGAAATCATTTTCTCCTTTCTGGACTTCATCGTGTATAATGTAATGCTTGATTTCAAATGTACTTTAGTCTGGAACACTGTGAAGGCTTCATGTCGATCTGAACAATAGAGTATATCATAGTTGGAGAACTAGAACATATCCATGTGGTGCTTCTTCTGTCATCATGAGATCTGATCTACTGAGTAGTCATCTTGATGTTATAGGAAATATTTCACCACGCTTCTGTTGTGCACTAGAGGTTCTCCACCAAGTTATCTTTTTCTATTTGCATACAGGAATCTCTTTCTGGTATGCCTCAAAGTCTTGACATTTCTCTTCATACGCCCTTTATTCAATTTCTCTGGAGAACATTCTTTGCATTCATCTGATGTAGAACTCCAACTCACGGATGATATAATGACTTATATAGAGATAAGTTTGGTGTACTGGAACAAGTAATTATCATAGTCTTCTCCCTCTATCTGGGAGAACCTCTGGTTCTAGATCTTGAAATTATTTTATTCATAGGTTTTCCATACACAGTTCTTCATCATGGATTTCAGTTATTCTGCTTGATTGCTTTCATATCAGGCTGGTAATCTTGTGATTCTTAGTATTATGACTGGTTGTTCTAGATTTTCTTTCTTTCTTGGAATGTTCATGTTCTTCTTCATGTTTTTCCTTAGCTCTTGGGTCCATGGAGTTTCTTGTAGATTCCATGTTCTATAGATTCCACTTCTTCCTTGTATCATAGGATTAAGGATCTAGATGGACAACTAGGAATACTTTAATGTTTTTCTTCGAAGAGGTCTTCTTCTGTGGTTGAACTGAACACGTACTGTCTTTCATGGCTGCTACCATGGATATATACATTTCATCATCTTCAATGGATCATAGGATTAGCTCCCTCCTAATCCTTGCTTCAAGTACAAGTGTATATAATCTGCTCCCTCCATCTAACAGAGTCCATGCTTCCATCTGCATCCTTATTGTCTTCTGCAATGTATAATTGGATTTCTTGTCTTAACAGAGTCCACGCTTCTGTCTTGTTGCCTTCTACAAAACGTCATAAGTCTTTTCCAATTTCTTCTCGATTGCTGACTTCTTTCTGTCTTTGCTTCTTCTAAGTCTCTTCATGATTGATTTGGCTTATCTTTCAATAGCTTCCACATGATTTGTATTTCATCCTTTCATGTGTGTTATCTAATTATATCCATTCTTATCTCGTTTGTTCTTCCATAGGTATAGTTCTTCTTGGAACATATTGTGGATATGAAAGATATGTAAAGAGATGGTGCAAACAAGATATGTATAAGAAATAAGAAGAGTATTGTTACCTTTTAGTAGAAGAAGTTTCTTCCATTCTGCTTAGTCTTCTTTGTAGGTTCCGATGCTTCGTGTTTCTCCTTCTTTTTCTATGGCTCAGGACAATGATTCTTGTAGTGACCATACTTTTGACAGTTGAATCATTGTACTTCTGAAATGTCTTACTCTTGATTTGGCTTCCTCCTTGATCCAAACTTCCTTCTATTCTTGAAGTTCTTGAATCTTGTTGTGAAGGATTTGATCATCGTACTTCTTTTGGGGTTTCTCTTTTGCACTGATCCTTGATTCTAGCAAGTCCAAAGTTCTTCAAATGTCAGATACTCCTTTCTTGTGTTCATGCTTGCGACAAATGCATCCCACGTCTTAGGAAGACCATTGAGTACTATGTTCACCAATTCCTTCTCTGAGATGATCTCTTCAATAGCTTGTAGTTGATATCTTAACTGAAAGATTATCACAAAGTATGACATTATGTTGTCTTCATCATTCATCTTCATGTCATGGAGCTCATTCTTCAAACTCATAACTTGTCCAATGTTTTTGACCGAGATGATATTTGTTAGGGAATCGTACATCTTCTTCAAGGAGTCAAGATGGGAGATGTAGGGTATCAAGTGGTATTTTATAGAATCCACTATGATACTCATGGAATTGATGTCAACATCTTTGAACTTCTCCATAGCTGCAACATTTTGTGGTTCCTTCTCTTCTCCTTCTTCAAACTCTGGCTTCACGATCTTTCCTTTCACAATATCCATCACTTTATTCTTAGCAAGGATGAGCTCAATCCTTTTCTTCCATGCTCTGAAGTTAGAGGCTCCATCTAACTTGTTCTCAGACTTCATAGAGTTCGTCATGGCTTGCTTGACTTGGTCAAACCCTAGATTTGACCAGAAATCCAAACTTCACGTCTTAGCCTTCTAAAAGTACCAGGAGATGTGCTGGGCTAGGGTGCACTGATCTATCTGAAGATTAGGTCAATCCCTTCACTTAAGGTGCTTCAACAAGAGGTTTAGGGTTTCTGCAACTGCATCTACTAGTAACCCTAGTTGTAGTGTCTTGGAAGCTGCTTCTACTAGTAACCCTAGCAACAGTTCCTCAGCGAGCTCAATATCCTAGCAGTTATGTTTCCTTCCAGTGTTTAGACTGTCTAAAGGAGGTGTGGGCCCATAACCCGCTAGAATATAGAAGATGGTGTGCTCATTTTACCATTGACGATACCCTCGTCACCCAACCATAGGCTAAAGTCTCCCTCCGAGCACCTTAACCTTGACTGAGAATTACTCCAGAAGCAAACCCTAGGCTAGATAGCCAAACAAAGGGTAGCGCACCTTTCCTCAAGGATAGCGCATCACAAAGAGCTGATCATATAGTCCAAACCCTAGCCAAGAAATAGTCAAGCCAATACTGAAAACTAGTTGCTGTTGCAGCTGCAGCTGCACCTGCAACTCTCCTCCACATGTGTGCACTAGACTGGGAACTGCAGTGTGCACCAAACTGGGAACTGCAATTCTGAGATGCTGTCAAATGAGAACTGGCACCCTGTATTTATACTGGTTCTGCCAGATCTGTTGGGGATGACTTCTCCTACTGGACATGTCTCTATTCAGTATATTATTATTAATTCTAGCTGACTTCTTCTCTTGGAGGCTAATAACCTAATATTAATTATCTTCTTGAGACGACAAGACTTCTAGGGTTATTAGCCAACTCATTAGGGTTTCTCTTGCTTCCTGGAGTCTCCTATTCTCATCAAGTTCACATGTGGAGGTAAATACCTCCCGCAACTACCATAATATTAACACTCCCAACCACAGACTACCTTAAATACATGCCCCAATTCACAGGGGAAGGAGACGTGGTTGTAGAAGAGAACCTTGCATCCTTTTATAGATTTGCAGAGATTTAGGTCATCGAAAATGAAGATGTGTGGATGAGAGTTTTTGTACAGAACCTCGATGGTGATGCTAGGGACTAGTTCAAGGACTTGCCTCCTAGGTCTATTGACGAGATTGTTGCTCTGGATGATTCATTCTTAAGACACTAGGGGAATAAAAAAGATCTCCTTTATTATATTATAGAATTCGGGGCACTTAAGAGAGAAGAGGGGGAATCTATTTCAAACTTCTCGAAGAGATTTAATAAGTTGTATAAAAAGATTCCTACTGAAGTTAAACCTTCGAAAACCTCGGCCAAGATGACTTCTGCTAGTGCTTTCGACCCTGATTTTTGCCTCCAGTTGAGAGAAAGAAGGGCTACCTCCTTGGCTCATATGCAATATGCACCCCTTGAAGTAGAATCCAATATATTGGCAGCTGAAAAACTTAGGGGTAAAGCTGATAGAGATAGAGGAAAAGGTAGGTCTGAAACTCCGACTTCTAGTTCCTTTGTTGTGCCCCCCTCAAATGGATGAAGTGACCAAGCTACTAAAATCATTTTCCTCTGGAATGGAAAGGGTCAAATTAGAAGGAAAGAAGAACTATAGGAATTCCCAAAATACCGAGAATAGGGGTAGTTTCAAAATACCAACTAATGCCCCTTAGATCATCTAAAGAGATCAGAGAAGCAGGGACAGAGATGACCAGAAAATCCAAACTCCTCTCCAAAATAACCTGGTTACTGGTGAAGATGAAGAGGAGGAAGAAATTGACCATGAGATCCATTTCCTTGGAGATACCTCTTCATCTTCTCATTTGACTCATTCTGCATACGAAGAGGCCCTCATGGGTAATCAATTGAATGGGATGAGCAAAGGAGAAAAGACCAGCAACGATCCAAATAGATATAACCTCAGATCCAAGAAGAAAGAAGAAAAGCCTGACATTCTTGAGCGGCCTGCTAAAGCCGAGAAACCCGCTAAAGGTATGGCAGACAACAACAAAGAGAGGGAAGCACACAGTCCCACACCAACAGTCAAAGGTCCTATCCTAGAGGTGAAGGATATTTTGAAGCCTCCCTCCTCCTTTAGCCTTGAGCATGAGATTCAAAAGATTAGAATCCTCGTACCTCTCTAAGAGTTAATCAAGCATGAAGACTTCAAAAGGTGCCTCTCCAAAATGTTGCAGCCCAAACCTTCGTACCATTCCATAGACTCAGTTAACCTCCAAGATGAAAGGCCAGTTGTCATATTAGGGCCTTTGGTGGAGGATAGATATGACTCCTCCCCCCCCTTCTACACTTCATTAAACATCCATGATATGGTGATGCATAACTACTTAATGGATTCAGGGGCATCTCACAATATTATGCCTAATATTGTCATGGAAGAGCTCGGGTTGGAGGTGATCAAAACCTACCATGACATGTATTCTTTCGACTCCAGAAAGGTGAAGTGCCTTGGGGTTATCAAAGACCTGGTCGTTTCTCTGTTCCAACTGTCGATGAAGAGCGTGGACATCGATATCGTAGTGGCTGATGTTCCCCCTAATTTTGGGATGCTCCTATCTATATCTTGGATAAAGAGATTGGGAGGAACCCTACAGATGGACCTTTCATATGCCACCATTCTTGTATTTGGGGGTGAACAAAGGAGACTCTACAAGGAAGTGCAGCTCGCATACATCATCAATGATGAAGCAAACCCCACCAACCATCCTATTTTTTCTTTTGACACTGATTTGGGATCCGACATATTTCATCTGACTGATACTCTTGAACCTCCTCTTGAAATCAAAAAACAGTCCACTTCTTTTTTTTTAAACCCTCCTCCAACTGCCTCTGTTTGGAAAAGTTTCTTTGATGGAGCCTCTTATAAGGAATGTATTGGTGCTGGAGTAGTCTTTATTTCACCATGTCAAGAGACAATACCCTTGTCCTACAAGTTATAATTTGAAGCTACCAACAATGTGGTGGAGTATGAAGCTCTTGTTTTAGGTTTAAGAGCTGCAAAGGACACGGGGATAGAAGAGCTATCAGTATTTGGAGATGCAGAGATAATTGTTCATTAGATCAAAAATATTTATCAAGCTAATCATCCTAGGCTCAAAACTTACAGAAACGAAGTGTGGGACCTAGTTGACAGTTTCTTCTTGGCATTCAACATTTCATTTATTCCAAGAGAGGAGAATACCATGGATGATTCTTTGGTTGTTTCGGCAAGCCATTTCTAAGTCCCACTACCACCTAAACTCAAGTATGATTTAGAGGTGAAATATAGACCCTCTATACCTGACAATGTCAAGCATTGGAAGGTGTTTGAGGATGATCTTGAGATCAAAAAATTCCTTGAGTTCGTTTATGAGTTCTCTGCATTACATATTGATCAAGATCATGATTCTGAAAGTAACCCTCATGCTGATGTATTTGTAAATAAAATTGCTAATCACCATATTGTTCAGCTACCTACCAACCACATTCCAAAGGGACTAGTTCCTTTGGAAATATTGTTTGATGGGAATGATGTGGTAGTAAAATTTAAAGGCTCAACTGATGATGTTGATATAGCTGAGTGAAATATTGGCACAAAGAAGGACCCAAAATTTGTCAAGTTGTCAAGCAGCTTGTCAAGGGAACAAAGGGTTGAATATGCAGAGCTATTAAAAGAATTTGCTGATGTGTTTTCTTGGACATATGAAGATCTCAAAACATATGACACGAGTATCATTGAACATAAGATACCATTGAAGGAAGAGGCCAAACCATTTAGGAAGAAATTGAGACAAATAAATCCTATGTTGTTGCTTGTTGGTATAGGGGCAGACCTAGGGTTCAACGCTCAAGAGAGCACCAACAAAACCCTAACTACCAACCCTTTTGGCAACACCTATGAAGCAGATGAAGTCTCACCCAAGGTAGAGGCAGGGGTGGTTGTAGGAATCCAGTGTTTGTAACCTTAGCTGGGAACCGATATGTGATTACAACACCTTAACAGAGAACTTAACAGTTATAATTCATTAATATCCAGCCTTAGTTTATAGCACAGATAAACCCTAATAACAGAGAAACGTAGTATTCACACAGAACTGAAACATTCAAGCACTAAGCACATCAACATAAATTAGATATAGAATTCATTCACATTATTAAGCACAAAGCATCAATGGATCTATCCAACATTCATATATATCAAATCACTAAGCAAGTAAACACATCAACACATCACACAAATCATAGCAACAGAGGATATACGTGGTTCACCCCCAGCTGTTGGAAAAACAGGACCGCGGAGCAATAAAATAAAACAAATGAAGAAATAAAACACATAAGATACACAATACAAGAGAGACACAGATTTACGTGGTTCACCCAATGTGGGCTACGTCCACCAGAGAAATTGCCAGGTCCTTTCTTTATTATTATCCAACAAAATGAAGGGATAAAACCTACAGAAAAACCTGTTGTAACTTCCTCTTCTTTCTCTCATAGTCTCCTCTCTCAGAATACAATAATTTCCCAACATGCATAGCCGCAATACATTTCCCTCATAAAAGAGGGTTTCCTTCTAGGGAAAAAAACCCTAACATAATCTCTATCATTAGATCTGTGACCTTATAATGAACGGTCCAGATTTACAATGAAATTACAATATACTTTTACAAGGAAATTTTTGCTTCGGGGCTTCACCCCTGAACCCCCATCGGGGGACGGTGCCCCCAGACCCCCCAGACCCCGCAGAGGGGGTACCCCCCTCTACACTCCCCCGCGTGGAAGAGTGTACATACTTATGGGGTGTAAATACTTCATGGGGTATAAACACGGCTGAAAGTAAAATACCTCTAAATCAGGAAGATAATCAGGCTCCATAACCAACAATCTCCCACTTGGAGACTGATCTCAACAACTCCACCGCTACTGTATATGATGGACTCTAAACCTTCTTGGACCTAGCAAATTTCTCATCTTCATCTTCATTATTGAAGACCAACTGAAACTGAACAAGAACTCAGTTTCTCCCTGGTTACTCCCTTTGTTAACATGTCTGCAGGATTCTGGCTAGTGTGTATCTTTTCCAGCTTCAATTTTCCAACTTCCAAGGTGGATCGTATGAAGTGGTACCTCAACTGTATATGCTTAGTCTTCGAATGGAAGGTTGAGTTCTTTGCAAGGTGAATGGCACTCTGGCTGTCACAGTACAACCTGTTGTTCTCCTGCTTATTTCCCAATTCCTCCATAAACCTTTGTAACCAAATCGTCTCTTTACTAGCCTCTGTAGCAGCAACATACTCTGCCTCTGTTGTTGAAAGTGCAACAACCTTCTGCAGTTTTGAAATCCAACTTACTGTTGTTCCACCTATAGTAAAAACATACCCTGTGGTGCTCCTCCTGTTGTCTTTATCACCTGCCATATCTGAATCAACATATCCCTGTAGAAAAGTG
>ML785026.1:1314639-1331193 GCA_009831015.1 Picea engelmannii
CCTGCATGCTTCCATTCTTGTCCCCATATTGAAATCAATGAGATATTAAGAACTTGGTTGAGATTAAGGTATAATATTTCTCTCAGAAGTTGTATCATATGCAGCGGAAGCCCAAACTTATCCCCACAACCAATCCAGGGGTCCTCTCCCACTATATGCAACTATGCAACTATGCAACTATATGCAACTTATGCAACTATGCAACTATATGCAACTATATGATGGATAGGTGTGGGAATTTCAACTTTATGCAACTATATGCAACTATGTTGGTACTATATTGCAACTTATGAAACTATATTGCAACAATTTCGTATGCAACTATATGCAAATATGCATGTATATGCAACTATGCAACTTATGCAACTATATTGCAACTTATGTAGCTTTACGCAACTTTATTGCAACTTATGCAACTATATTGCAACTTATGCGACTATATGCAACTTATGCAACTATATTACAACTTATGCAACTATATGCAACTATATTGCAACTATATGCAACTAGGTGTGGCAATTTCAACTTTATGCAACTATATGACAGATCGGTGTGGCAATTTCAACTTTATGCAACTATATGCAACTATGTTGGTACCAAAAACATATATTGGCATGATAACTTATCTTCTTGTTTTAACGAGTGTAGGTACCACCAAATAGGTATCTGTCGGATCTATCTTCCTCCAGTGATGATCAAGATATAGTAAGAGAGGTTGAAAGTGAGACGTGTTGTACTAGATCTATCGGTTCTAAATCAACTAGGTTGGAAAAGGTAAGGAAAATATTTCGTACCGGCATGCGATTTTTTATTGCCAACGGAGGGTCGTGTAATTATGATGCTGAGAGCATAGGTGACATTAAGTTTCCCTTGAGGTATAAACATCTAGTGCAACAATGGGCACCTAAGGAGCTACCTGAAGTGGACACAGATTTCTTCATCGATGGGAGGATGTATTGCATTTCTCCTTCGTCCTTACATGGATTGGGGTTATTTTCCATGGATGGAATAAAGGTTGACTATGGCATGGTAACTGAATTGATGGAGTATGTCAGACCATTATACAGATACAATCATTGGTTGATGTTGGTCCAATATACACAAAGTATGCGGAGATATGGAGTTGCCGCAAATTATATACAACTACTAAATAACAATCAAAATAAAGGGGCAACTATGTATATTGATGGAAGGCCAAAAGCTATTGGAAACATTGCGGGCTTTATAAATAGTAGACCAGTGGCAACAACTAAGAAACCGAATTGCATATTTGAGGCACGTGAAGGGAATCGTATATTTGTATGTGCAACAAAAACAATAGTTCCAGGTGAAGATTTGTTGATCGATTACAACTTAAATCGAATAGATGGAGAGGGTGACCGTGGAAAGGCACCCGCAGTGCCTCACCAGGTAAATGTTAAATACAGTAAAAAATTATGACTACAACAACTAAATTTCATTATTTATTTTTTTCTGTTATTACTACAATATTTCATTTTCTTAATGTTACAGGTGAATTTCCTAACTTTTATTGATTGATTTATTGTGTCAACATCTGTCCAGGGTGACCGTGGTAGAAAATGTAACAACCCTAGTTAAATAGTTGCTTAAGGTTATCAAGAATAGTTAATTAAATAATTAACTGTCCTAATGTGTATTAGTTAAGTAATGATTAATTATTAATAATATTAATAAATTAATTATTGTTTAATTTATGTTGATTAATTAATTAATTGATTACTTAACACATTTAATGTTTGGGGTAAAGAATTAAATACTTAATAACTTTTAATTCATTATTATAAAACTTTATGTATGCAGGGGATGAAGTATTGAATGGAGGGATAAGGTATTAAATGGAGGGATAAGGTGGGTGGCATTAAAGGAGGGTAGGGGGTGGTGAATGGAGGAGGATATGAGGGGGAGAGGCATTCGGAAAAGGGGACTTTTGAAATTTTGGGGAATGAGAGCAATTTGAGAGGAGGGACTGTATTTTCTACTTGGGAGATTTTCTGGTTTGGAGTTTGGGTGAATTGTTACAGGGGTGCACCAGGTTGTTGGGAGTTTTGGGCTCGGGGGGCAGGAATCCTCACAGAATCCTGGAGCTAGGGAGCCAAACAGGCTCTGTTCCTAGCTGGCAGGGAGGAAGATTCAGTTTTGGGCAGGGTTTGGTCAGAGCAACAGCAAGGACAGACAGAGATTGGAGAAATAGCATCAGACAGAGGTATGTAATATCATGAATTTGCATGTAATTTCATGAATTTGTTGTGTTATGTGGTTGTTAATTAAATTTACTTTCATGCTGTTCATAAATTTAATTTATGTTGAATAATCAATGATTATAAGTTAATGATGAAATTGTACAGCATATAATTTTCTTTATTCTTTATTTGAGCGTGTGTTTTATAAGGCTCTGTGGGGACAGAAACCTTACACATGGTATCAGAGCTGTAGTTCACAATCTGGAGCCTTAAAGGCCTACCTAGAACTAAAATGTAAAATTTCAAAAAAAAAGGGGTATATATCATCCAATTTAATGAACTAGAAAGAGTCTCTTAAGCTGGGATAAAAACTCAGAAATATAATTCCCTGTAGAGGTAAATTATTCTTTTCTATGTTACAATAAAAATGGCTTAAAATGATAATGGCCTATAATTAGAATGGAGTTGAGTTCCCTAGTAGGGCAGAAAATTCCCCAATATACAAGTCATTTAACCTTGATGAATCCTAAGAGACAAGTAACCTTGAAACCTTAAGAAAACCTTGAAACCTTAAGAAAACCCTAAAAATAAAAGAATGAGAAGTGTGAATCCCTCATAATGTCAAGTCTCTGTTCACTTATTCAAGTCACCTACGCACTTGTAAAAGTCCTGACCTCCTGCAAGAAGTAAGAAGGATAGAGAATAAAGAATATTAGGTTCAGAAAAACTTAAAAAAAAAAAATGAAAGAATATATAGCCAAATAACCAGACGTAAAGGAAAAATAAAAAGGGCAAAAAATATTAATAAATGAATTATTAAGAATGACCTATAAAAGAAATAGAAAACATTTTTTTTATTTATATAAAATATAGGTGAGCTATTTCGTTAACAACATATATATATAAACAACCATATTATAGCCAGATAGAGCAAAACTTCTCCTAGATTATTAACAAAAGCCTAAACAAAAGTCACAAACTAAAAAAAAGGGGGGGGGGGCAAACATACCCTAATAAAACTATGTTATGTTGGCTTCTAAAGCACCCATGGGTGATTCCTATAAACCAAAATACAAGCCAGCACGAGTCAAACACAATTATAAAAAAAAAATAAAAAAAATAAAAAAAAATATATATATATATATAGGTATAAAAAAAAAATTTGGGCCTGAAGGCCTCTCTACAATCCTGAAGCCACGCATCCACAACACAAGTCAAACAACAACATACAATCCAGCGCTCAAACACCAGTGAAAAACACAAGTGTGTAGCCTTAGGATCACTTCATCAAATATCAGGCTTGAAGCAACTCGCAACTCACCAGCTAAGTCATAAGTTGCTAGAACTAAGCGCAAATGCCAAGCTCCCTCTCAGATCATTCACAAGAACTAAGTGAAATGTCAAGCCAGTCACCTAATAAAATAAAATAAACACAAATCTGCCCTAAGTTCAGCGCCCAAGACCAAGCGCCACGACCAGAGACAGGAACCCCACATTGTACCCCACGCTGTACAGAAAAGAAAAAAAAAAATGTATTGGAAGAGGGTCCAACCTCCAAGTCCACCAGCCATCAAAGTCAAGCTTGGCACCTGTGAACATACAACCACAGGTTATCACAGAGCCACAACACACAAATCAAAGTCTAGCACCCAAAGTGCCAAGCACCAAGTCCATATGAAACTTTTATAGTGCACTACGCGTCAGCGCTCAAACGACGCACGAGCCACGAGGAGGGAGCCCACGAGAGGCATGCTTTGCAAAGTATTGTTATTTGTTGAAAGCGCCAGAGGCAACGCAAGGTCACAAGAGGGGCACCCAACAAAGCACCAGAACCAGCGCTAGCCCACGCGACCTGCAACCAGTCAAAACAAAAAAACAAAAAAAAACCAACGTCAGTGCCAGTGTCAAACACACATAGCCCAATACCAAACACCAGCGCCAGCGCAAAACACCAGTCCACATATAAGTCACTAAAGCCTAGCGCCGAACGCGAAGCCCATGAGGTGCATAGCAAGTGCACAGTGCGTCAAACTTTAGAACACACCCAGTGCACAAGGCATTTACCAAAACAATATACAGGCCATTGCTCAGAGCCGAGCATCGAGCCATCGAGGGAGGAGCATGGGGCCATTACCATAACTCCACTGTAGTTGCAGAGTAGGAGAGGCCCAAGGCGCATTCGCATAATGAGATAGGCGGCAAATTGATTAGGGTTAGGGGATAGAGACCCGGGGAAGAGTGCGTTTAGGGTTTATGGCACGTGGGCCTCATGCGAGGACACACGATGTCGTTTCAAATTTATTTTTTTATTTATTGTTTCAATCTTAAGTAATATTTATTTTATTTATTTTGTTTTAATTTATTTTTATTTTTATTTTATTGTTTAAAATTATATTAGATTTGAGTTTAAATTGTTTAAATTGTCCATATTTAAATTATAGATTTAAATTTAGTTTTTTTTTATTATAATTAAATTATCCATGTGTTAAATTGTCCATATTTAAATTATAGATTTAAATTTAGTTTTTTTTTTTATAATTAAATTATCCATGTGTTAAATTATCCACATTTAAATAATAGATTTAAATTTAGTTTTAAACATATTTAAATTTATGTTTTAAATTAGTTATAAATTAATGTGATTAATCAAAAGTGGTTAATCAATGGAAATAATTTAAATTAAATTAGTGATTAATTATGTACTTAATGAATTAATCAATAATAATAATAATAATAGTAATGTTTGGGGTTAATTGAAGGTGTTGTTTAAGACGATTGGAACTAGGGTTAAAGTTTAGTTTAGATTTTAAGTTCTTAATAATTAATCAACTTTAGGTTGAAAATCACATTAATTAGTTTTAGACGAAAAGTTTAAAGACTTAGACCAAGATAAGCAGGAGGGGGTTTCATGCACGCTAGGAAAGTAAGCAAGAGGAATTGGCGAGTATGGCGCAAAGCTAGCATAGCTACCAGGCAAGGGAGTCAGTAGTTTTCTTAGGCGAAGACATGAAACTTAGATGCTTTAACCCTGTTATCGGACTAATCGGTAGGTGCGAACGCTAACAGATCTCCCTAGATCCACTTGGATCTAGAACTAAACAGGACATGACATGACTCTTTCCCTAAGTTTTGACCATTGAATTAGCTAGTAGGAAGGAACAAGTAACATACCTTTATATCACTTCCTAGAGTCTCTGTTGCTCCCACTTCGCTCCGATGCTCTCGTGAGGTCAAGACCAAGACAACACAAACCAACCAAAGTGAAGATAGCAAAATATATTCAACGGTCAACTTATGTGTATGATCAAGGAATTACACAATAAAGTGAGAATAGCTTTATGAGAAAGGGACATGCCACTGTATCATATTGATTGAAAGTAAAGATTACAACCTGATCGCCTTGATGTCACAAGCTTTCTTTCGATGGCTCTTGGCTCCAACACACACACTTGCTCAATCCTTGTATGAAGAAGATCAAAACCTCTTGATAGACTTGCTGGAGTCTTCAAGCTACTGTTCAAGCTAAGTCCTTCACACAATTCTTTCACCAATTCTCCAATGAATCTTGCTTAACCTTTTCCATGAGAATTCCCTCAATATATAGGAGAGAATGATATAGTTACTTCGATAAGAATGATCCCACAGTATCATGGAATCTAGCACAAGGATAACCATTCGAATGCCAACCCATTCTTCTAGAAGATTCCCTTCTAGAAACATTGAGAATTCATCTTTTTCCATGCTTTAGGAAGAGTTCGCACCCTGGTTATTCAACATAGTGCGAGAAGTTCACACCCTGGCTTAAGGCAGCCGGCGAGAATGGGTCATTCTCGCACCCAAATATATTAGCAGCCTGCGAACCTTCTTCAAAAATGAGTTTTCTAGGAAGAGATGAAAGTAACTTTTCTCAGGAGAAAGTTCTTATGAAGAGCATGAGTACACCATCATCAATACATCATCATGACGACCAAAATCATGGGTAACAAACCCTAACCTAGCCACCTCCCCTAAAGAGAGTAACGTATGTTTACAGACAAGTAAAAAAAACTTATGCCTAACCTTATTTTCTAGTTTAAGTTGCACAAATATGAAACGTCCTTGAACTCACCCTAAGAACCTTGGTTGATGCAGGTTAAATCATATAAGATGGTTAGGACTCAAGGAAATTGAGGCAAAGGGGCATCATCATAAGGACTGCCAACACCTCCACCAGCATCGCCTGAACTAGCTCTCATACTGCGCTCTTTGGAGGCCATAAATGAGACTTTAAAAGGGCGTCAACCAACAGGGATCAAAGTAGAGCCCCCACCATCTGGAATGGGTAATCCAGAAGCATCGAGGGATTCAGGGGGAGGACTTCCACCCGAGGACATCACTAGAGAACTGCAGAAGATCAAACTTTCGAAGTTTGTCGGGGGTCGTGCTAGTGAACGTGCCGAGGCATGGTTGGAAGGCATGACAAGGTGTTTTGCCTTAAGAGACTATGCGTCCAATTCAAAGACGAAGATAGTGATTTTCCAGTTGAGAGACAGTGCCTTGAACTGGTGGGGAAACCTAGAAAGGCAACTGCATCTTACCCCAGACATCGTATCTTGGAAACTTTTTGAGGAGAGGTTTCGAAGGAAATATCTGTCAGCTTACTATGAGGAACAACAGGTAGGAGCGTTTCATGCCTTAGTACAGGGAAACAAAACTGTCGAAGAATATGAGATCAAGTTTATGGAATTGGTAAAATATGTTTCATACATGGATAATGACCAACGACAGGAAGAATGCTTCGTCTATGGGTTAAACCCTAATATAAGGGCTATGGTGTGGATGTGGAAACCATCTTCAGTAGCGGAAGCTATGGAAAATGCGTGTTATGCGGAGGAACACATGAACTTAACCGGAGGTACGAGACCGACCTTTCTGCATCATCTTGGATTCATGGGGAAGGCCCCTAGGACATTTTCCAGGGGAGGGGGCTCAAGGCCACCTCCATATGGTAATAGAGTCACACCAAGGACAATAGCCATAGGGATTTCAATGGTAGCAAGTGCAGCATCCCGTTCATCACCAACGACACAGCAGATCCACGGCCATCTCAGGGAGTAGCTAGTAGGGGCAGGGGTTTCAGGGGAAGGAACTCATTTCAGAGACAGTCATAGAATAGTGCGCAGGTTCAATTTCATGTTACTTGTTGGGGATGTGGAGGACCCCATTACCAGTGTGACTGCCCAGAGTTACAATCAGGATTTGTGCATAGAGAGGGAAAGGCCCCAATGAGAAGAGCAAGTGGCAACCACCATATTTACGCAGCGATTAATAATTGCCAGGCAGAACATCAATCCACGGTGGTGGAGTCATCACGTACACTAAATCATATCAATGAAAAGATTTTATTTGATTATGGTGCTATAGATAGTTTCATTTCACCATCTGCATTAGAAAAGAGTGGGTTGGCAGCCTACGAGCATGATGACTTTAAACAAGTCGAGATGGCCTTGGGGGAAAAACAAGAGGTAGGACCTATTGTTGAGAATTGTATAGTAGACCTGGGAGTGTGTACTACCAGGTTGAAGGTATGTCATTGTTCTTGGGACGTATGACCTAATCACTGGAATGGATTGGTTAGAATCTCATCGACCTTTGGTAGATTATTTCGCAAAAAGGGTGCTTTGTGTCGACAATGAAGGAAGACCAATAGATATCTAGGGTGTACGGAGAAAGGTGTCATTATGCTTTATCTCAACTATGAAGGTTAAGCAATGCTTGAGGCAAGGGTGTTGACTATATGTAATGGAAACAGTGAATGAAACGAAGGGACCCTCCTTGGATCAGTACCCGGTATTGTCAGAATTTAAGGATGTTTTTCTGAACAAGTTACTAGGGTTAACTCCTTAGAGGGATCTTGATTTTACTATTGAGCTAAAACCTGGTGCAGAACCAATTTCCAAGACTCTGTATTGGATGACAACACCAGAACTTTGTGAGTTGCAAATGCAATTGAAAGAGTTACTGGACTTAGGGCTAATAAGGCCCAGTGTCTCACCTTGGGGTGCACCAATAATTTTTGTAAAGAAGAAGGATGGTTCCTTACGATTGTGTATAGATTATAGGGACTTGAACCATGCTACAATGAAAAATAGGTACCCAATGCCGTGAATAGATGACCTCTTTGATCAGATGAAAGGAGCAGCGGTATTCTCAAAGATTGATCTGTGATCACAGTATCACCAGTTAAGGATTAAGGAAGGTGATATTCCTAAAACTGCCTTTCGAACTCGGTTTGGACATTACGAGTTCGTCATAGTACCTTTTGGATTGACCAATGCGCTAGCAGTATTCATGAGCCTCGTGAATGGTGTATTCTGGAAATACCTAGACCACTTTGTACAAGTCTTTCTAGATGATATCCTCATCTATTCAAAGAATGAAAGAGAACAAGAGGAACACTTGCGAGTAGTGTTGTCCTACCTTAGAGAGAACAAATTGTATGGGAAGTTGTCAAACTGTTCCTTCTTCCAGAGAGAAATCCACTATTTAGGTCATATCATTTCCGGTGAAGGAATCTTTGTGGACCCAGAAAAGGTAAGGGCCATTATGGAGTGGCCAGTGCCGAAAAATGCCCATGAGGTGAGAAGCTTCATGGGGCTAGCAGGTTATTATCAGATATTTGTGGAAGGATTCTCTAAAATAGAGAAACCCATCACCACTTTGCAACACAAGGGGATCAGGTATGAATGGAGAGAAGAATGTGATAGTGCATTCATTGAGCTTAACAGGTTACTAACTAGTGCACCAATTCTACGAGTGTCGGATATGGAGAAGGACTTCACAGTCTGCACGGATGCCTCGAAGCAAGGGTTGGGGACCGTGCTAATGCAGGATGGAGGAGTGATAGCTTATGCATCAAGGAAGCTAAAGAAACACGAGGAACTTTACGCTACTCATGATTTAGATTTGGCAGTTGTAATGCTAGCTCTGAAACTTTGGAGGCACTATCTTGTGGGGTGAAACTTTGAGCTCAAAACGGACCATCAAAGTTTAAAACATCTCTTCACTCAAAGGGATCTGAATGCCAGGAAAAGACAATGGAGTGAGTTTATGAGTGAGTACGATTTTGGTATTTCATACATCAAGGGGAAGGAAAATGTGGTCGCAAATGCCTTGAGTAGGAGACCACGTGTCTTATCCTTGGTATCATTAAAGGTCAATCTGAGGGAACATGTGTTGATGCAACTCCAAGGAGACAATTGGTATTTAGAGTTTACTTCAAACCTATAGAGTGGGAGGAAATTAGATCCAAAGTATGAAGGATGTAGCTTGGAAGAAGATGGACTATTGAGATATCAGGGAAAGATGTACATCCCTGAAAATGGGGATATTCGAAGCATCATACTGACGGAAGCCCGTAGAGAACTTTATTGTGCGCATCTGGGTGTGAAGAAGATGTACGCAGACATGGGGAAGCTCTTCTTCTGGGTAGGCATGAAGCACGATGTAGTCCATTTCGTCGCCAAGTGCCTAAAGTGTCAACAAGTGAAAGCTGACCACCACCACCCAGCAGGCCTCCTACAACCAAATGATGTTCCTATGTCCAAGTGGGAAGTCATCTCTATGGATTTTGTTTTGGGGTTGCCGCTCACATCTCATAGACACAATGTCATTCTTGTGATAGTTGATAAGTTAACCAAGAGTGCTCACTTTATTCCGGTTAGAGACACTTATGATGTCATTGATGTGGCACATGTGTTTGTAAGTGAGGTCATTTGTTTGCACTGGATACCTAAGAAGATCATTTCAGATAGGGACTCCAGATTCACTTCTAGGTTTTGGACAAGTTTGCAGTCAGCGTTGGGGACTCAGTTGAACTTAATCACAGCTTATCATCCTGAAACAGATGGGCAAACTAAGAGAGTAAATCAAGTCATGGAAGACATGCTTAGGATGTATGTCATGGATAATCAAACCCATTGGGAGAAGTACCTACCTTTGGTAGAGTTTGCCTACAATAACAGTTTTCATAGCTCCATCGGAATGCCACCCTATGAAGCTCTATATGGAAGGCCATGCAGGACGTCATTGAGTTGGGATAGATTAGAAGACCGAGTAACAGTTGGGCCAGAATTGATTCAAGAGATAAAGGAACAGGTGATTCAGATTAGGCGGAGACTAAAGGAAGCACAGGATAGGCAGAAACGTTATGCAGATGCACACAGGACTGACTGAAGTTATAAAATGGGAAATCGGGTTTTCATTCGTATCAAGCCTAATAAGAGTACCATACAGTTCGGGAAGGGGAACAAGTTGTCACCTCGATTTATAGGACCGTTCAGAATCCAAGAGAAAATTGGACCCGTTGCCTATTGTCTCGTACTGCCACCCCACTTGCATAAAACTCATAGTGTTTTTCATGTATCTGTTCTACGTCGTTATGTTGTTGATGAATCACATAAGCTAAATTGGAAGGAATTGTAGGTATCAGACGCGAGAACTCTCATGGTAGAACTGTTACGCATATTGGACCGTAGAGTCCGATAGCTCAGGAACCATCTGGTAGACCAAGTTAAGGTCCAATGGGACAAGTATAGTCCAGGATCTACTACTTGGGAAGATGCCAAGACACTACGACGAGACTATCCCTCACTTTTTTGACCACCTCAAGAATATGTTTCTCAAAGGTTGGGTGTATGTAACACCATCTTTTGACTTAGACAACCAGGATTACCTGAGGCCTACACACTTTTATTTTCTATTCACAAGTGAAACTATTAAATGATACACTTGAACTTTTAAGACGTATAAATTTTGTGAATGTTTAAATGTATTTGGATAATGATGGATATGATGCGATATATTGTGAGAATGTAAATTTTATGAATGTTTAAATGTTATTGATGATGATGGATATGATGCGATCTACTATGTGAATGTAAATTCTATGAATGTCTAATTGTTATTGATGATGATGGATATGATGCGACATATTGTGTGAATGAGAATCTTATGAAGGTTTAAATGCTATTAGAATGATGTCGGATATGATGCAATCTATTTTGTAAATGATAATTTTATGAATGGATGTCGATAATTGAATTATGGGATATTATGAGATCTATTTCTAACTTGAAAACTTTGATGTTAAAGTTGTTGGTACGCGGATACCAAATTGAAATTATGGTTGTATGCAATTACATGATGATAATGCATAGAAATGTATGAGTTTGTGTTACAGACTAATCTGCAGGTGATGGGCTATGAAATAGCCAAGGAATAATGATGATGAAAGTGGATGTCATGACCACTGGCCGAGAAACAATATGGTATGAATCTTTGTATGTGAAATTATATTGGTATGGATGCATTGCTATGATATGTGGACCAGTGCAGGATTTCAGGTGGTAAGACTGCCCAAAACTAAATAGACGATGACAAAACTCCCAGCAACACGGTGCCACTGTATATTTCATTGTAGGATGTGGACCCTAGTTATGATTAGGAGGGGTGGAGGCATTTCCCACCGTGTATCCTCCAAAACTTGAAGTCATGGGAGGATGATGTTAGCTCACGCTCCCCTAGACGTGTGATGATGACTGTCAGTTGCCTGCTGGGGAAGCTTGGTCAAGATAGTGACACTTCCTCTTACGGGTTCTATTTGGAGTTAGATCAATATAGTTGACGCTCCAAGATAGTCCAGCAGAGGAAGGATAGGAATGGAAGATGGAAGTAAGTTAGGAAGGAAGGATGAGTAGAAATAGTTGAGAGTGTATGGAGATTTGTCTTATGTTGGAACTTATTGTTTTACCTTTTGAAAAGAAAATATATATATATATGAATATTCATAATTATGTAACTAAACTACAATTGTCTAAATAACATTGTTGAGCTAGATAATTGTAATTAAAGGATTTCACAAACATTTGATTGGTTTATTCTTTTATAAAATGAATAGTCTTGTTGAATGGATTGGATGCATATGGAAATTACTATAGAGATGATAGTTATTGATATTAGTACATGAACGAGACTTGTATGTACTAGCTACACATGCATTTCTTGCACATGTACACTAGTATGAATGAGTTTATGGCTTACTTACTAATAATGCCAGTTATTTGTTATGAATGTGTGAACCATGTTTCTTTTCCCTTGTATCATAAAATATTTTAACTTCAGGACGAAGTTTCCTGAAGGGTGGGTGTATGTAACAACCCTAGTTAAATAGTTGCTTAAGGTTATCAAGAATAGCTAATTAAATAATTAACTGTCCTAATGTGTATTAGCTAAGTAATGATTAATTATTAATAATATTATTTATTTATTGTTTAATATATGTTGATTAATTAATTAATTGACTACTTAACACATTTAATGTTTGGGGTAAAGAATTAAATACTTGATAACTTTTAATTCATTATTATAAAACTTTACGTATGCAGGGGATGAAGTATTGAATGGAGGGATAAGGTATTAAATGGAGGGATAAGGTGGCTGGCATTAAAGGAGGGTAGGAGGTGGTGAATGGGGGAGGATATGAAGGGGAGAGGCATTCAGAAAATGGGACTTTTGGAATTTTGGGTAATGAGAGCATTTTGAGAGGAGGGACTGTATTTTCTTCTTGGGAGATTTTCTCGTTTGGAGTTTGGGTGAACTATTACAGGGGTGCACCAGGTTGTTGTGAGTTTTGGGCTCGGGGGCCAGGAATCCTCATGGAATCCTGGAGCTAGGGAGCCGGACAGGCTCTGTTCCTAGCTGGCAGGGAGGAAGATTTGGTTTTGGGTAGGGTTTGGGCAGAGCAACAGCGAGGACAAACAAAGATTGGAGGAATAGCATCAAACTAGCATCAAATAGAGGTATGCAATTTCATGAATTTGTTGTGTTATGTGGTTGTTAATTAAATTTACTTTCATGCTTTTCAAAATTTAATTTATGTTGAATAATCAATGATTATAAGTTAATTATGAAATTTTACAGTATATAATTTTCTTTATTCTTTATTTTAGCATGTGTTTTATAAGGCTCTGTGGGGACAGAGACCTTACAGAAAATCACCCGATACATCTCTCCAGGGTGACCGTGACAAGGCACCCGCAGTGCCTCACCAGGTAAATGTTAAATACAATAAAAAAATTATGACTACAACAACTAAATTTCATAAATTTCATTATTTTTTTTCTGTTATTACTGCAATATTTCATTTTCTTAATGTTACAGATGAATTTCCTAACTTTTATTGATTGATTTATTGTGTCAACATATGTCCAAGGTACTGACTGTGGTAGAAAATCACCCGATACATCTCTCCAGGGTGACCGTGGCAAGGCACCCGCAGTGCCTCACCAGGTAAATGTTAAATACAGTAAAAAATTATGACTACAACAACTAAATTTCATAAATTTCATTATTATTATTTTTTTGTTATTACTGCAATATTTCATTTTCTTAATGTTACAGGTGAATTTCCTAACTTTTATTGATTGATTTATTGTGTCAACATCTATCCAGGGTGACCGTGGTAGAAAATCACCCGATACATCTCTCCAGGGTGACCGTGGCAAGGCACCCACAGTGCCTCACCAAGTAAATGTTAAATACAGTAACAACTTATGACAACAACAACTAAATTACTGAAATTTCATTATGTTTTTTCTAATATTACTCCAATATTTCATTTTTTAAATATTACAGGTGAATTTCATAACTTTTGTTGATTGATTTATTGTGTCAACTTCTATCCAGGGTGAACGTGTCCGAGTTTCACCCGTTACATCTCTCCAGGGTGACCATGGAAAGGCACCCATAGTGCCTCACCAGGTAAATGTTAAATACAGTAACAACTTATGACTACAACTAAATTTATGAAATTTCATTATTATTTTTCTGATATTACTCCAATATTTCATTTTTTAAATGTTATAGGTGAATTTCATAACTTTTGTTGATTGATTTATTATGTCAACTTTTGTCCAAGGTGAACGTGTCCGAGTTTCACCCGTTACATCTCTCCAGGGTGACCGTGTAAAGGCACCCACAGTGCCTCACCAGGTAAATGTTAAATACAGTAACAACTTATGACTACAACAACTAAATTTCTAAAATTTCGTTATTGTTTTTATGATATTACTGCAATATTTCATTTTTTAATGTTAGAGGTGAATTTCATAAATTTTGTTGATTGATTTATTGTGTAAACATCGGTCAAGGCTCCCACAGAGGATATTGATGAGAACGAAATATATTATTCGACAAACCCAATGACAACTATAATGAAGGCCTTGAAGAAGGCTAACATGGAATATCTAGGTTTGATTAGCAAAAGACCCCTGATACAGGAGGAAAGGACAAGAATGTAGAGCTACAAACTACAATAACTAATTATGGGGTAAGTGGCATCTTTACATATTTTTGTTAGCTATGACAATTTCATATCCGTTTTTTAGTTTTATATTTTGTATATGATCTGATAAAGAAAAAATTTCTGTTTGTAGGATTTTTTAAACCCCGTGCGTGGGGAACCTGTAGATCCCGCAACTGTTATAGGTAGTAGTGAGGGTCCAATGCAAAAAAAAGGTCAACATAGTAAAGTGCAAGTGAGGCTTTTTGAGCCTCCTGAGATTCCCCTCAAATCCATTGATGAGCGGGGTGATTTTGACCGGCATGACATGTCGGAGCATGATGAGCCGAAGCCTGGGACTCCACATGATGACTCCGGAGAGGAACATAGTGTAGGTGCACATGATACTATTATGCATGGAGCAGAACGAATTAAAAGCACTGGATCACTAGATGTCACCTTTCTGGTGGATGATGCATGTGTTTCGATAAAGATTCAGAAGATTGCAGGTAATTGTCCCATTAATTGATTCATTTTTTTAATGAAATTGAAATGGATTACAACTTGAGATTATTGATTGATTAATGGATAACATGTTACTGCAGGAAACAATGTTTTCTATAGAAACTTGCATGACAAAGCATTGGAGTTGTTTGGCCCCACCATTCGCACATGGTGGAATGGCCAAGATAGCAAAAAGAAAGTTGATTTAATAGATCACATGGTGAACTTGTTTGGCAACACTTTCAACAAGAAAGTGGTTACAAAGTTAGCCGGCGAGAATTTAAAATACACCAGGGCCCAGTATAGGGATAAATTGCAAATAGATCTAAAGCACGAGCGCCCTCCCATGGTTTCCGAGAAAGAGTTGAAGGCAATAATAGAGGATGCAAAGGAGAACTTGTTTAAAAAAAAAGGACGACAACCACAAGTTGGTCAAGCAAGGTACAACACATGTCATATTATCAGTGAAATATGAGCATTTATGTTTTTCTTTCCTGTTTTAAGTAACAATTCCGATATCTAATTTGTTTCAAAAATTTCATATGTAGGCTACCAGACACATCCAAAGTAACAAAGGCCAGCGTGGAAAAACACAGCCAACATAAACTAGGTCAGGGTGGCTACAGAAAACTCAAAGCCCAAATAGTAATATTTAAATGATTAACCGTGGTTAATATTTATTTAATAGTAGCAAACAAATATATGTTTTTGTTATTGGTATTTTTAATGGTGTTATGCATTGTAGTTAAATATGTTTGACACTGCTGCCACCGAGGAGGACCTAAAGCTTGGTTACAAGCATGGTTTTAAAAGTGTCATTGAATATAGAAAAAGCTTGGGCCAGACTCCTATCTCCCCACCCACGCAGGTAAATCAAATGAATAAGGAAACTGCAATAGCATGCTTGTAAAGTCTTTTCATATTTTATTATATCACCCTTAACTAAGTATTTATGTTTGTTTTCAAGCAACAATGCTGCCACAGTAGTGAATCAAGCGATATTCAGCAAACACCACATCATACAATTAGGGTCCACATGTCCAGTGATAGTGTAGAGCAAAGTACCCATTCTGGTATGTATGCTTCAGAATTAGAAATATTTACTGTGATTGTAGATATTTATTTCCTGACTTATACTTATATATTATCTTCTGAAAATTGAAGAGCATGTAGCTCAGGAGGGTGAAATGCGAGAACAACCAAGTGGACAGGAAATTAATGCACCAATTGTCCCAGCTACAGAGACAGGTAAAGAGAAATACTATAATGTTAATCAAAACAATGAATTAGTTATTTCAATTATATTTCAACATATCAATATGATCATTTTCGTTGTTCCAGTTCACATCCTTGAACAGATGACAACTAACCCTTCTCGGCGACGTACCAGAAGTATGGTACCTAAGCGCACACAAACAATAGAAGGACAGGGCACATGAAATACAATGTCCTTGGATGATGATGATATCCCAATTGTCAGTTTTATGAATGTAAAAAAACGTAAATCAAAGAAAAATTAGATGTATAAAT
>ML785026.1:1337498-1348341 GCA_009831015.1 Picea engelmannii
TGAAGAGACATTTCATTCCTAAATAATTTGCTAACCCCATGAATTACCTTGGTTCAATTAAATTATCTTGGATCAACCAATTTACAACGAATTTTATATTTCTTAGGTCAATACAAAATTCACATCTTCTAACTACAAAATCCTTACAAAACAATAATTGTTTTCCAAGCTCATATTTCTTCATGTTGGCTTGCAATTAATTGTGGGTTAATATGGCATTACCATATTACATTGTAATATGGCATTACCATATTACATTGTAATATGGTATACCATATTACAATGTAATATGGTAATACCATATCTAGTGTAATTTTTTTTTTAAAACTTAATGCCATCGTCGCAATATCAACGAACTTTCATCGCAAGTTGCCACAGTTTTTCGTCGCACATATAGCATCTTCATCGTAACTTTGGTCTTGATGAATCAATGTCGTCGCTATTGCCACAGGTATTCGTCGCAAGTTGCCACAGTTTTTCGTCGCACATACAACATCTGCGTCGTAAGTTTTTGACTTGTCAAAACTTTTTGTCGCAATTGCGATAATATTTCGTCGTAATTACCACGGTTGTTTGTTGTACTTGTGATGATATTTCATCGGAATTGCGACAATGCAAAGGGTTAACCGAACTTGACTATGGTGACACGTGGAGACATAATTTCGTCGATGTTTCCACGGACACCTGGATCGTCGATAGAGCGACGAAATTATTCCGACGAAAAAAAAACTTGGCTTTCGTGGAAATTGCGACGAATATGTGTGGCAATATCAATGAAAAACCATCGCAAATTTGGTCATATGTATTAGTGGGATGGTCTGAATCCACGAGCAGTCTATGGGGAGGCTTGCACTCCTCGCGTCGATGAAGCTTGAACTCCTGTGGACATCACTCTTTCTGCCATTAGATCAATTAAAACTTCCTGACTTCTCCACTGCGTTGAGTTCGTCTGACATGCACGCTCTTGATCGGATACTCGGGTCGATCAATGAATGCTCAAAGTAATAGAACATGTGTCAATCTTAGTAAACACAACACAGTAGCAATGGGTTGGCTTAGATACGATTCGCAAAAGTGTTCTCGATGCAACAGTCGACGGACTAAGTAGACATGATGTAACAGATCTCTCCAACAGACAAGAGGCCTTCATCAATGCGGTTATGTCCATTGTGGCGCAGTCCCAACGCTATGATGGTGAGATTTCGGGCCATAACTGTTGTTCTAACTGTTTGGGGCGTCGGGCTAATGATTATAATGCTTTCAACGGCTATATAGCTTTGTCATGGCGAAGTGCCATGTTGCGCTGTTCTGATATCCCGACGAAGTTCCAGTTTTGCAAAACTTTCTTCTGCGAAGTCCCTTCTGGAACCTTCTGCAACTTTTCTATTTTTGTTCTATTCTCACTGAGCTTTCTTGCCTTCTTCCTTGTAATATTTATCTCGGTATTTCTCTTTCCATTTTGATCCTTATCTCCTTTTAGCATAGTAACTTCACACTGTTGATGGTATTTTGTAGAGTTCAAGGCCAATACTTCTTCTTTGTCTAGGGTAGGTGCTCTACTCTTCGATGAGCCTTCTTGTGTTATTTCAACTTCGACGTCCAAGTTTCTGGTTCTAAACATCTTCGATTTGTTCTCCTGTTCTTCAATCAAGTGCGTTATCCTCATAGTCATGAAATCTTTTAATTCTTGCTTCTTTTGTTCCAAGACTTCCTCTTCTTTTCTTCTGGCCTAATCTTTCTCAATCCAAGTTTTTCCTAGTAATATAGCAAATGGGGCGTTGTTCTCAATAAATTTAACAACCTCAAAATATTTTTCTGTCAGAGTTCCATGAGCATTCATAGATATCTGGGAGAGTCTTCCACATAGGGTTATCAACTTTCCTCTAAATAATCCTATTCCTCCTAATGAAGGAATCATAACAGGCTTTCCTAAAATTTCCCAAGTCCTTTCCGTCATGATATTCACATGTGTTTCTTCATGCAAAACATAGTCAATGTCAAAGTCTCATATTCTTGTCTCTATGCACTCTTTTTCTTTGAAGCTCTATGATAAGTTGATATTTCTGTGATCATTCAGGGTTTCTTTCATTTGTAGTAACGTAGTTTCTGATTCTTTCTGGGGTTCTTCCATAGTCTTCATTTCTTGGCCTTTCTCAGGGTTTTCTTGTCTCATATTCATTCTTTCAACCGTAGCAGTCATTCTAGGGCAATCCAAAATCTCATGGTTCATAGCTTTACAACAAAGACAACTAGGTCTTATACCAGGGCATTCCTTGGCAAGATGTCCCGGTCTTCTACAACTATAACAAAGAGTTAATCTTCTTTTTCTTTGAAATGATCCCCAACCTTTCTTGTACTGCGCACTAGGATCATAGTAGCTAACCTGCAAAAAATTGTTTCTAGGGTCTTGCATCCATTTGTTAGTCCAAAAATTCTTTCTATGCATAGGAATAACATATCTTTCATTATTTCTATCAGATCTACTCATATAAAACCTTCTTTCATCTAACTGTGCCCTATTTTTCAAGCTAGGAAATTTTTTATCAAACATACCTAGATCCATACTTTTGAATCAAAATTTTCCACTTATCTTAACTTTTTCAATAAAAAAATTTCACTGTTCTTACCTTTAACAAAGCACAAAGCCTTCAGATCTTACCTCTTTTCTTCAGATCTGACTTTTCTTCTTAGCACGGAGCTTTATACGTCAAGTAGAATACTGCGCACTAGGGCAATAGATCTACACATAGAGATTTTTTTTCTCTAGTTCCCAACAATCACAGTTTCAGGTCCCGGCAACGGAAACATTTGTTGGCACAAGGGAAGACCCAAGGTTCAATGCTCAAGAGCGCACCAAAAAAACCCTAACTATCGACCCTTTTGGCAACACTTGTGAAGCAGATGAAGTCTCACCCGAGGTAGAGGCAGGGGTGGTTGCAGGACTCTAGTGCCTGCAACCTTAGCTGGGACACCGATCTGTGATTACAACGCCTTAACAAAGCACTTAACAATTATAGTTCATTAATATCCAGCCTTAGTTTACAACGCAGATAAACCCTAATAACAGAGCAGCACAATATTCACACAGATCTGAAACATTCAAGCACTAAGCACATCAACATAGATTAGATCTATCATGTGTTCACATTATTAAGCACAAAGCATCAACAGATCTATCCAACATTCATCTATATCAAAGAAGTAAGCAAGTAAACACATCAACACATCGCACAAAGCATAGCAACACAGGATATACGTGGTTCACCCCCAGCCTGGGGCTACGTCCACTAACTCTTCTTCTCTTTTATTATCGTGGTTAATCAACTACATGCACAGAGCCACAAGATCCTACTCCACAGAGGATAGGAGATCTGCGCGCACCTCGCAGCTTTTTTATTGCAGAAAAATACTGAAGGGTCAGAGAAGCCCATTTCCTTTTTGATTAGGGCATTGAGAGATGCTGAAATAAAATATGACATCATGGAAAAACATGCCTATGCTTTGGTTAGAGCTCTGAAGGCCTTCATAGTTTATGTGTTGCATTCAAAAGTCATTGCATATGTCCCTTCAGCTTTCATGAAGGAGATCCTCATTCATCTTGACATAGACGGAAGAAGGAGCAAGTGGATTGCCAAAATCCTTGAATTTGATCTTGAAATAAAGCCTACCAAATTGGTTAAAGGTCAAGGTTTAGCTAGGTTTCTAGCTGAATCTAATTATAAAGACTTGGGGGTCAATTTCATCAACAGTTGTTCAAAGAATCAACAAGTTGAGTTCTCTGATGAAGATCCTAAAGTCACACCCCTGTTGGCAAGATGCACTTGGTACAAAGACATTATATTTTTCTTACAGAAGTTATAGCCTCCTGATGGCATGGGAAAGAGCAAGGTAAGAGATTTGAAGCTCAAATCAATTAAATATTTTCTGATTGATCAAGTTTTATATTGGAAAGACCCTTTAGGAGTGCTTTTGAGATGTCTAGACCCACAGAAAGCCAAAAAGATTATGTATGATTTTCATGACAGTTTATGTGGGGGGCATCACTTCTGGAGAACCACAACTGACAATATTCTCAGGGCTGACTATTTTTGGCCTAGTCTCTTCACTGATGTCTGTGTAAAGATTAGGTCTTCTGTCAAGTGTCAGAAAATCTCTGGAAAGCAACAACTCAAGTCTTTGCCATTAAATCCTGCGATAATTTCATGACCCTTTCAGCAGTGGGGCCTAGATTTTATTGGGGAAATTCATCCTGCTTCAAGTGGTCAACATAGGTGGATCTTGACTGCCACAGACTACTTTACTAAGTGGATAGAGACCATCCCCACAATAAATGCTTCCCACAAGATAATCATTAGTTTTCTTGAAGATATTATGGCAAGATTTGGTTGTCCAAATAGAATTGTCACTGATAATGATGCAACTTTCAAGGCTGAACCATTGATTAAGTTTTGTGAACAGTTTGGAATCACACTAATTCACTCTACTCCTTACTATCCCCAAGGGAATGGACTGGCATAGTCCTCTAACAAGAGCCTTATTAAGATCAGCAAAACACTGTTAGAGGACAATTAGAAGGCATGGGATTTGAAGCTTAACTTTTCTTTGTGGGCTGACAGAGTGACAACAAAGAGATCTCTTGGTATCTCTCTTTTCCAGCTTGTATATGGAGTTGAAGTCATTTTTCCTTCTCAGCTTGCCTTACTTGTGGCGAAATTCTTCCAATACTGCCAGGGAGAACCAAATAATATGATTAGGAGAATACAACAACAAGTAGAAGTGCAGCAGACTAGAGAGAAACTACTGGACAAAGCATATAACCATCAACAGAAGATCAAGAAGGCCTTTGATAAGAAGGTGACCAAAGAGGATTTTTAGCTGGGAGATCTAGTACTCAAGTGGGATGCACCTAAACAAGACAAAGATAAGCACGGTAAATTTGAGGTTTTGTGGATTGGCCCCTTCAATATTTCTGACGTTTTTTCAAATAACACTTACAAGCTACAAGATTTGAAGGATTATGAAGTTTTTGGTAACCCTGTAAATGGGCATTTTCTGAAAAAAAAAATTACTTGAGCCAAGAGTGGCTTCCCATGTCATTGTAAATATCATTTTTCTTTTGTTTTCAGTTTTTATAAGTGAGTCCATAACCCAACAACTAAGGCACTGGAACTACTGGTTCTTGGCAGCTCACAGGAAGCATGCCATCCCCTGTGGAGCCAAATGTTATCACATGAACTTGTCAGAGTCCTGTGGGTTTGTGGTTTCTACCTAAGTTTGTAATTTTGTCTTGCCTCTATCATTTTCACAGACCAAGTCTTAATTTTCTCCTTTAGTTGGAAAAGTAATTTTTTTTTTGCCCCTTTGTGTTTGAGCACTCATCTCCTTGGCCTCTATCACTAATCCTTTTGTCTTCCCAAACCCACAACCAGCTGTCCAAATCCTTGATCGTGCAGGCCGCAGTCATGAACACAAAATGCAGCTTTCTCAAATAGTTTGTTTCGGGATTGAAGCATAACCAGAAGACAATTTTAATCTTTCAGCGTCGAATTTTGCCGAAGTTGTCGAAGCGGCCAAAGGCCCGAAGGCCGATCCGCGAACCAAATCTCAGTCGTTGTTTTGAAAGGGAAGACCTGATCCATTGATTTGGAGGGGGCAGATTTGAGCCCCTGATCATGAAATCCTCATCCAAGATTGTGATAGCAATGACCACAGTCCATTGTGGGAACGCAACATGCTCGGGTGATAATTTTCTTGAGCAGTCCCGCAATTGAAACCATGGTAAGTCAAGAGCGATATGTGGCAAAGGGAGATGGATTGTGGGCCCAAAAGTGGTCTAAATCCAAACCACCTTTGAGCGGCCCCACAATCACGTGCTCATATAACATCCTATCCAAGAGTAGCACATGGGCGTCACTCACTCGTTGGGGCATGCGAGTTTTCGTCAAGCACCTCGCTCCACATCACCCCTTCGCTACGCTATTAGCCTGCCACCTGCAGCACTCGCATTGGTCATGGAAGAAGATCTCTAGAGCCTCGAGGCGTCGTGATTGACTCGCAGAAATCATTGGCATTGTTTGAGAACAATTATGGGTGTCAGGCCCAGTCCTAATCCAATGAAGACAGTTATTGAAGATTGTGGGCAGCAGTTGAGACCTCACCTCATCCCATAAATGGAAAACGTTGCAGAGAGCAACCATGAAGGCACACTGATGATCCAAAGCTTCCTTATGGGCAATGTTTCATGTAAAGCACATAACTATGCCTAGGTCGTGTCTAACATCATGAAGTCTGCACAACTTGACAAAGTGGGCATCGACTGAAGGCTTTGAAGGCAGTGATATGATCACATTTTTTGTGGTTGCAACATTTTAGTATATATGTGCAATTTTGATATTTTGTTAAGGTCGAATGGTTGAGTTAGGCTCCCCGCTGTTGTAATATTTTTATGAACAACACTGATTCTCTAGTTATGTATTTGTTTTTTAGACATCTTGGTTAATCTAAGTCATCTTTCTTGCTCCATCTTATTTGCCTCTAATACTGAGAGAGTTCATGAATGATTGATTCACATGAATTGTTGTAATTGTATTATGATGAATGTTTTGATTATAGTGCTGTTATAATTTCTTTCAGTTTCATTGAAATTTGAATCCAAGAGGATCTTGTGTTTGAGTTTTTCCTCCTTAGGCTGCTTGAAGACCTGATGTCCATAGCAGACCTCTACATTCTCCTCTCCAAAGTCTTCCCTCTATTCACCCTTACTCCAACTTACTGATTGAAGTTGATTCCAAACCTCAAATTCTTTGCATGCTAGTCCAGGTTTCTGAGTTAGAACGTTATTATCATTGAGTCTACGCCCATTTGACCTCTTTAAAACCAACCTGTGACATATAAACTAATGGGTACTGGGCTCACCTTCAACACAATCTGAAGGTGACTTCTAGTGCTAACAGATCCATCTAATTTTTATTTTGGTGACATCCCATAGATCTTCTTTTGATCTTTCAAGGATATTAATAAAAAATTTCACTTCATTCTTGTATTCAACTAACATAATTTAAAGCATATAAAAAAACATCCATGCACCATGCTTATTTTTTCTTTAATAACATTCATGTCTTTCAGTTCAGTGTGTTTTAAAAATCAATGGAGAAAAACTCACCATTACATTACTATTAGTGGATAAAACTTTATTTAAATCAATTTCTTAAAAACTTAAAAAGTTTTTTTATTTTTAGTATAAACTCACCATTACATTACATTACTATTAGTGGATAAAACTTTATTTAAATCAATTTCTTAAAAACTTAAAAGGTTTCTTTATTTTTAGTATATAAATCCATTGTTATATGTGAATGAAAGGAAACTATATTCTTAACTAAACTCCATTTTTAATGATTTAAAAATATCCATTAAAACCAACTTTAAATTATTTTACCATTTTATAAATTTTATTAAATGCTTTTTAAAATTGTTTCACAACTAAACAAGCTTCACATACTTCAATAGTACTTTTCACTCATGGCAAATCTATCACTTTGTCATGGTTAATTAGTATTTGTAGACAGTAAATGACCAAACATATATTTCAACCTTTCATGCCAAAGTTATCTATGCAACCATCTTTACACTAAAATCTTTACACTAAATTTATATATTTGGTTTTTAAATTCAATAGCAATGATTTTATTTTTATTGCATTGCTTAATGATCACTAAAATTGACTTCAATTTTTTTATCACAAATCTCACAGTGTGATAGATGAAATTGTGTTGTATATCAATACATCTTTCATTATTGTGAATGTGACGATGACTAAAATTTTTCGCTTTAAAATCAAAATTTAAAAAAATTGTTCACTTTAATTCAAAACTTATAAAAATTTGGAAAAAAATATTATAATATCTAGTTTAAAAATATTACAATATCTATAAATATATAACATTGTCAATGAAAAAAATTATTAAACAAAAGAAAGTTAGATATAGAACAGTGGTAATGAAAAAAATTATTAAACAAAAAAAATTGTATCAAATTAAATGCTTAAATGCTTGATAAATAAATCATATCTCATAAACTACTTAATGTGTATTAAAATAGAACGTATTGCTTGCTGGTTGTACAATTTTCTCTAAAGATTATTAAGTAGCCAACAAAAATCAACCCCATGTCATGCGAATACAATATGCAAACCTGAAAACAAACAACAGAAAAAGAGATCACGTTAGATCATGTTTTTAAATGTAAATATATCATCTCCCAATGAAGTAACTGCACAAAGCTGCGAAAAAGGAGAGGAAGAGAGCAACGAAGAGGGTAGGATCGATCTGATTGCCCCAACACGCTTACCAATGGATTTTCTCATGTGTTAGATATTGTTATGCTCCATCTCTTCGAACGTATTACAGATTGAATGTTGCAAGATATCTGGGGATTGAGGAACAAGATCCAGGGATAAATATAGATCACAGATATTTCATACCAATGTCGTTGTTCTGGCCCCTTTTGCATTTCTATGTTGGCCTCACCTCCGCTATTCGATCTCCCACTGAGTGCGTTGCTCTCCACTGAAGGAAGGCTGCACCATAATCGCCCCTTTGATTTTGGGAGGATTCTAGTATCTTCCCTTCACAATCACATGATGCACTATATTTCTGCCCGAGCTATCGCCAACTATAAACATTTTGGATAAGTCGACGTGGGACTGAAGCCACGGATCCCCATCTTTCCCATTGTCATTGTCTATGTTCGTCGCTTCAATGCAGAGCCACGAGAGGGCAGTGAGGGAGTCGTCGTAGGCAGCGGGGAGACTGTGTTTGTGAGCAAACCCGTAATTGACAGAAACAACAATTTCCTCTGTCGCAGTGGCCATTCAGAGCGTGTGACTACAACAGGGACGGAGCTGTTTTAAACAGGGACAAAGCTGTTTTTAGGAGGGAAACGAAGCAGGTTCAATTTTTTTAATTTGAATTTGAAATAAAGCGGCATCCGAAACCACTGTCCCGTCACACGACTGCCAATTCATCTACAGTACGTCTATCCACAGTCTGCAATATGGTCCAAATGAGGTGGCTACGACGGAAGGGGGGTGCACCGTGCAGTAGGGCCGGTGCAGCATTTCCGCCATGTGAGAAGGGAGTAAGTTAACTTGGGAGCTATCTTTTTTCAAAAGTTTTGTTTTTCAGGCAAAAACATGTGCCTGGATCTAGTCAAATTTTCAGGGGTAAGTTGAGTTTTGCATGGATCAATGTTCCATGCATTTCAAAACTTTACTCCAAAGGTTATGTTCCATTTTAAACCAATTCAGATGCTCAAAAAATCGATTAGAGTTTTGAATTGACAGAAAATTTAAAAGCGGATCGCCTGAGAACTTGTCGGAAAAGTAACTCGGGAGGGAAGATTGCTCCCGAGTTAGCTCACTCCTGTGAGAAGTGTGCCATAAAAACTTGGACCATCTACTGGAAGCTATGCCCATCTAACGGACACCATTGGGCATGGAGTACTCAAACTACTACAACTACAACTGACACATAAACTATGCACTAAGTCAATCATTGGCTTTGTGCATGGTGGATAATGCTATAATCTCTTTTTGGGTGAGTCAAAATTTCACAAGTTTTCATTGTTTTTTTTTAATATTATTAAACTTTATTAAGATTAAATAAAGTCTTAAAGCAAAGTTAAATGATTAATTTTGTTTAATCCACAATATCCCAAAAAATTTCAACAAACTGAATCCATTTATAAATTCAAAAATACAATTTAAAGAACATAAAGCTTTTAGCCAACAAATTTATTACAGTTAAACAACATCATTCAAAATCTCAAATGCCCCACCACTACGCTAAATAAAACCTGCGGGGTGCTTAGACCTCGCCTCCTCTCACAGTCTCTCACATCAATACTTCTGACTATTTATGCCCACTATCCCAAAAGGTGGTGTCCCTACTATAACTTATGTCCACCGTGAGTGAGATGCTCCTACATCAAACTGTAAAAATATGAAGCACTTGTAATCTGCCCGTTATAGTAGAGTTTCACTCAAAGTAGAATTCATTGAGAGCCATATCATTGGACTCTCAGCTTCGATATGCTATGTTAACTTTCTGTGTCCACGGATAACTCTAGAGTCCTCACAATATCCACAATTGATGGGGATCAAATCTCAAGACGTCTTTTCTATATACATCCAATCTACTCTTCTTTATGGGGTATATTCCCTGTGCCCAACAGCGCATGTCATGTCTTCAGCAAGGACAAGGATAAGGCTGCCCGTGGTTCGATGTGACCCACTTCTGAAAATTTGAAATTGACAGGAAGGAAAGAAAAAATTAGAAGTCCATGGCAACATGTGTGCTCACTGAGCCCATTTCTGTGCAACTATAATTGGAAGCACACGTTGAGGAAGATATAAATGCACTGGCAGCTACGACGATGACATAAAGGCGCAATTGTATGTTTTTGACAGGTTGCTCCTGCATATCCTCCAGTTCATACTGTTCCTATATTATGTACTAGCTGATAAATACTGAGAAGGGCGAAATTCCAGAGTTTTTCCATCTGAAGTTGTAGTAAATTTGGAGGAAAATGTGGGTAATTGAAAGCATGACGATCGAAAGAAAAATATTCCATGTAGAGAAATGGATTGTTTGTGCTGCAGCAGTTGTGGGGTTGATGATATTCTGTCAAGTAGAAAGCAACCAAGGGAAATGTGCATTTCCTGCAATTTTCAATTTCGGAGACTCGAATTCAGATACAGGTGGCTTCTATGCTGCTTTCCCTGCAGAATCGCCTCCCTATGGAATGACTTTCTTCAATAAGCCTGCAGGTCGTGCTTCAGATG
>ML785027.1:0-33173 GCA_009831015.1 Picea engelmannii
AAAAAAACACTACAAATGAATAGAAGAATAATACTCTAACATATTTTGTTAGCTAAGCCAAAATAATATAAAACCAAATAAAAGAATAATAATGGATGACAGAAAAATATAATCAACATAGTCCTTGAACAAAGTGTTAGTGCTAGACGTTGTTCCTAGAATGCTTGGGAACAAGCCTAGCACATCTTATTTCAAAAGTTTAAAATCAAAATAATTTTAAAGAGGTGGAGGATCACACTCTTGATATTAAAAGGGGCTTAAAGGATAAGTTTCAAGACCTCTTCTCTATGTGCAACAGATCAGGTAAAGAAAACCATTAGTTGAGCCAAGTGAGAGTAGGGTATATGTTGAAAAAGAAAAAGTGCAACAAGACTGATAACCATAAAAGAGAAATTTGTTCTTTGATATAATTAACCAGTAGAAGAATAAATCTTAAACTCAGAAATCCTTTCTGAACCAGATTTAAAGGATCTTAAACACACATGTGGTGAATATTGAACTATAAAAATAAATAAATCCTCTCAACACATACATGCAACCATATAATCATATAATAGTAATAATGTGTTCAATATGGAGAATTAGAAATGATAAACAAAAGAGAATGATACACACCAACTAATGACTTCATTAACCACTAAAATATTTACATAGATAAGGTCGATCCAAACAATTGTATAAGATAAAATCTTTAAGGAAAACAGGGATCCAACCCTTTCTTCTTCTATATTATCCAATATATAGAGTTTCAAATAAGTTACAAGTAATTAGGGTCAATCCTGAGAATCAGGGACACCTCAAAGAAAATCTCTACAAAACCTCAAGATGAAATTCAATTCCTAACTATAGATATACTAAATCATAACAATTTACAAAAAGCTTTTAAAATCAAGGCAACAGCCTTGCACACATCTCTTTGATTTGAATTTATTTACATTTTAATGATGGAATTGTTGCTTTATCCATATCTTTCCCAGATATTTCTGATCTTCAAAGCTCCACTTGAAACTAACCTTTGACAATTCAGAACAGGTGGTTGATCTAGATCAATCTTCAAATCTCAATACAATTTTTTTCTCCACAAAACATTTCATAGCTTTAAGACATGATCCATTACATTCCTACATAATTCATAGCCTTCCCCTATTACAAAATATGAAACTAGGTGCGAACTACAGCAAAATCAGCTGCTAGAGGTTTTCCGGTAGCGCCTTCATTTTCGTGTGTAAACGATTGCAGGAGCTTCTTGTAGCGACTTTCCAAAAACTAGTCCCGCGTGTATTAAACTCTTTTCTATGCCTGGATTATAGCTAGAAATACCCAAAAAGGAGAATTATACCTTAGACACAGGGAACAAAAAGATTTTTTCCATCCTCCATTACTTTAAATCTCATAAATTTGATTTATATTGGAAGTGATATTCTTAAATTGATAGCTTTATATGCAGGATGGAGAAAGTTTATTTTGCCAACAATTATAAGTTATTCTTTCTGGTATGCTTAGATTGAGATCAGGTTTTAATATTTTTAGGCTCGTTCCATGTAGATCCAATCTTAGGGTTTGGGATTTTCATATCTTTCCTACTTTGTTTCCTGGTGAGAACTTTGTTTTTCCCAATGATCATATTTTTATTTATAATCAAACCACTCTTCTTGGATTTATCCTTCATAGGCTCAGTGACAAGAGTTTTCTTGATTGTAGATGTCTTTCCAGTAGGTTTGATAGGCTCCTCATCAATGATGATAACCTTTTTTGTGATGGCAGGATTATTCATTGTTTTAGACTTCAATCTGAACTTGTTTTGAGGCCTTGTGCTTCATTTTCTTACTAAAATTCGATACCTAGAGGTATCATCATAGGAGGAACTCAAGGCATGAGGATTGACCTATATGATAGGATCTTTAAAATGTACAGTCTCTTCAAGATCTTTTTTTGCTTTTACAGGTTGTTGGTCCACCATTGAAACCTTAGGTTCTGCTATCCTATTAGCCCTTTTCGAATAAGTTTTCTATGAAAAAGGGAATGGGTGCTTACCTCCACCTAATATGTGAGAAGACCCTACCTCTGTTTGTTGGTTGGCTGATGTAGCTTTTATAGGGTGATCTGGAATCTCGAAACATGTTGCTCGTTTATGCTTCTTTGCAGGAGTGGATTGATCGACACTAGCTGGAGTTTCTTGATCAAGCTTAACAATATTTCCATGTGATTGAGAGGCAGAGGCATTCTTTTCCTTCTCATACCCTAATTGGATCAAGAACTAATCCCAAGTATTCTACAACTTCCATATTTCGGCCTTAACAAGAACACTTGATGAAAATTTCAATGAGGAGGAGTATTGGGGTTCACTTGAACTCTCATAGCCATATTATTGAGATATTGTAAGAAATAATAAGGTAAATTCATCCTCTTAATCCCTGCTAGATGAAGCAGAAATCGTAGGTGGAATAGAAATACAATAGAAAAACACCCCTCACAAGTGATGAATCTCTTAAGAATGAGAAATGCTTCCATCCACTCATCAGCAATCCAATCCACGGGGATGCCCTTGGCCCAATTAGGGTCTTTATTTTCAGGCTTTAAAAACTGATTAACATTTCCACATGTGATCAATTTATTCTTAAACCATGTTTCACCATCAGTGGGGAGGTTGCATGCTGCAACTATGGATTCTTCAGTAAATTTCATGGCCAAGTTTCCAACTCAAGCCCATTGTCCATTTAAACTCTCTGCAAACACCCTGGCTATAGAATAATGGTGACATCCATCTTAGTGCAAAAAATATACCACCCTGCCCGATCAAAAATGATTTGGGTATCTTCGTAAGCCTCCGTGACTTTAGGCCCTTCGGGTTCTTTCCTATTCACATGTCCTCCCTTTCCCATAAGCGTAGTTATGACCATAATACTACACTATTGGCTATAAATAAAGGATATGTCTGCTATGCAATGAGAATCAGGGAGATTTTCTAGCTCTGCAGGGGCCAATTCAAATAAATTTGATGTTGTATTTAATGAACAAGGTGCCAATTTTGAAAACACATTGAATAAGAAAATTGATCTGTGTAATCTTCTAGACAACTAACAGGTACCAATGATTATACATCCCACTTCACATGCTATGTCTGACAAAGAGTACTTTGCTAACTAATTTTTCTTACTTGTGATCTTATAGTACGATCCACATCTTCCATGACTCACCAAAGTGCTTAAAATGATCATGACTAGGTACATGTGGAACTTCTTGTAGCGCCCAGCTCTATTTTCTTTTTCACTCTTGAGTGGATTAGACTTTGAATCTGCAACTCATGAAGTTAAATAATCATTATGCATAAGTATTGACATGACTAATGGCTCAAATGAAAAGACTTGAAACCATTTAATGTCATCAAGTAATCATTTAAGCATGTGTCTAGTTCCATATGTCCCCCTCTCACAACATTAATTCCATCTCATTCATTCACTCAGGCATTTTTTAAAAACCCCTTAAGGTAAGCTATTAAACCTTTAACAAAATGTTAAATATTTGTATAACTTATACAAAATTTTAAATACCAAGTAGGAATGAATGAGGGATAAAACAAGGTAGAGAATAGTAGGTGTTAACAATGGCTCCATGGGGGATGGAGTTTTCCCTGTGAAACTCCAAGAAATTTGAGTAGACCCGTGCCTTCTAATCCTTTGAGCTTCAGACCATGCTTATTTGCAAACTGTGTTGTTTCAGCTTCTGAGTTCTGAACAAAATTTATTCAAAAATATATCATACTGCAAAACTAAATATCATTTCTGAAAACTGAAAAACAAAGAAAGAAATATGCTCCATTGGGTTATGGATTCTTTATTGCCTAACTAACACACCACAATGATATATAAAATGAGATTCAGGCCACCAATGGCCTTAGTAAAATAATTTCTTCAGAAAATGCCCATTTACTGGTCCACCAAAAACCTCTTCACCTTCCAAATTCTTCAATAGGAAAGTGTTGTTATCAAACCTCTTCACGAGCTATCAAACTTCCCACGATGATCCTCCCTGTGACCATCCCATTTCAAAACCAAATCACCAGGTTCAAGCTACTCTATTTTTTACTTTATGTCCAAACTCTCCTTAATCATTTGTTGATGTCGATGTGCCTTCTCCAAAAAATTTCCCTCACTTGATGTAGTTCCACAATCTGATAGATCCTTTTGATAGCATCATTTGGCTTAGCCTCAATTTATTGTAGATACTTCACAACTGGAAAAGCAATTTGTATGGGAAAACAACTTCCATTCTAGATACTAATTGAAACAGTTAAGTTCCAATTGCTCTTTTGGTGCTTGCTTGGTCAGCCCACAAGGCATATTTTAACTTTTCATCCCAATCCCGCTTGTTGTCCTCCAAAGGTTTATTAATAATATTGACCATAATTTTATTGGAAGATTCCTTCAAACCATTTCCTTGTGGGTAATAGGCAGTGGATTTTCTGAGCTTGATACCATAGTTTTCACAAAATTTAATCAAGTTAGCAGAATTAAGGGCTGCAACATTATCTATGATGATCGTATTAGGACAACCAAACCTAGATAAAATATTTTATTCCAGAAAATGCATGATCACTTTATCAGTTTCCCTCCTTGTAGGTATGGTCTCTATCCATTTTGTAAACTATTATGTTGCTATCAGAATCCATCTATGTTGGCCATTGGATGGAGGATGGATTTCACCAATGAAATCTAAATCCCATTGTTGGAAAGGTGTAGCCACTTTTACAAGATTGAGAGGTAAGGACTTGAGATTTTTCTTTCCTTCAAACCTTTGAAATGTTTCACATGTCCTTACTTTGAAACTGACATCAACAAATAGACTAGGCCAATAATACCCAGCCCTGAGTATTTTGTATGCAGTGCTCTTCCAAAAGTCATGTCTTCCACACACTCCTTCATGAAATTGAGTCATGACATTTTCAACTTCTTCTTTATCAATGCATCTCAATAAGAATCCAGCAGGGTCACTCCAAAATAAAGTCTGATTATTTACACAATAATTGACAATTTTGTGTTTTAAGGATCTTACTTTGGATTTATCAATTCCTGGAGGAGATTGAAAATTATGCAGAAAATAGAGGATATTTTTATACCATTCAGATTCAGCAATCCTTTCATCTGCCTAAGGGTTACTATCTTGAGGTTTTTAGTTTCCTGAATTATTATAGATGTAATCAACTCCCAAAACTTTGCAATTATATTCATCTAATAGCTTATCCAACCCCGGACCTTTGACTAGCTTAGTAGGCTTGATGTCCAAATCATACTCAAGCAACTTAGCTATACATTTTCTCATGTTTCCATCAATGTATTGTTGAGTCAATATATATTTAATGGTGTTGGATGGTACATATGAAATAACTTTGGAGTGTAACACATAAATTATGAAATATTCCAGTGCTTTAACCAAGGAAAAGGCCTATTTTTCCATGATGTCGTATTTTAACTCAACATCCCGAAGTGCCCTGGTAAAGAAAGAAATAGGTTGTTCGAAACCTTCAGAATTTTTTTGTAATAAAGCAACTACTAAAGTGTCATGAGATGCAAAAGAAAAAATCATAAAATCTTTTTCAAAATATGGACTAATGAGAACAGGAGCTTCAGAAATAGCTTGTTTAATAGTCTGAAAATAATATTTAGCCTATGTCTTCCACTTGATATCACTACCCTTTTTCAACATGCCATTTATGTGTTTGACCAATTCAACAAAGTTAGGAATAAACCTTCTAATAAAGTTTATCTTCCCAAGAAATGACTGAATCTCTTTCTTGTTTCTAGGAATGGAAATACTTTAAATAACTATCACTCTAGCAGGATCAATATTAACTCCACCAGCACAAACAATGTGACCAAGTAGTTTTCCCTATTCTAAAGAAAAATGAAACTTTTTTGGATTAAGGGAAATACCATACCTTATACATTTCAGAAACACCTGTCTCAGATGTTGTATATGTTCATCATCATATTTAAAGAACACGGTAATGTCATCTAGATAGATGACCACAAACATTTCCTTTTCTCCCACAAAGGTTATATCCATGGCTCTTTGAAATGTATCCCCTACGTTTATCAAACCAAGAGGCATCTGATTGTACATGAAAGTTCCCCATGGTGGCGTGAAGGCAATATTCTCCATATCATCAAGATTAACAACAACTTGATTGTATCCGTAAAAACCATCAATCATAGACAACCTGCTAGATCCTACTACCCTCTGCAAGATGTGTTCCAGTTTAGGCAGTGGATAGTTGTCTTTCCGAGAGCATTTGTTTAGATTCCTGAAATTGACACAAAGTCTGATTTCACCATTCTTTTTCCTAACTAGTACCATATTTTCCACCCAATCAAAGAACCTTAGAGGTACAATGATCTTAGCATCTAGAAGCTTTTTGACTTCTTTCTCCATGATGGGTAACAAAAGAGGGTTATTCTGTCTTAATTTTTTCTTGAATGGCTTCACATTTTCTTTTAAAGGTATCTTATGTTGCAAAATCGTTTCATCAAAAGTCCTGATCTCTTCATAATGCCATGCAAAAATATCAGTAAACTCCTTCAATATTTTCTCATATTTAGCTATGTATTTCTCTGACGAAAATTTTGATAGTTTAACATGTTTAGGATTTGCGGCAGTCCCAAGTTTGCAATCAATTACATTTGTTTTTTTTTTGGATCAAGAGGCTTCACAGGGAAATCATTTTGATCAAAGATCCTTTCAAGAGGCACTAGACCTTTTGGGATATGATTTGTTGGTAATTGAAAAATTTTGTGTCCTGCAATCATGTTGTGAAATTTCAAATTTTGTTTTTCCTCCTCCACATCTTCATCTTGATCAATATGAATGGAAGAGAAATCATCAATAGCTTCAATGAATCTCTTGATTTTAGAATCATCTTCAAACAATATCCAATATTTGACATTGTCTAGAATAAAAGGTCTATATCTAACCTCTATTTCATATTTCAGTTTTGGGGGTAAAGGAGGTTTGAAGGTGCTTTTTGCCACAACCAGTGAGTCAGCCTGCTCATTCTGATTTCTAGGGATATGTACAATATCAAAATATGGAAAAAAGGATTCAACAACGTCCCATACCTCATTTGTGTAGTCTTTCAATTGGATATTCTTCATTTGATACACATTTCTAACCTGTTGTACAATGAGTTATGAATCTCCATGAACCTTTAAATGATGAATTTTTAGTTCTTTGGCTGCCCTGAGACCCAACAACAGTGCTTCATACTTTGCAATATTATTTGTAGTCTTGAATTCTAGCTTGTAGGATACTATAATGATTTCATTTGCAAAATAAATCAACACTATGCCTACCCCTACACCTTCTCTGGATGAGGCTCCATCAAAGTACAATTTCCAAAGTAGTTTTTTATTTTCAGCAAACTGTGGGACAACAATTGATTTTGTCAAAGGCAAAGATTGTTGGATAGCAGTATCAATATGAAAAATAGAATATCCCAAGTCCACATAAATTGCATAAATGGGATGATTTATATAATGATCACTACCACTGATAATGTATGCTAATTGTGCTTCACGATAAAGTCTCCTAAATTATCCTCAAAAAATAGGTATAGTGGCATAAGAAAGATCCATTTGAAGATATCCCCCAATATTCTTACACCAATATTGAGACAAAAGAATACCAAACCTAGGAGGGATATCAGCCACAACTATATCCATGACCAAACTTTTGGCTGGGATTTGAGATAATGAAACAACAAGGTCTTTGATAACCCCCAAGCATTTCACTTTTTGGAATCAAAAGAAAAAATATCATGGTATGCTTTAGTGATTTCTAACCCCATTTATTCCATAACAACCTTGGGAATAGGATTATGAGAGGCTCCAGAATCTAAAAGGAAGTTATGAAGGATTTTGTCATGAACATTTAATGAGACATAAAAAGGAGGAGTGGAATCATCCATTTCTTCTACAATAGGCCCTAAAACAATAGTAGGTTTTTCATCCTAGAGATTAATCACATCAGTAGAAGGGTCTGTAGTAGAAGAAGGTTGTAACCATTTCAAAATCTGATTCCTATAAGAATTAGTTTTAACCAATGCAGTCAGAGGAATAGGTATTTTGATATTATTGATCTCATGTTCCAAGCTAAAAGGAGATATTAACCCATCTGATCACGGGGCTGATATATTCATAGTAGGTTGTACTTGTATTTTTTTAGGATTCTTGATGTTTGTCTGTACTATTGGGACAACAAGCTTCTCCTTGTGAGGAACATGTTCAACTTTCTGAGGAACAAATTTTTCTTTCTGAGGAGAAGATTTGGATCTAAGATTGTACCCTTGCTATTTTGTATTACAAAACATAGTATTTGGAATTCCCCCATCCTGTGAACTCAATGAATATTCATATTCATTATGTTTTAGGTGACTACGAGTAATGTCATCTCCAAACAAATGAATATCTATATCTTCATCTAGATCTTCAGATTTCTGATTTTCTTCAATGTAATTATTCTGCAGAGGGGTCTGAATTTTCTGATCATCATTATTCTTCTTATCCCTTTGCATTATATGAGGGTTATAAGGCCTTCTGTATTGATTTGTGTTCTAATTTCCTTCTTGAGGTTCATTCCATTTATGCTTCTCTAATCTGAGTTTAGATAGTTCAGATGACATTTCCTCCATCTTTATTTCCATTTCTTCCAAGGAAATCTTCTGATTTTTAGTATTTGATGCAGAAGAATTATATTCCTATTTTAGGTTTCCCTTATCTGATCTCTTCTTCATCTGTTCATATGTCAGAATATTGGATTCAAATTCAATATATGAATCTTGCATATCATCCTGAGTTGTTGATCTTCTTTCCCTAAGAAGAAAACAAAAATCAACATCAAAATCATTCGCATAAGTAACCTTTTCTAACCTTTCAACTAGTCTAATATCATCTGGTATTTTTTGGTACATCTGATTGAATATCTGAGAAAATTCAGAGAAAAATTGATCGTTCCTTCTTTGAAGATTGTTGAATTTTGTCATGTAATAAAGATCATATTTCTTATCTCCCCACTTTCTCAAGAAGGTGGCATCGAGGTCTGTGATGGTGGTAATAGAGTTGGCTCTAAGGTTTCTGAACCACTTCCTCACCTCTCCATCTAAACTTTGAAAAAAAATCCTCATCCACACATAATCATAATCCACTTGGAAATTGTCAGCAAAGGAATAAAAAGCAGTTAAATGCTCCTCTACAGTTGTTTCCCCTTCATTTTCAAACCTTGGAAGGTACTTCATGTAATCAGTTGTTGGAAGAGGATGAATATTATTTGGAAATACTAAAGGTGAATATCTCACAACCTTGATAGCATCCATTGGGTTGGGAGGTGTTGCACCAGCCACTATTTTCCACCTAAAGGTTGATTTGTATGTGAGGATTGTGGTGATTGAGGTGATGAGAGCTTAGGAATATTCACCAATTGAATCTTAGAAGAGGACTGGAGAATCTCTTCAACAAGTTTTTCAATAGCAAGGCTATTAACTTGGAGGATAAGTGTTGGCCCTCAACCAATTTTTGGAGAACCTTGGTCATGTTTGACCATTTTTGGGACTTCGACAGGCTAGTCGAAGATGGAGTGCCTAGGCAAAGAGGATATCACGGGATCTCACCCCATTTTATGGGATTTTTGGTTTTAGGGCTTATGTAATGGGTATGGGATGTCGGCCCATGGGTTTACCCATGCTTAGGACCCATTTGTAAATGTATAAATAAGTAGCTAGGCATTGTAAGAAGCATCAGATCTAAGTTGGCTTGTGCAAGATATGTAAAGGTTTCTAAGTGTGATTAGTTGTGAAGGATTTGTGCATACTATGTGTTGAGAACTTGCAGAGTTAAGTGCAAGTGATTGTAAGAAGGCTCTATGATGTGTCGAACTCGAGGAAGGAGGATCTTGCGAAGTGTGTGCAGATCTCCTATCCTATGCAGAGTTGGTTTTGTGACTCTGTGCATGTAAGAATATTGGAAGAAGATAATAAAGAAGATGAAGAGTTGGTGGATGTAGCCCCATGTTGGGGGTGAACCACGTATATCATGTGTTGTGATTTCTTTTTGTTATTGATGTGATTTATGATTAGTGATGGATCTTTATGTATGTTAGATGCATCTGATGTAGTAGCTTAGTTACTAATACCATGAATGAATTCTAGATTTGTTGATGCTATGTGCTAAATGGTTAGATATTCTTAGATCTTGTTGAATACTGCGCTATTATGTAATTATTGTTTTTACCTGCGATGTGAATAAGGGTCAAATACTAATGAATGTTAATTTCTAAGTGCTCTGTTAAGTATTGTGATCAAAGATTGGTGTCCCATATAAGTTGTAGACACTTGAGTCCTACAACCCCCCCTACCTTTACCTCAGGTGAGACTTCATATTTTTCGCAGGTGTTGTCGAAAGGGTCGGTAGTTAGGGTTTTGTTGGTGCGTTGTTGAAGCGTTGAACCTCAGGTCTGTCGTTGTGCCAACAAATGGTTCAATTGTCGGGAACTAAAGAAAAGAGAGAGATTTGTGCATAGATCTATTGCTCTACTACACAATACTCTACTTGACTTGTGAATCTCTATGCTAAGAAGAGAAGTTTGATCTAAACAAAAGAGGTAAGATGTCAAATCTTTATGTTCTGATAAAAGTAAGATAAGTGGAATTTTTTTTTTCGAAAGAATGGATCTAGGTATGTTTGATATATTTTGTCTGAAAAATAGGGCACAACTTGAAGAAAGAATATATGATATGAATAGATCTGATAGAAATAGTGAAATATATGTTATTCCTATGCATAGAAAGAATTTTTGGACTAACAAGTGGATGCATGATCCTAGAAGGAATTTGTTGTAGGTCATGTTAGCACTCTGTAAATTCCCAAAGGTTGTAAATGGGAAGAAGAAATTTACAAGAGGTAACCTTAACCAACCACTTTGAAACTGGGATCTAGCCCTGCCAATTTTAGAGAGGGACCTCTCTATAAGATTTAGATTTGTTTGGATTTTCAAATCTTAGGCTAGTTAAAAATAATATTACCGAGTTGTTTGTATTTTTTAATAAAATGGTTGAATGTCACTTACGCTTCCATTGGGATATGGGGTCTATTTTATAAAAATGGAGATCAAAAGACAACTTTTAGAAGATTTCTTTTACAGGGCAAGGTAGTGAAACTACCAAATTCTTTAGAAATAAAATGATGGATTGTTGAAAAAGGTGAGATATCAGTTAAAACAAAAAAGAAATTAAGAATTTCTTTGTCATAACATCAAAAGGAAAACATTTAAATCTGTAAAAGATTAGGAACAGAGCACGCGATGGCAAATTCTACAACTTTAACTTATTTTAAAGATTAGACTAGAAAAACAACATGATAACTAAGAAAGAAATTTTTGTACGAAGACAAAGGAAACTTCACCAATATCTAACATGCAGGAATCCTGTGAAATGTCTCTTTGTATTACTGGAATAACCTCTTGATAAAAATTACAGTGATTATAACTTGCTCGAGCGTAAAGATCAACCCTCAGTACTTCAAAGTTTGAAGTATTTATAATTAAAATTACAAGTGACCCTGTCATTAATGATAAAGATGTGGAAGATGTTAATCTTAACTATCTAGATAACAAGATAGAAAAATATAGGAACTGATGATGATGCGTCGAATCTCTCATGCGGATTTTGGGGAAGACCGTTGGTGAGTCATTCATATGACTTTGGCTGTGCTGGACGCTAAACTTGGACAAGACCTTGATCTTTACTCAATCAATTCACACAACTCATCCCATCTTTGTGTACCATGGATGGTAACTTTCAATAGCCAGCGGTAGATTTCATCCATCTCGGTATACTTAGCAAAAGTCGGCTTGGTGAGGAAAATGTACTTGATTTCATGTTGTATGTTGAGGTCATGCTGCAAAGTCTCCAAGAAGACTTTGCCTATGATTCTACCATGTATCCCTGAGAACTTGGAACTGTCTTTGGCCATGGTGGCAATCTTTTGTTGATAATCGGATAAAGTCATCAATTTATCATTTAGGACAAGTAAGCCAGGAAGGCCCTTTTTATGTAAGGCCTCAAGCTTGTTAAAAAATATATGAACTCCAATGTCCATGTTCTGAGCTTTCTCCTCCAACTACAACATTAATCCTCTTTTGTTCAACACTCTTTTGACTTCGAGGATAGTCTCTCCTATGTCTTCAACTTTCAAGTCTTCAAGCTCTTCCTTGGTTTTTGAATTCAGAAACTTGATGATATCATTAGCTGCCGAGGGAATTTCACCCAGCTCTCTTCTTATCTTGTCGATGGCCTGCCTACTCTTTAGCACCAGATCATGTTGCTCAAACATGATTTGCACCATGGGACAAATTTTGTTTATAGAGTTGGAGATATTTGTCTAGATATTTTCCTTAGCCTCTGCTAATGTCTTACCTGCAATTGTTTGTTTCTGAAGCTGTTGTATTTCCTGCTTGAGATTCTCTGATACTTGTCTCTCAATGTTGTATCTTTTTTGGAAGGAAGACTTGAGTTCCTGGAGATTTTCAACCTCCATTTTCAGCTTATTGATCTCTGTTCCTTGCAGAGTCATCTCCTCCATGGATTTTGCTAGCTCTACAGTTTTTTCCAGTGTTGTCAATGGAGTTGCCGATGGAATTTTTGTTGTAGTGGTTGTGGGCACAGCTGTTGTACTAACTTCCACAAGGGGAAATATTCTCAATGGAATGAATTACATTGGGGTTGATTGTTCCTTCTCTTTCAATAACCTTTCCAATTCTTCCTCCATTTCCTTTATTTGTGCATTCTGTTACATGATTAGCTTCAACAATTCCTCTTTCTTGTCTTCTGCCTCAGCTATTTCTTTAGCTTGTGAATCCTCTGTTGGTGGAAATTTCAACTGTTTTCTCAGAGATGCAATGTCATCATTCTTTTTCCTTAACATATCCTTTGTTTCTTTTACATTTGAGGGATCATACCCAATCTTGAGCACCAACTCCTCTAAGGATTTTACTATGTTATCCTTTGCAAAAGAGGATATATTTTCCAACTTCAATTGGGTCTGAACATTTTTTAGAGATACCTATAACTTTGCTGCCATAGAGGAAGCATGTGCCAATGTGGAGAAAACCATTTCTCCAGTCTGTCTGTGCAAATGCATCTGGTCAGTTAGATGGACTTGTTTGGTGTCAAAAACAATAGTTGACCTTTTGTAGTCCATGATATCTTTGGTTTAAGGCACCTATGCTTGCAGGAATGCCAGATCCATTCTTCCTTTCTCTGTGTCAAAAGTTGACAACAGTCTGTGTTTTGTTGTGGAGGTTTGCTTCCAGAACTTAGTTGATCCAGATTATTTTCGGCACGAAATGAGAGCGGAGATATAATAAATAAATGCACAGAGATATTGCATATATTCAATAATATAACAGAAATGTATTAGAGATGCAACCATAAACACAGATATATAGTAATACATGATTTCTATTAATCAAAGGAATGTACAGAGACTATAAAAATACAGAGTAAAAGACTCGCTAGAATGGTGGCAGCTTATCTCTGAGAAGAGATGTGACGGCTACTCGCATTCGCAAGAAGATGATTACAATGAGGCTATGAAGGCCTTTTTACAATAAACGGGAATGTCAAAAGTCCTAGACAGCCAAAAACCTAACCCTAGGAGATGAAGCGCCAAAAGTCATGTGGGCCCCGTTTGGGTAAGTGAGTACATCAACTTCCCGGGGTCGTAACTTTTGCATACGATCTCCGTTTTAGGCATGTGATAGCTCGTTGGAAAGGTATCGTCGAGGAGATTCATTTTGGGGGTTCAATAATTCCTTCATCTATCTTTGAGAACCTAGATCTCAAAAAACCTTCATTTAGGCCCTCGAAATGGCCCCGGAAGTTAAAACCTGCTAAAAATAGTAAATTGCCAAAATTGCTAGAAAATAGTTTTGAACTAGTCGAAAAAGGTGGGTGGCCACCGATATCCACCTGGATCAATCCTCCCTCCTTAGGAAGAAATGGTCTCCATTGCGTTGAGTTCCCAGGGGAGAGGGAAAAGCATTTTCTGGATCTGCATCTCGGTGAGTTGCTTGTATTGTTGGAGACATCGCGCTACTTGGTTTGTGGAAGTCTATCATGAACCTGTTGAAGTTGAGGTTGTTCAACAAGTCGAGATACATGAGAGGAAGGTGTGCAGAAGGAATTTTTTTGCTTTGCTGCAACATTGTCGACCTACTTCTGTTGGATAGAAGGTGCAGGGGGCGAAACCGTAGTGGTTGCAATGTCCTTCTGTTCCCCTTTCGAACAAATTATGAAGAAGCTGAATTTTGCAGTATGAGATACTACCTTGCGGCACTTTTTAGGTGGAACAATAGTTGGAACTACCTCTGGTATTCTGTAGAGATGACCCCCCAAAGTAACAATGACACTACGGGGTCGAGACTCATAAACAGCATGGTGCTTCCACATATATGGTTGGCCCAAGAGAACATCACAGACATTCAGTGGGGAAACATCACATAATACCTCATCCTTGAAGGGCTAGATGCCATATGAAAATCGACATTGCTGGTTGACACGAAGATCTCGTCCTTGGCGAAGCCACCCAATGTTTTATGGCTGCGGGTGTGGTGTTGTCAACAATCCCAACTGTTTGACGACCTCTGCTGAGATGAGGTTCTTCTGGCTTCCGCTATCAACAATAAAATGCAGTGGGGTCCCCTTCACCCACATCTATGAATGAAAAAGGCGCTCCCCTTCTTCAGGATTTGTTGGTTCTTCTAGTTGAATTGTTGCGGTCGCAACAATAGCAATGGGGTCTGCGTTGATGATCTGTCTTTTACCATTATTTTCATAATTAGATTCTGAATCAAGGTTTGGATCCTTGTCTTTGATCTCGGCCACCAATGACTGTTTTGAGCGACATTCATCGGTGTTGTGCAAAGGGATTTTGTGGAACTCGCACCATTTTCTGGTGTCCTTCTTTGTCTTCCCATGACCTTTCTTTTCCTGTGTCTTGGACTGGTTTTTGGGAGACTGTTTGTTCGGGTTGTCTTTGTCATACTTTGGTTGTTGCGTATTTTCAGACCCGAATTCACATTTGTTCTTGTGCTTAAATTTCTGCTCAATTTTAACAGCATATTGATAAGCAGCACCGAGTGATGAGATGTCTAGAAAATCCATTTCAGTTTGGATGTATCTGTGTAGAGCCCCACGGTATTTTAGAACCAAATGTCGCTCGGAGTCTTTGATACCCAGCTTGGTGTGCAAGGTATGGAAGGTATTGATGAACTCCAAAACTGGTTGGCCCCTCTCTTGCTGCAGTGTGGTACATCTCATGTACTGGTCCTCATAGTTTCCAACAGGGTAATACTGTTCCTTTACCGCATCCACAAAAAATCCCAAGTGGGATCGGCCCCATATATTCTAGACTCCCAGTAAGTTTCCCACCAATGTTTGACATGAGGGAGAGCTTTAAGGAGTGTGAAGGTGATATTTTCTTTGTCGGAAAAATTGTGAACAGAGAAATAACCTTCTAGCAGACTTAACCATTTTTCTAGGACTTCTGCATCTATATGTCCTTCAAATACAGGAATACCAAAATTAACTTGTACCTTGAAAGGCGAGGTGCCTTCAAAGTGGCCTCTTGATGAATATGTGCCTGATGCTATCGATAGGTGTTTAGGGATGTGGGAAAAATTCTCCATCATTTCATCCCTCTGTCGCGTGAGAGCTTGCTCAAGCAACAGATTGATAGGATTGTCTACTCTGTCGATTTTCTTTTCTTCCGCCATTGAGGATTTCTTGGGTGTGCGAGAGCGATTGTATTCAAGAGAGACAAGCTCAAGACCCAACTTTCTATACTCATACCTCATCGGGGACATGCACTGAAAAAACGATCAAGAGCAGCCTGCTCTGATACCACTGATCCGGATTATTTTCGGCACGAAATGACAGCGGAGATATAATAAAGAAATGCACAAAGATATTGCAAATATTCAATAATATAACAGAAATGTATCAGAGATGCAACCATAAACATAGATATACAGTAATACATGATTTCTATTAATCAAAGAAATGTACAGAGACTGTAAAAATACAGAGTGAAAGACTCGCTAGAATGGTGGCATCTTATCTCTGAGAAGAGATGTGACGGCTACTCGCATTCGCAAGAAGATGAGTACAATGAGGCTCTGAAGGCCTTTTTACAATAAACGGGAATGCCAAAAGTCCTAGACGGCCAAAAACCTAACCCTAGGAGATGAAGCGCCAAAAGTCATGTGGGCCCCGTTTGGGTAAGTGACTACATCAACTTCCTGGGGTCGTAACTTTTTCATACGATCTCTGTTTTAGGTGTGTGATAGCTCGTTGGAAAGGTATCATCGAGGAGATTCATTTTAGGGGCTCAATCATGCCTTCATATATCATTGAGAACCTCGATCTTGAAAAACCTTCATTTAGGCCCTCAAAATGGCCCCGGAAGTTAAAACCTGCTAAAAATAGTAAATTGTCAAAATTGCCAGAAAATAGTTTTGAGCCAGTTGGAAAAGGTGGGTGGCCACTGATATCCACCTGGATCATTAGCATAGGTGTTGTTGGTTAGCATATATTTCTTCTTTTTAATCATGTCATATTTTTCAAAAATGTTCAGAGGTACAGATCCTTGTGGAGTTTGGGTGGTCACAGCTATATCCATCTTCTTCTTTGAAGAAGAAGTGGACATCACCTGATGTTTTCCCTCAATCACTTTGGTAGAGTAGGTCTCTTCCTCACCAGACATGTGAGTAGCATGAGTGGTTTTGGGTCTTTTGTTGTATGCTTGAAAATCTTTTGTTGATACCTCAATGATTGAAGGGGAGGCATCCTTTCTTGGCCTTTTTTCCTTTGGTACCTGTGGAGTGGTAGTCTATGAAATAGAGACTGAAGGAGATTCCTAATGTTCAATATCTACCAGAGTATTTGCCTCCCACTCTGTCTGGTTCACATACTTTTCAATTTCTAGTTTGAGGGTGTGAGCATAAGGTGAAATTTTGTTTTTGGATCTCATCTCTGCAATGATCCCACTTGGATCATAACACCAAATGAAACTGGTGTTGAATTTCATTTCCTTTAATAGTTTATATGCCTCTTCCCCAACATCTCGACTGTTGCAGATAAATGGTCATATTTTCCCTTTAATCCTCATCTGTTGTTTTTTCTTCAGAGACACAAAATGAATGTCATCTGATTTTATCATCTGAAGAATATATTCCAGTGAAAATATTTGAACATGCACATACTTGGGCAATTTGTATAGAGCTAGTTCACACCCATACACTCTAATCTCTGTGTGATTCTGATATAGGAACCAGTCCCTTGTATTTGCGAGATCTGAAAGGTGCATAACTCTTTGTATCTCCTCATTTATCCTCGATTATGGTCTTCCATGAGCATGCTTACCACTGGGTGATAAAACAACTCGATGAACTATTTGAAACTAAACTCAATGGGGTTTCTTCTGAGCAGTGACATCCATAAAGTTATTGCTTGTGGTTTTCCGTCTTTGTCCATTTTCTGCATGAGAAAGGAAAATTTGTCCTCTTGATAGAACATAAACATGTAGGTCAGTATTGAAGAATACCAAAATATGCCTTCTGTAGGGAAATTTTCCAGTTGCTCGTGCAGGTTTTCGGCCAAAAAATCGTTGTAATCAAATTGGGTGGAAACTTTCTCTTCAGCAGAGAAAATGGACAAGAAATCTAGGATAGGTTCATTCACCCATTCATATGAGAAATAACCGAGAAAACAACACAGTGTTGAGATAATCTGGTTTCCCTTTTCGGAAAATATGGAGGAATGATAAGGAGGATTCTTCTTAGGAAATTGGGAATCTTGTGGGAGGAACAACTCAAAGATTTGTTATCTTTGGGGAAAAGACATGTTCTGATACATTTATGTCAGAATTTCAATTGTGAGGGGAGAAAGGGGTTTGGATATGGGTACCTGCATCATTTGATCGATGGCCTCAGGTGTAATAAGGAAAAATGTTTCTCCAGACGAAGATACTATGGCTCTCTGATCAGGGAGGTAGTGTGCTTGGAATTTGAGGGCGAATTCAGGAAAATGATGGACTTAGGGAAACAGATACAAAGGGAAACTTGACTGCCAGAGCCCAATTTCATAGCTTTGATCGATGAAGGTGTCTTTAAACCATGAATGTAGCTCGGTGAAGTCAAATTTGGACTTGGTTTCTGAGATTAAATAGTATGGGATCCGGTCGAGATCAACAGGAGGTGGGAGAAATGGATTTTCCTCCACATTTGACTTTTTACTTTTGGGTGCCATTGATTTCCACCGGTACCTGTACATTGAACACACATTAGTCGGTGAAAACTATGGCTGGATGAGGTGTTGCAGAGGTGAAGGAAAATGAGTCTCGGATACGCAGGGAGTGTGAGTGGAATGCGAATGACCGAAACAGGGTTGGAATTTAGTGAACGAGTATCTATTGGGTGAAAAAAGGACAGGTCATGTAAACAATGAGTATGTGGCCAGTAATAAATAGCCAACGGGTCCTTTAGAGCATGAGGGGGCAAGGTGAAGGGCATCTGACATGTGTACCCAGTTGACGTGCAGAATGGTGATTGGGAAATCAACGAAAAATATATGACCTGTAACGGTTAGATGGAGGGGACATGTTGACGGGGTCATGAAATGGGACTTACAAGAGGTGGTTTTGGGGTGTGACATCTCTAGATGATGGTGGTGAGTTGAAAAACTGGTAAGCGATAAATTTTTGGAGTGGGGAGGTAAGATGCAATGAGATGATGGCACATAGGGATGGGACCCGCCTTGACACTGCTTCATTCCGGACCCCCCCCTGCCTTGCCTTTAAAGGTAGAAAGGTTGAGGGGGTCCGGGATCTCTTGTTGACCGTTGATTTGAACAAAGATAGATTAGCCATTTTTTCAAATGCATTCTTTAACCATCATGTCGAACCCCCCCCTCCATTAAAAGTAGAACAGTCGGGGGGGTCTGAAATGTCTTGTGGACCATCCATTTGTGTGCTGGCGGGATAACCGTAGATCTGAGCACACACTTTCATCAATTTTTTGGACCCCCCCTCGATGTTAAAGGTAGAACAGTCAGGGGGGTCCGAAAACTCATCAGAGTCGTAGATCTGAGCACCAAAAGCTTAGTCATAGATCTAGGCCTGATATTTAATCTCCGGGGTGCAATTTCAGTATATGAGGCAAAACTTAGGCTTAATGACCTTTTATGGGTTTTTTGCATTGTTTCCCTTGCTTTTGTCACCATGGGGTTAGAAAAACATTTCACCATCAAGATCATACATTTTTCATCGATCATCTTACATATTTTATTGAAGAGAAACTAACTAACCTATTTTCCTAACCTACTCATTTTCACCTTTAGCCCAGCTTAGACTGTTGGGCTAAGAAAATACTCTACCTTGGGGCTATTTGACCAAGATTAGACTGTTTGGTCAAATTTATTCACTAGATAACCTAATTACTTACCTAAGATTAGATAGTTTAGCCAAGCTTATTCACTAATCCTAAATACTTAATTTTAAAAGACTTGGCCATGTTTAAATTGTATGGATCAAGTCATTATCATTTCATGGGGATTTATCCATTTTATTTTATGGCCTCTTTTTTATTTTCCTCATTTTTTATTTCTTTTTATTTTATTTTCTTTGCTTTTCTTTTTTCTTTTCTTTTCTTTTGCAGAATGCAATATTATCTACAATTCAAAAACACTAAAGGAACAAAATTATCAACAGTTGATCCTATAAATTATAGGGTTATAACAGGTCCATCACTGTGATCTCGTTGCATAGTACAGGAAATGTTGGGTATTGTTTAAGAGAAAGAGAGGATTGACTCTTTGTTATAGTTACAGAAGACTGATACATCTTGCTAAGGAATGCCCTAGTAGATGTCCTATTTTCCTTTGTTGTAAAGCTACTGGACATGAAGTTTTAGATTTCCCTAGAATGATTGCTAAAGTTGAGAATATGAAAATGAGACAAGGAAACCATGAGGAAGGTCAAGAGACTAAGAATATGCCAAAGAACCAGAAATAATCCAAGGCTATATTATTACAGATGAAAGAAACACTAAATGATCACAGAGACATCAGTTTATCAGATATCTTAAAAGAGAGAGTGCATAGAAACAAGAATAGGAGACTTCGACATAGACTATGTATTGGATGCAGAAACACAGGTGAACATTATGCTAGAAATTACTTGGGAAATTTTGGGAAAGCCTTGTTGGCAGCCACACTTGTTTTGATTTTTATAAACTATTCAAAAGGCATTTCATTCATGAGTGGTTTCCATCACCCTGTCTATAAACACTTTTACAAGTTTATTATGAATATGTGGGCTAAAGCCTTATTCATTATTTTCTACTTTTTGATTTTCGATTCTTCTACGTTCAAGTCATTACTGTAAGCATGAATTAAAATTAGACTTTGGATTGTCATTTTCATAATCTTTGCCTTAGAAACATCTTTCTACAAATCATTCATATCTAATTAAAATGTAAATCCTTTTAAATGGTTGTTGGATCCATTTATTTGTGTTAATACAATTATTATTGTTCTAATGGCTTGATGGTTCAGTTTCGAATTGCTTGGGCACATTATAAACTTTGGTGAATTATTAAATAAGAAGCCCAGGAGTAATGGTCCAATAGTGGAAAATAATGATTTGAACTCATGAATATAAAAAGTCACCGAAAGTTTCCAGTTTCGGCCACTAAAAAGGCAGACACAAGGTATTGTTAGCCACTGAAAACGCATAATTTTTTCCAACGGCTAGCCGATCCCATTAGGTTCTCAACCGTCGAAGTACACGCATCATGATGTCTTCTAATACTGTCGAAAATGATTATGAGGATATCATGCCATGATCTAGGCAATCCATTTGGGTTTGCAGTTATTATTAAATAACCCTAAGCTATCAAATCCGAAAATCCTGTTGTCTATTCATAAATCTACCATCTAAAACTCACAGTTGTTTTGAGTCCCTCTTGTTACAGTCTATTAAATCCCGTAATTTCATTCCAAAGACATGATCTTGCGGGAGAGATTATGAACAAACTACTAAGAATTAGAAAAAACCCTTTAAAACCCAGAACCGAAATGAGCCCTTTTACCTTCATTGTGGGTGGTTTCCCCAGAAATTGGATCATTACAGTGATATAGCTCATCCTTTAGAGGTCAAATCTCATATTGTTTCTGTGGCTGAAGGGAGCGTTTTGGTCTGTTTGCAAGTATTGAAACATTTGTGACTTCTCTAGTCCTGTGCATTAGCATCCCACAACACCCCTCTCACCCATCCAGCCATGTGTCTCAACCTCCCACTGTGAACCCTTGATCAATCCAAAGGATATTCAACCAGTCTGCCAGCAAGTTATACATCTACAAGACATGTGTTATTTAAAATAAAAAAACATATAAGCAGCTACAGCCATCATGATTCGATTTGATTTCATGATGGAAGGTATGATTTTGTTTAATTTTAGCATGATTTGGTCACTCTTAAGTTATGATATACGATTTGATTCAATAAACTATTTTTCTGATTAAGATTAGTTTGTTTTGATTGCATTGGCTATTACAACTAGCTACAGATTATGTAGCTAGTTACTAGAATTCGAATTACTTGTTGTAATAACCGAAAATGCATCTGAAATATTTTATTTTTATGTGTTTACAGGAACCTACGATTTCTAAATGATATTTGAACCACTGATGGCATCTCTCAGCATGCTATTTTTTATCTTGTTTTAGAATAGGTTGTTAGTTTTGATATCAAGTAGAATCTAGGAGGTTGCATCCCTCGCAATTTTTGGAACAAATTAGATGATATCCACAGGAAACGTTTTGATCCTGTAACCTATATAAATGGATTGTTTTGTAAACTAAAGACCATCGTTGCCTGGGAGAAAAAACCTATGGATTTATGATTGACAGACTCGAATGGAAATTGATATTTGCACAACTTTAGCTTCGATATATCGTATTTTTATTCAAGTTATGGTCATTTCGATTTGTAATTAAATTGTGACTACTTTAGATATCATGGTTTATTACAGATTGGTGTGATGAAATTTATATGATATCCATGTTTTATGTCCCTTATATTACATACAGCAATTACTCCGTTCAAATTTGATGATTAGAAGATTTATCTTCTTTATTCAATGAGCATTTATATACAAATTTTCATAACCGGATTTAACTCAATGTGATCATTTGTGAAATTATAAAATTGTTGTCACTACTTCTCTTATATGTTTTGTTATTAGCATTCAATCATTACTGCTTCGCGTTTACAAGAAGCATTTGGAAGATCCGTTGTAGTTTACTCCATCAAACAACAAAATTGGATACTGTACACAGGACGAATAGGAGATGTGATTACAGGTCAGTTTGCTAGTTTTATTTTATTAGTTTAATTAATATAGAAAGTTCCTGTAATCTAAACACATTTTACTATTCATCTCTGTTTTCAATTACACAGTTAGCTATTTCGTTTCTTGTTTATAAAAGTTATAAAAAAACAAAAAGACTGAATGATAGTTTTGTTGTCATAAATCAATCCATATTTGAGTTTTGCAGATTTAGATTAAAATTTGCATTTTGTAAATATTACACATATATTAGAGATATAATACTATAGATATATTGCAGATCTATTTTATAAATATTAGTTAGTGAACTGTAAGTATATTGTAGATTTGTATATAGCTTTCAGCAAGTGTTTTTTATTAAATTATCTTCTTTAGTTTTGTTTTTCACTTTCTTAGGACTTAGATCGGCTAATAGAGCCGCTAAACCCGTCAGAGTGGATTAATCCAAACGGCTTGGGTTAAGTAGACAACCCTGGACTGGATTCACTCCTCCAATTGACAAGTGGTCGCTTTTGCCTGTTAACAAGCCTACTATGATTCCTTCATTGGGAGGAATAGGATTGTTTAAAGGAAAGATGATAACCCTATGTCGAAGACTTACTCATGTACCTATCTCATGGAACATAAACATAAGAAGAATTCAAGGTCATTAAGTTTGTTGAGAACAATGCTCCTTTTTCACTTTTGTTAGGAAAGACTTGGATTGAGAGAGATCAGATCCGAAGGAAAGAAGAAGAGGAAGATCTAGAACAAAAAAAGCAAGAATTAAGGGATTTCATGGCTAGGATAATAACATGCTTAATAGAATAATAGGAGGACAAGTCAAAGAAAATGAGGGCCAAAGACCTAGCCCTCGAAGTTGAAAAAATGAAAGAAGGATTAAAGAACCTATCCATGCAGGAGAGTGGAGCACCTACTCCAGAAACAGTAAGAGAAAAAGTATTACCCTCGAACCCTGCGAAAGACCCTCACTAGTGAGAAGTTACTATGCTAAGAGGAGATAAGAACAATAATGGAAAGAGGAATCCAAAGATGCATATCACAGGAAAGAAAGAAATAAATCTCAATAAGAAGAAAGAAAAGATAGAAAAATTGCAGGAGGTTCCAGAGAGGACTTCGCAGAAGGAAGGATTAAAGAAATTGAACCTCGCCAGAATAGCAGGATAGCACAGATTGACACTTTGCCATGGAGAATAAATATGATTGTTGGAGGCATCTCGACCATTAGAATGACACTCCAGAATGTCTAGAAACACAGTTATTTCCAGAAAGATCGTCATTGGACCAATGGCACCATGCCATAGCGGATGGAATTGTATTTATTGATGCATTCCTACCTGTTGGAGGAATCTATTATGACGTTGTCTATTTATCCCGTTGCATGTTGCACCGAGGACACTTTTGAAAATTGTGATTATCTAAGCCCACAGAGAAATAATTTCTTTCACGCAATGATTATTGAGATCTCTCCACCCATTCATATTACCTTGAGAGTTTATCCACCTATCTGAGATATCTGATCTCGAGCATGTATGTCGGGCGACCTTAGCATAGTAGATAAATTCATCAAAGATATTTTGATTGACCTCATGGCTGAGAAGGTCATGTCCACAGGAGTACAGGACTCACTGATGAGAGGATTTCAAGAATCCCCATCGACTGCATGTGTTGGAACAGGGGAAGACCCAGGGTTCAACGCTACAACAATGCACCAACAAAACCCTAACTACCGACCCTTTCAACAACATCTGTGAAGCACGTGAAGTCTTAGCCGAGGTAGAGGCAGGGGTGGTTGCAGGACTCTGATGTCAGTAACCTTAGCTGGGACACAGATCTGTGATTATAACACTTTAACAGAGAACTTAGCAGTTACATTTCATCAATATTCACCTTTAGCTTACAGCGCAGAAAAACCCTAATAACATAACGATGCAGTATTCACATAGATCCAATATAATTAAGCACTAAGCACATCAACATATGTTAGATCTAGCATTCATTCACATTATTCATCACTAAGCTATCATATCAGATTCATCTAACATACATCAGTGAACTAAGAATTTAATAACATAAACAAGAGAACATCCAAAATGCACAAAGCATCCACAACACGGGATATACGTTGTTCAACCCCACCCTTGGGCTACGTCCACCAATTCTTCTTCTCTTTATTATCTTCTATCAATATTCTACATGCACAAAGCCTTGATATATTACTCTGTAGAGGACAGGATATCTGCGCACTTCGCTAGATCCTCCTTCCCTGATTTACATCACAAAGCCTTCCACAATCTCTTAAGATCACTTGCACTTAGCTCTGCAATTATTACACACTATGCACAAAGCAATTACAATTAACATTTTCACTTAGCACCTAGCATCACATAGATGTCTCCACCTATGCACACTTCTAAAATCACCTATACATCTATTTATACATTAAAAAGTCAGACCTAAACATGGGTAAACCCATGGGCTGACATCCCCATACCCATTACATAAGCCCAAAACCCAAAAATCCCTAAAAAGGGGTCGAGATCACGCGATCTCTGTTTCGATTTGTGCTCCGCCTTCGGCAGCCTGTCGAAGTCCCAAAATTAGTTCAAACATGACCGAGGATCCTCAAATCTTGGTTAGGGGCCAACAGGCCCCCAACACTCACCTATGACTCGTCCCGAGTCACTCTAGTCTGGGTATCTTTGCTTCGAAAGCCTCGAGCTTGGCTCAAGCTACTTTGACTTGTTGTTGTTCCACGACCTCTTGTTCGACGAAGTCTTGGATAACTTCTTCGTTGATAGGTTTCTCCAAGAATTGTTCAGTTGAAGTGAAAACTTGCTCCATTTCTTATCCTCGGCCTTCAATATCTACGAATAATTGGAAAGCCTCTTCTTGTATTGGTTGGAGCCTTTGAGTCACTTCCATAACTTTGCTCTAAATGGTGTGAACCCACTGTTGAGAAATGCATTGTTCTTGGGATCACTTCATCCTCTCAATCGCTGATAGGGGCTTCAACTATGCCTATATTTTTTATGCTTACTTCTTTGCCTCCTGGAGTTGTGACTCTAGTGCCTTTAATTTAGAATCCTCAGTGAGTCACTCATAATTCTAGGAAATTCAATCACTTAGTTGTTTACATTCCATGGTGAGGGCCTTGATTCTTTCAACTGCACTTCGAACAGTTGCTTCTCTTTGATCTCGTACATCCGATGGAGTGTTGGGCACAGTTCATAGATCTAAGTTTGCTATTCTTTGTTGTAGCTACTAGATAGCTTCCGTGATCTGTGAAACTTGATGCTCCACTTGGTCTTCCACCTTTGGTTCTAATCCCGCCATAGAGTGAAGTGCTCTATCGACTGCTCCTTTGAATTCAAGTTGTTCTGTGAGAAACTGTTCTTTTTCTTGCTTGGCCTACACCCTCTCTTCTTCAAAATTGGCTTGAAGGTCCTCCTTCTCCTTTTGTGCAACCCAATGTTGCTCTACCATTTCTTCCTAGGCTTGTTTCAGGGCTACTGTGGCCTGGTCTTTCTCATCTTGTGCTCAAGGAAGGTGAGCTTCAGTTGCATCAACAAGTCTGTGGAGTTGGGAAGATCATCTCCCAACTCTGGTTCTTCTGATGGTGGGGGCACAGTGGATACTGTGCGGCTGGATTGAAGGGCCTGTTGTACCCCTCTTATTTCAACCTCGATACTATTGTACATCTCCTCCTGCTTGACTTCATGTTTCTGTAAGATGTCCTGCAAGGAATCTGCTACAACTGTGATGATGAAGTTGAAGTCATCTACAGTGAGCACAGTCTTCATCTTAGTCAAGGTGGCTCTGGATTTCTTTCGAGAAGTGGGTTTTGTGGGGGAAACATTCCTTTTCTTCAAGGGATCAGCCTCATCAATAGGATCCTTCAGTGGTGTTACTTCACCTTGCTTCTGTTGATCTTCTCTGCCATTTTTCTCTTCTACTTTGTCATCACCCCCTCAGCCAGGTGATACTAAAGTAGTTTCTTCCAATGCGTTGCTCAAGTCTTGGATTTCTTCATTCTTATTTCTTTTGCTAGTTTCAGGTGTGTCATGTTCTTTGTGAGTGGCCTCTGAGCTGTCAAGTTCAGGATCAGACATCTTTGCAAGGTCAGCGAGGATGAGAGCTCTACATACCATTCCTTGGTTATCTCTTCGAGGTATTCCTCTGTGAGATTATAGTATGACTGAAGCTCCTATTTATTTTCATATATGCACGCAGTGATATAGATGAAGTGTCGATCTGCGTGGAACTTCATGAGAGGTATGAACTAGTACAAGGTGTTTAGCATCATGCAAGGGACAATTTTTATGGCCTTCTAAAGTTGGAGATAGTACGTGTGGAATACCACATTTGAATGCCACTGTTTTCCCATATCACTTGAGTACCAGAGCATGGTGAACTTCACAGTGATCAAATCGAACGACTCGATGTCCATGAAGGTTGCACCTTTCGGCATCTCCTAAGAAGTAAATGTAATGAGGATTAGGAGACAGCTAAAGTGGAACTCATAGCCCTGATCCTGAGCTTCATGGAATTCTAATTCCAGTTGGTTGACCAAGTACTTCTCCCATTTCATCTGGAGTCCTTCTACACATTTCCCAGTGAGGTCAACAATGAATCTTGTGACCTATGTAGGTCAGTTCTTTCTTACGAGTTTTCCTACGATCAACTGGCAGGTCAGGCACACTGCACCATTCTGGATGGAAGCTACCTTGTAGCCTCCCATCCCCTTTTCTACATCACCATATGTGTCTTTTATCTTCTGTGTCAATGCGCGATCTGTATCCTTTCCTGGGTATAAGTCCTACGGGTCGAGTCCCTGCATGTTTAATCTGATGATCATATGGATCAGCGTTAGATCAACTTCAATCCATTAGTCTAGCCATAGGTAGTCGCCATGGTAACATGAGAGAAGGATATTAACACATGCGTTAACCTCCTAGTGCCTTCCAAAGTGTGGAATCTTCATTACATTCAAGAGGGTGGACTGTGCGAGGTTCAAATTCCACGGCCGGGGGATTATTTTCGAGTTCTTCCCCTTTGTCCCGGTCAAGTATTTGTAAGGAGCGAGCATACTATGGTTCTTATGGTCTCCTAGGTTTAATTCGTTGAACTTCAACATCGCAGTCTTATCCTACTGCATTCTAACTACACATATCCCCTTCAGGAGGTACGCAGTAACCATGGTGTAATCAAAGTCCCTCGAGACACTATCATGACTCATCGCACTATCCAGAGGTGGGATGTAGTCTGGTAAAATGGTCGGTATTAAATTTGCATCAGCTAGGTCATCTATGTGCTTGGTTCTCTTCTTTGTTGCTGGTTGGGATGGTTTGGATCCATGAGCAGTGGACAGAGAGGCTTGCACTCCTCCCATCGATGATGCTTGAATACCTGCAAACATTACTTTCTTGGACATGAGATCGATGATAAGTTCTTCGATGGATTTTTCTGCTGCATTGAGCTCGTCTGACATGAACGCTTAGATTGGATAACTTAGGTAGATGAATGAGTGTGCAATGTAATGGAATAGGTTTCGATCTCAATAGAAACAGTGCGGTAGAAATGAGTTGGCTTGGATACAATTCACAAAAGTGTTCTCGTTGCAACAGTCGACGGACTAAGTAGACATGATGTAATGGATCTCTCCAACGGATGAGAGGTATTCATCAATGCAATTCTATCTGTTGCGGCATGGTCCCAACATTCTGATGGCGAGTCTTCAGGCCATTACTGATGTTCTAATTGTTCGAGTCATCGGGATAACAGTTATAATGCTTCCAACAACTATATTTCTTTGCCATGGCGAAGTGCCATGTTGCACTGTTTTGATATCCCAGCGAATTTCCAGTCTTGCAAACCTTCCCTCTACGAATTCCCCTCTGAGACCTTCTGTAACATTTCTATATTTTCTCTCTTTTTACTGAGTTTTCTAACCTTCTTCCTAGTGATATTCGTCTTAGTATTCCTCTTTCCATTCTGATTCTTATCTCCTTTTGACATAGTAACTTCTCACTGTTGAGATTCTTTCATAGCGTCATAGAGTAATACGTCTTCTCTAGTTGGGGTAGGTACTTCAGTTTTTCGTGGGTCTTCTTGTGTTCTTTTAACTTCGACATCCAAGTTTATGTTTCTAAGTAGCTTTGATCCGTTCTCTTGGTCTTCAATCAAGTTTCCTATCCCCCTAGTCATGAAATATTTTAATTATTGCTTCTTCTGCTCTAATACTTCCTCTTCTTTTCTTCTAGCCTGATTATTTTCAATCCAAGGTTTTCATAGTAATATAGAAAATGGGGCGTTGTTCTCAATAAATTTAACAATCTCAAAATATTCCTCTATCGAAATTTTATGAGCACTCATAGATATCTGGGTGAGTCTTCCACATAGGTTTATCATCTTTCCTCTAAATAATCCTATTCCTCCCATTGAAGGAATCATAGCAAGTTTTCCTAATGTTTCTCAAGTTCTTTCTGTCATGATATTCACCTGTGTTTCTTCATCCAGAACACAATCAATGTCAAAGTATCATATTCTTGCTTCTATGCATTCTTTTTCTTTGAAAATCTCTGGTAAGTTGACATTTATGTGATCATGTAGGGTTTCTTTCATTTGTAGTAATGCATTCTCTGATTCTTTTTGGGGTTCTTCCATGGTCTTAGTTTCGTAACCTTCCTCGGGGTTTTCTTGTCTCATATTCATTCTGTCAAGCTTAGAAATCATTCTAGGGCAATCTAAAACTTCATGATCCATAGATTTACAACAAAGACATATGTAACAAAGGGTTAGTCTTCTTTTTCTTTGAAAGGATCCCCAACCTTTCCTGTACTGCGCACTAGGGTAGTAGCTAACCTGCAAAAAATTATTTCTAGGATCCTACATCCATTTGTTAGTCCAAACATTCTTTCTATGCATAGGAATAACATATCTTTCACTATTTTTGTCAGATCTATTCATATCAAACCTTCTTTCATCTAGAGTTGCCCTACTTTTCAAGCTAGGGCAAAATTTATCAAACATACCTAGATCCATACTTTGAAGAAAAAATTTCCACTTATCTTACTTTTTCAATCAAAACTTTTTATTGTTCTTACCTTTATCAGAGCACAAAGCTTTCAGGTCTTACCTCTTTTCTTCAAATCTGACTCTTCTTCTAGGCACAGAGCTTCACAGGTCAAGTAGAACACTGTACATTAGGGAAACAGATCTACGTGCGAAGATTTATCTTTTCTTTAGATCCCAGCAATCGCAATTTCAAGTCTCAACAATAGAACCATTTGTTGGCACAGGGGCAGACCCAGTGTTCAACGCTACAACAACGCACCAAAAAAACCCTAACTATCGGCCCTTTCGGAAACACTTGAGAAGCAAATGAAGTCTCACCCGAGTTAGTGGCAGGGGTGGTTGTAGGAATCCAATGTTTGCAACCTTAGCTGGGACACAAATCTGTGATTATAACACTTTAATAGAGCACTTAGCAATTACAGCTCATCAATATTCACCTTTAGCTTACAATGCAAAAAAACCCTAATAACATAACGATGCAATATTCACACAGATCCAATATAATCAAGCACTAAGTGCATCAACATAGGTTAGATCTAGCATTCATTCACATTATTTAGCACTAAGCTATCATATTAGATTCATCTAACATACATCATTGCACTAAGAATTTAATCACATAAACAAGAGAACAACCAAAATGCACAAAGCATCCACAACACAGGATATACGTGGTTCACCCCCACCCTAGGGCTACGTCCACCAATTCTTCTTCTCTTTATTGTCTTCTGTCAATATTCTACATGCACAGAGCCTTGATATCTTACTCCGCAGAGGATAGGAGATATGCGAACTTCACTAGATCCTCCTTCCCTGAGTTACAACACAAAGCCTTCCACAGTCTCTTATGATCACTTGCACTTAGCTCTACAAGTCTTACACAGTATCCACAAAGCAATTACAATTACCATTTTCACTTAGCACCTAGCATCACATAGATGTCTCCACCTACGCACACTTCTTATTTCTCCTAGACATATATTTATACATTATAAAGTTGGGCCTAAACATGGGTAAACCCATGGGACGACATCCCCATACCCATTACATAATCCCTAAACCCAAAAATCCCTAAAAAGGGGTTGATATCATGTGATCTTTGTTTCGACTGGTGCTCCACCTTCGACAATCTTTTGAAGTCCCAAAAGTAGGTCAAACATGACCAAGGATCCTCAAAACTTGGTCAGGGGCCAACAGTATGTCGATCTGAGCCATACTGAACTGTGACAGAGAAACGAATCAAGCATCGCGACTACTTGGTGAATGTGAAGCTCATCTCGTCGGTCATGCCTGACTATATCCCACTTCTGGCTGGAAAGGTTAGTCGTGATAGCATCCCGAGGGACATCGACTATACATTGATCACTGTATACCTCTCAAAGGGGATACTCACAGTTGCATCACAGTTAGTACATATTCTGATGCTAAAGATTAATGATTTCAACTTAGGAGACCGCAAGAATTATGGAATGCTCGCACCACATAAGTACTTGACAAAGACAACAGGGAGGAAGTCGAAGATAATCCCCTAGCTGTGGACCATGGACATCGCAAGATCAACAATCCTTAATGTGATGAAGATACCACACTTCGACAGACATCAGGAGGTTAACGTGTGCATTAAACTCCTCCTGTTGTGCTACCATGGAGTTTTCCTATGGTTGGATAGGCGCATCACTGTAGATCTGACATTGATCCACCAGATCATTGGATTGAGCATGCAGGGACCAGACCCTAAGGATGTTTACCTAGAGATGGTTGTAGATTGTGCCCTGGCACAGCGAATAAAAGATACCTATGGAGATGTAGAGAAGGGGAAGCAGGTCTACAAGATATCCTCCATCCAAAATGGCGCAGTGCACCTAACTTTATAGTTGATCATTGGTAATATCATTGGGAAGAACAGACTAATGTAGGTCACGGGGTTTGTCGTCGACCTCAAAGGAAAATGCATTGAAGGAATGAAAATGAACTAGGTGATCTACCTCATCAACCAGTTGGAGAAATATTGTCGTGAAGTGCAAGACTAGGGCTACAAGTTTCACTTCAGCTAGTTGTTGGTTCTCATTGCCTTCATTGCTTAGGAGATGTCGGAGGGAGAAACCTTCCCTAAATTTGAACCGTCTGAACCACTGGCCGCGAGGTTCACTACCCTATGGTATTAGAGCGACATGGTGAAGCAATGGCAGTCTAATGTGGTGTTCCACACCTATTACTTGCAGTTGAAGAGGGCCATTGAATCCTTCCCTCACATGACGTCGAATACACTTCATAGGTTCAGGCCAATAGCGAAGTTCTACGCAGACAGGCACTTCATTTACATCATTGCGTGTAGAGACGAACACAAGGAAGAGCTCCAATCCTATTACAAACTCACCAAGTAATATATGGAGGAGATAATGAAGGAATGGCCTATAGAATTCCTTGTACCAGTCAAACAGACAAAACTCTCCAACCCTGACCTCATCGGAAGCCTTGTAGTCACCCGAGAAGAGTATGATGGGCCAAGTAGCAGCAAGAAGAAGAAGAAGGAAGAAGTACAGGAAATGCACGGTGCATCAGAGGAGACTACACCAGATTCACCTGAAGGGGGAGGAGGTGATGAAGTAGATAAAGAAGAGGATTAAGGGGAAGAAGACAAGCAGGAACATGGCGAAGTAACATCACCTAAAGATCCCCTTATGGAGACAGAGACATCCAAGAAATGAAAGGTTTCTCCAAAGAAACCCTCAGGGCAGAAGAAGTCATGCACCAATAAGCCCCACTTACATACTATACTTACAGTGGATGATATTGACCTCATCATCACAGTTGTATCAGATACTTCCGAGGAAATGTTGCAACGAAGAGAAACCAAACAGGAGACAATGTATGACAGGATCGAGGCAGAGCTCAAAGGGGTATAACAGGCTATTTATTCCAACCACCTAGTGTCTACGACATCATTGTCATTAGGGGGCATACATGAGCCTTCCCAACTACATAGAATAGCATATGCGACAGAGGCTCACCTTTGTCAGGTCTAGGAAGAAAAAGAGCAGGCCACAGAGGCATTGAAGCAAGAAAAGGAGGAATCCCTAGAGAAACATCAGGTTTCACAACAAGAGAAAGATGACCTCTAGGTGAAGTTTACATAGGACAGAGAGTAGCTCCAGAAAGAAAAAGAACAATTTCTCACAGAGTAGACTTGAGTTAAAGAAGCAGTCACTAGAGAACTTCGCTCTGTGTCAGGCCTAGCACATATGGAAAAGGAAACAACTGAGAGCCAAGTGGGAAATCTCATTGAATCCATTTAGTAGCTCCAAGCAAGAGTAGAAGAACTAGAATTGCAAGTAGTGTCGAGAACTCCACAAGAAGTGTGAGGTCAGAGGGAAGAAACTGCTCGGAGCGTAGTCGGAAGAATCAAGGCATTGGCCTTAGAATTCAAGCAACTTAGAAATTGAAGTGAGCAGACCTATGAGCGCCTTGCATAGGACCCAGAACTGTTAAGAACCAAACATAAATATAGCATAGAAAAACCTCAGGAAAAGTACTCAATGCCTTGAAAAATAGATAATTTCAGATAATAAGCCTCTTTAAGGGGGCAACCTCCTTTTACCCCACTTAAATGTTCAAGTACAAGATGATTCAAAATGAAAATGTCT
>ML785027.1:49717-89479 GCA_009831015.1 Picea engelmannii
CCAGGCAGAGTCGAATGGTACTCCTTGCTCTTCTGTCCAACTTGTCCCAATCTTCCTTCGACATACCAGTAACTGGTGTACTAGTAGTTTGTGTACTGGTAGGTGGTGTACCAGTAGCCTGTGTGCTTGTAGATGGTGTACCAAGATCCATAGCGATCCATTGTTCTTTGTCTACAAGAAGGTCCTCCATCTTGAGCTTCCATAGCTCAAAGTTTTTACCATTGAACTTATCTATCTTGATTCTAGATGAGCTCGCCATTCCTCTTACTTTACTCGAATCTCCTCTACAAAATCTCCCACTAAACCCAGGTTTATCACAGACCCAAGATAAACTTGATCTATCAAGACCGAGCCAAACCCTCAGCAACAAAGGCGTCCCTCTGAAGCCAAAAACATGCTCTGAGACCACATGTAAGTTTTAAACCTGTGAAGTAAACAATGCATATAGATTCTTAAGCAATACAGAAATTAATCAATGACTCATACACAGAGTACACAGAGATTTTTACCGGAAACCCTCAACCGGGAAAACATTTCTTATTTTCATTATATTGAATTTCACCATTCGCCATACAATATATACAATGTTTTTAGGTATTCCGTAGATACCAAAACCCTAATCCCTTAATCTGGGAATAATTTACAAATCAGCTAAAAATAGCAAAAACCGCCCAAAAAATCCTAGGTGAAGGGATCGTCAGACACAGTTGTCGTATCTGACGCACCCACACACACACACATGCAAAGAATATAACACATACCCAACAGAGATCACCATGTCAACTACTGGATCTAAGTCATCAGAAGTTGAAGCCATGGGCGACAATGCCACATAATTGACCTGTGGCGTGGGTGATACCGTCTACATATAAGAACCATTCAAGGAGGCAATCCAGGCGGGGTTAATGAATGAAAGTTGATCAATGGTCACAACCCTTCCATCGTGAGGGAAAGATATCACACGAAAAAGAGTAGACACAATAGCTTTCATGGCATAGACATAATATCGCCCAAGGAGTAAAGACATAATATAGCACAATAGCTTTCATGGCATAGACATAATATCACCCAAGGAGTAAAGAAAAATCCAAGGAGTCTTGGACTACCATGACGTCAATAAAGATATTTTTCCCTCCCAAAGTTACAGGAAACTGAGGAAGGGTCTCTAAAGGTTGACTAGTTCTTCTGTTAAAAGCTAACAGATTCTATGTAACCAGCGCAAGTGAAGGACAACCCAAAGCTTTCCAAGAAAAAGAGGACAAAATACTAACAAATGCACCTTAATATATTAGTGTCTGAGGAACATCGTGACCACAAACCTGTACTGTAATCTGGAAAGGAATGTGAGAGGGAAGACAAGGTCCAGTTAGCACACCCCAATCCTAGGTGAAGGGATCGTCATATGCAGTTGTCGTATCTGACGCACCCACACACACACACACATGCAAAGAATATAACACATACCCAACAGAGATCACCATGTCAACTACTAGATCTAAGTCATCAGAAGTTGAAGCCATGGGTGACAATGCCACATAATTGACCTGTGGCGGGGGCGATACCATCTGCATATAAGAACCATTCAGGGAGGCAATCCAGGCGGGGTTAATGAATGAAAGTTGATCAATGGTCACAACCCGTCCATCGTGAGGGAAAGATATCACACGAAAAAGAGTAGACACAATAGCTTTCATGGCATAGACATAATATCGCCCAAGGAGTAAATAAAAATCCAAGGAGTCTTGGACTACCATGACGTCAATAAAGATATTTTTCCCTCCCAAAGTTACAGGAAACTGAGGAAGGGTCTCTAAAGGTTGACTTGTTCTTCTGTTAAAAGCTAACAGATTCTGTGTAACCAACGCAAGTGGAGGAAAACCCAAAGCTTTCCAAGAAAAAGAGGACAAAATACTAACGAATGCACCTTAATCTATTAGTGTCTGAGGAACATCGTGACCACAAACCTGTACTACTATCTGGAAAGGAATGTGAGAGGGAAGAAAAGGTCCAGTTAGCACACCCCAATCAAAATGGATGGCCTCATAACTTGGAGGGGGTTCCACGAGAGAAGGAGGAATAGCCCTCGGCATGGTAGATTCTGTATCAACGAGAAAAACATGGGCAGTATCGAGTTTACTCTCTAGCGGGAGAGTAGGATCGATCGATGGAGAGATCAGATCGACCACTTGGGTTTCATTCTCCAAGGGGAGAATGGGGTCGATAGGTGGAAATAGATCGACTGCTTGGGTTTCACTCTCTAAAGGGAGAGTGAGATCGAATGAGGATGGGATCAGATCAACCACTTTGTCAACTGGTTCAATTAAGGACATGACCAAATTGACCACTTGATCAACCGGACTGACCGATGGGCGAACCAGATTGATCATTCCATCAACTGTAGGAGGGTCAAGAGTAAGCTTGCGATAAGCAACTAAAAGTTGAGGCTGTGAAACAGGTATGTCTTCTAGAAATTTCGAGGCTTCTTCCATATGAGAGAAAAGGTGAGTTAGATGACTCCCTTTGCATAACATACACGGGAACTTGACTCTACTTTTCTTCTTCTCAATGGTATCTTGACTAGTTGATGGGAGGTCATCAATATGTTGTTTAGAGGCTAATGACATGGGTTGGTGAGGGTGTGTATACCAAGCTTCTATAACCTTCGATAGACCAGATCAATCCTTAAGAAGATGGATACCCTTACAAAACCTGCAAGGGTACTTCGGCTTACAAGTTGTTTGGGTTATCTTGACATCATCAACACTCCCATCACGATTAACAATAACTGGTTGTTTTCCAACATGTTTAATAGTGGTTGGAAGTTTGGATCCTTGCTTAATTTTCGTCTTCTTATTCTTTCTTTTCTTCTTATTCATCGGGTTACTAGATTCAAAACTTTCACTCAACGAAGAAGATGAAACGAATGGCGACCTTGCAAGCGAAGAAGGCGAAGAAGACCTTATTGGTGAAGAAGGTGGAAGACCAACATGAGGTTGATGCTCTTGGGGGGAAGTGCTTGTGACTAAAGAACTAACTACATTTGGGATTACCTGAGTGGAAAACAACCATACCAATAATCCAATAGTGAGACCTAGAAGGCTCAAAGTAGCGATGTGAGGAGGACCAATGTTTCCATAAGAAGAAAAAAAAAGGTTCCCTGGGAGCAGGGGTTCCTTCATTGGTCATTCTAGGAACTGACACCATTAAATAAATATCCAATCTAGAGTCCTCTAGGGAAAACAAATAGCACACGCTAAAAATCTAGTAAGCAAGCAAGCAAACAAAACCTTCTCACAATGAACGTACTAGTTGGTGATGAGATCTAACTTCGTGGGAACAAAGTAAGAAGGGGATGAGATAGAGCGGGTGGAAAAGTTACATTGATGACCTGCTTAATAGACTTACACCCTGGTGTAAGCTCCCACACATAATCGTGGGTATACCATCCAAGGATCCCGAGTGAGTTTGCCCAACGTCGATTCCAGGTACCATGAAGACTTTCCCCTCCACAATCACCTTGTGTAAATACCCTAAAGAGATAGGCCACTAAGGTTACCAATCACTACAGTGATGCCTGGGGAAACATTCGATAGTCCGATCGACGTGCACGAGCAGGGTATCTAGCCCGAAATAAACTTGAAAGGATTCCACTCATCATTGTGGGTATACCTCTCAAGAGACCCCCATAATACATGTAATCTCTACACCAAGACCAACAAAGCAGGGTGAGTAACTATGTCAGTCTCAATGCGACCTCGTGATTGACCCTTGTGTTAGAAGGGCTTCCAAGGAAAAAATGTAATAAGTGGATTTAATTGCTCCCTAACTCAAGATTCTATGTTTGTTTGCAGCTTTGGAAAGTTATCTTTCACACCTATTCCAAAGCCCTATAACTAATCTAATGTAGGTTTTCTACAAGAAAGTATAAAAAATGTCTAATCAGTTTTTATAAGCACTTTATTTTATGGTTGTTGTTACTTAATAGGAAAATGGCGTGAACAATATGGTGTTTTGATCGACTCGAAAGTTATGCAAAGAGATGAAGATGCAATCTTTTCATTTCGATGAAATCTATTCTATGAGAAGGAGAAAACATTTATCATTCCCATATACACAATGTCCCGAAATATATTAAATTCATCAATATCAAGATTCTCAAGAAATGAGAAAAAGGTATTGTACACCAATGCACGATTTAAGACCAGAAAATGCCAAGAATCATGCAATTTCGCTACTTCAAATGCAAGGATGCCCCCAATCTAATATAAATCAAGAAATTAAATCCTCTTGTTTCAAAAATTTCACTAAAAGTAATAATGAACTTTCTTAAAACAAAGAAACCCAAACTAAAAGTTTTCTTTTAAAGCGAACTATTCAGAAGAAATATGATCTTTCCCTAAATAATTCTAAAGAAAACACACACTTTGTAATTGAAAGATACTAATAGCAAGAGACTAATCCTTCAAAACCAAACAAAGCCAATGTGGCTAAAAGTAACTCAAATAATGTCAAGCAGATTGTAAACAGATCAATATAGGCTCCAAAAGCTCAATCTAGCTGATCAAAGCAAAACTGGGTCATCAAAAGATGACAAGACCCAATCCAAAAAAGTTTACAAACAAGTTCGCAGCCTAGCAGTAGAGTACAATGCGAGAATTAGGTATTCTCATAGGCTAGACACTGGTAGGGTGTGAGAAGTTCGCACTGGATCTAACAGCAGGGTGCGAAAATCAATGGTTTTCGTAGGCTGTAGAGAGGTACAGTGCGAGAATGTCTGTAATCAAAGAAAAGTTTGAAAAGGGATAGGAAATCTAAGTGAACTTCTAGATCTAGAGAGTCTGGATGGATGTCCCACAGACTCAGAAACCAGAAAACAAGCAATCGAAGGAAGGGAAACTAGACTAACTAGGAAACAATTTGTTCCCTAATGGAGTCGCCAATTTTGTTTTCAGATAAATCGGTAGGTGTGGACACTAACAGATCTCCCTAGAACCACCTGGATCTATAACAAAACACACCAGAACATGATGCTTTCCTTAAGTTTTAAATATTGAATTTACTAACTAAAGAGGGATAAGTGACATACCGTTTAAACGTCACTTCCTCTTGCCATCGTCATCCTAGCTCTATTCCAACACTCATACAATGACTATCCTACAAAAGAACACAATCAACCAAAGTGATAGTAATAGCATAAACTCGATATAAACCTATGTATGTGATCAAGGAATCATACAATAAAACACAACAAGCCTTATAGGAAAGAATCATATTATTGTATCATATTAAATGTAAAAGAGAGATTACAAACATGGCCTTGATGTCATAAGGTCCCTTCCAACTATCCTTCATTCCCCACAGACTTCCATTCCAAGAATTCTGAGAGCACAGATTTGATAATATTCACAATCTATCTTGACAAAGGAAAAACTCAAAAACACTCCAACCAAGCTAATAATTCCAAGCCAAATCCAACTTATCCCTTCTCCATGAGAGATCCTCTCCTTTTATAAGTTGAAGAGGATAAGGTGAGGAGGTTAGGATGATACCACTAAATCATGAAAGTGAGTAAGATCCAAACCATTCAGATGCCACCTCACCATGGAAGTTTCTCCTTCTAGAAGATTCGAGAAAATGCTCATTTTTCCCACGTGTAAGCATTCTCACACCCTGCCTATAAAGAATACTGCAAACTCCTCGTGACCTAGCTATGATGTAGCCTGTGAGAATCAGGAATTCTCACACCCTAGCTATAATGCAGCCTGTGAAATTCCTTTTTTATAGGGTTTTTCCAAAGGAAAATGCAACTTCTTTTCTCAGGAAAAGTTCTTCTCCCTTCTCTCTTCAGGAACTCAGGCCACTGACCCCTCTGAAGGCAACATATAGGTTTACATCATTAACGGTCATAGGGATGATCAAAATAATGTGTAACACACATTGGGGTATTCTTGATGGGCTCTAGTCCCCTTTCCCTATCCAGAGTGTCTAACATGGAGTCACTGGGTGAAAAGATATGCAGTCAGTTGTGCCTGGTTATAGTTTCACCATTTACAATTATATTTGTATCATGTCGCTCTACCAAGGGAAAATCTCATTGTTTCATCCCCGACAATGGTGCCAAAATATGTTAGTTCTAGAAGTTGTTCATATCCTACTTAGGAACAAGCCTAGCACATCTTATTTCAAAAGTTTAAAAGCAAAATAATTTTAAAGAGGTGGGTGGATCACACTCTTGATCTTAAAAGGGACTTAAAGTATAAGTTGCCAATACCTCTTCTCTATGTGTAGAATATCAGGTAAACAAAACCATTAGTTGAGCCAATAGAGAGTAGGGTATATGTTGAAGAAGAAAAAGTGCAACAAGATTGATAACATAAAAGAGCAATATGTTCTTTGATATAATTAACCAATAGAATAATAAATCTTAAACTCAGAAATCCTTTCTGAACCAGATTTAAAGGATCTTAAACACACATGTGGTGAAGATTGAACTATAAAAATAGATAAATCCTCTCAGCACATACATACAACCATATAATCATATAATAGTAATAATGTGTTCAAGATGGAGAAATAGAAATGATAAACAAAAGAGAATGATACACGCCAACTAATGACTTCATTAACCACTAAAATCTTTACACAGATAAGGTCGATCCAAACAGTTGTGTAAGATAAAATATTTAAGGAAAATAGGGATCCAACCCTTTATTATTCTATATTATCCAATATATAGAGTTTGAAATAAATTACATGTACTTAGGTTCAATCCTGAGAATCAGGGACACCTCAAAGAAAATATCTACAAAACCTCAAGATGAAATTCAGTTCCTAACCGTTGATATACCAAATCATAAAAAATTACAAAAAGTTCATAAAATCAAGGAAACATCCTTCCATACATCTATTTTATTTGAATTTCTTTGCGTTTTAATGATGACACTGTTGCTTTATCCATATATTTCTCATCTTCAAAGATCCACTTGAAACTAACCTTTGATAATTCATCACAGGTGGTTGATCTGTATCATTCTTTGAATCTCATTACAATTTTTTGCTCCACAAAACATTGCATAGCTTTAAAACATGATCCATTACATGCCTACATAATTCATATCCTTCCCCTATTACAAAATATGAAAATGGGTGTGAACAACAACAAAATCGGTTGCTACAAGTGTTCTGGTAATTCCTTCATTTCTCTGTGTAAACGATTCCAGGAACTTCCTATAGCGACTTTCCAAAAACGAGTCCTGTGTGTATTAAACTCTTTTCATTTCCTGGGTTATAGTTGGACATAGAAAAAAATGAGCATGATACCTTAGACATGGGGAACAAAAATATTTTTGCCATCCTCCATTACTTTAAATCTCAAATTTTTGTATTTATCCTAGAAGTGATATTCTTAAATTGATAGCTTTCTATGCAGGATGGAGGAAGTTTCTTCTGCCACCAATTCTAAGATATTCTTTCTAGTTTTCTTAGATTGAGATTGGGTTTGAATACGTTTAGGCTCATTCCCTTCAGATCCAATCTTAGGGTTTGTGATTTTCATATCTTTCTTACTATGTTTCCTAGTGAGAACTTTGTTTTCCCAATGATTGTCTTTTTATTTATAATCAAACCACACTTCTTGGATTTATCCTTCATAGTCTTAGTGAAGGGATTTTTCTTTCTTGTATATGTCTTTTCAATAGGTTTGGCAGGCTCCTCGTCAATGATGATAAACTTATTTCTGATGGAAGGTTTATTCAATGTCTTAGACTTCAACCTAAACTTGTTTTGAGGCCTTGTGCTTCATTTTCTTACTAAAATTCAATACCTAGAGGTTTACATCATCGGAGGAACTTGAGGCATGAGGATTGACCTCTGGGATAGGGTATTTAAAATGTACATGATCTTCAAGATCTTTTGGTTTTTTTACAGGTTGTTGGTCCACCACTGAAACCTTAGGTTTTGTTATCCTCTTATCCCTTTTCGAATAAGTTTTATGTGTAAAAGGGAAAGGGTTCTTACCTCCACCTAATATGTGAGAAGATCCTACCTCTATTCACTGGATGGATGATGTAGATTTTATAGGCTCGTCTGGAGTCTCAAAACATGTTGCTTGTTAACCCTTCTTTGTAGGAGTGTATTGAATGACACTAGCTGGAGTTTCTTGATCAGGCTTAACAATATTTACATGTGATTGAGAAGCAGAGGCATGATTTTCCTTCTCATACCCCGATTGGATCAAGAACTGATCCCAAATCTTATGCAACTTCCCTAATTCGGCCTTAACAAGAAATGTAATCAACCCTTGATGAAAAATTTTGTGAGGAGGAGTCTTGGGGTTCGCTTGAACTCTCATAGCCATCTTGTTGAGATCCCGTAAGAAATAAAAAGGTAAAATCATCCTCTTAATCCCTGCTAGATGAAGCATAAATCGCAGGTGGAATAGGAATACAATACAATAACACCCCTCGCAAGTGATTAATCTCTTAAACATGATAAATTATTCCATCCACTGATAAGAAATCCAATCCTTGGGTATGCCCTTGTCCCAATTATGTTCTTTCTGTAGATGCTTTAAAAACTGATTAACTTCTCCACCTATGATCAATTTATTATTAAACCATCTTTCACCATCAGTGGGGAGGTTACATGTTGCAGCTATGGATTCTTTAGTAACTTGCATGGCCAATTTTCCATCTTGGGCCCATTTTCCATTAAAAATCTCTACAAATGCCCTGGCTATATCATAATGGTGACCATCCAGCTTAGTGCAGAAAATATACCACCCTGCTCGATTAAAAATTATTTGGGTATCTTCGTAAGCCTTCATGACTTCAAGCCCTTCAGGTTTTTTCATGTTCACATGTCCTCCCTTGCCCATAAGCGTAGCTGGGACTAGAAGACTAGAGTCTTGGCTATAAAGCAGGGATCTATCTACTATGAAATGAGAATCAGGGAGATTTTCTAGCTCTGCAGAGGCCAATTCAAGTAAATTCAATGTTGTATTTAATGAACAAGGATCCAGTTTTGAAAACACATTGAATAAGAAAAATGATTTGTGTAACCTTCTGGACAATTGATAGGTACCAATGATCTAGGTGGATATCGGGGGCCACCCACCTTTTCCAAATGGCTCAAAACAGTTTTCTGGCCATTTTGGCAATTTACTATTTTTAGCAGGTTTTCACTTCCGGGGCCATTTTGAGGGCCTAAATGAAGTTTTTTCGAGATCAAGGTTTTCAATGATATCTGAAGGAATTATTGATCCCCCAAAATGAATCTCCTCGATGATACCTTTCCAACGAGCTATCACACGCCTAAAACGGAGATTGTATGCAAAAGTTACGACCCCGTGAAGTTGATGCACCAACTTACCCAAACGGGGCCCACATGACTTTTGGTGCTTCATCTCCTAGGGTTATGTTTTTGGATGTCTAGGACTTTTGTAATTCCCGATTATTGTAAAAAAGGCCTCCAGAGCCTCATTGTAACCACCTTCTTGCGAATGCGAGTAGCCGTCACATCTCTTCTCAGAGATAAGCTGCCACCATTTCTAGCGAGTCTTTCACTCTGTATTTTTACAGTCTCTGTACATTTCTTTGATTAATAGAAATCGTGTATTACTGTATATATGTGTTTATGGTTGCATATCTGATACAGTTCTATTATATTATTGAATATCTGCAATATCTATGTGCATTTCTTTATTATATCTCCGCTCTCATTTCGTGCCAAAAATAATCCGGATCAATGGTATCAGAGCAGGCTGCTCTTGTTCGTTTTTTTCAGTGCATGTCCCCGACAAGGTCCGAGTATAGAAAGTTGGGTATCGAGCTTGTCTCTCTTGAGGACAAACGCTCTCGCACACACAAGAAACCCTCAATGGCGGAAGAAAAGAAAAACGATGGATCAGACGATCCTATCAGTCTGTTGCTTGAGCAAGCTCTCACGCGACAGAGGGACAAAATGATGGAGAATTTTTCCCACGTCCTTCAACGCCTGCCGATAGCATCAGGTGCATCTTCATCAAGCGACCACTTTGGAGGCACCTCGCCTTTCAAGGTACAGGTTAATTTTGATATTCCTGTATTTGAAGGTCAAATAGATGTAGATGCCCTAGATAAATGGTTAAATCTGCTAGAAGGTTATTTCTCTGTTCATAATTTTTCAGACAAGGAAAAGATCACCTTCGCACTCCTTAAGGCTCTCCCCCATGTCAAACATTGGTGGGAAACTTACTGGGAGCAGATTTCCATAGAGGAGTCTGGAATATATGGGGCCGAGCCCACTTGGGATTTTTTTGTGGATGCGGTAAAGGAACAGTACTACCCTGTTGGAAACTATGAGGAACAATAAATGAGATGGACCACACTGCGGCAAGAGAGGGGCCAAGCAGTTCCAGATTTCACCAATACCTTCCATACCTTACGCACCAAGCTAGGTATCAAAGACTCCGAACGACATTTGGTTCTGAAATGTCGTGGGGCTCTACACAGATACATCCAAACTAAAATGGATTTTCTAGACATCTCATCACTCGGTGTTGCCTATCGATATGTTGTTAAAATCGAGCAGAAATTTAAGCACCAGAACAAACGGGAGTTCGGGTCTACAAATCCACAACAATCAAAGTATGACAAAGACAACCCTAACAAATAGTCTCTCGAAAACCAGTCCAAGCCACAGGAAAAGAAGGGTCACGGGAAGACAAAGAAGGACACCGAAAAATGGTGTGATTTCCACAAAATCCCCTGGCACAACACCGATGAATGTCGCTCAAAACAGTCATTGGTGGTCGAGATCAAAGACAAGGAGCCAAACCCTGATTCAGAATCTGATTCTGAAAATACTGGTAAAAGACAAATCATCGACGCAGACCCCACTACTATTGTCGCGACTGCAGCAATTCAACCAAAAGAACCAATAGATCCAGAAGAGGGGGAGTGCCTTTTTCATTCACATATGTGGGTGAAGGGGACCCCACTGCATTTTATTGTTGATAGCGGAAGCCAGAAGAACCTCATCTCAGCAGAGGTCGTCAAACAGTTGGGATTGTCGAAAACACCACACCTGCAACCATACAGCATTGGGTGGCTTCGCCAAGGACGAGATCTTCGTGTCAGCCAGCAGTGTTGATTGTCATACGGAATCCAACCCTTCAAGGATGAGGTATTATGTGATGTTGCCCCACTGAATGTCTGTGATGTTCTCTTGGGCCAGCCATATATGTGGAAACACCATGCTATCTATGAGTCTCGACCTCGTAGTGTCATTATTACTCTGGGGGGTCATCTCTACAGGATACCGGAGGTAGTTCCAACTACTGCCCTACCTAAACAGTGTTACAAGGTAGTATCTCATACTAGAAAATTCATCTTCTCCACAATCTGTTCAAAGGGTGAACAGAAGGATATTGCAGCCACCACAGCTTCGGCCAAAGCACCTTCTATCCAACAAAAGCAGGTCGACAAGGTTGCAGCAAAGCACGAAGATTCCTTCTGCACACAGTCATCTAAAATATCTAGACTAGTTAAAAAGTTCCAAACCTTCCAGCCACAGGTTCGTGACAGATTTCCACAAACTAAGCAGCGTGACTTCTCTAGCAAAACAAGCAGCTCACCAAGATGCAGATTCAATAAATGATTTTCCCTCTCCCCCGGGAACTCAATGCAATGGAGACCATTGTGTCCTAAGGAGGGAGGATTGATCCAGGTGGATATCAAGGGCCACCCACCTTTTCCAAATGGCTCAAAACAGTTTTTTGGCCATTTTGGCAATTTACTATTTTTAGCAGGTTTTCACTTCCAGGGCCATTTTGAGGGCCTAAATGAAGTTTTTTCAAGATCAAGGTTCTTAATGATATCCAAAGGAATGATTGAGCCCCCAAAATGAATCTCCTCGACGATACCTTTCCAACGAGCTATCACACGCCTAAAACGAAGATCGTATGCAAAATTTACGACCCCGGGAAGTTGATGCACCAACTTACCCAAACGGGGCCCACATGACTTTTGGTGCTTCATCTCCTAGGGTTAGGTTTTTGGATGTCTAGGACTTTTTTCATTCCCTATTATTGTAAAAAATGCCTCCAAAGCCTCATTGTAACCATCTTCTTGCGAATGCGAGTAGCCGTCACATCTCTTCTCAGAGATAAGCTGCCACCATTCTAGCAAGTCTTTCACTCTGTATTTTTACAGTCTCTGTACATTTCTTTGATTAATAGAAATTGTGTATTACTGTATATCTATGTTTATGGTTGCATCTCTGATACAGTTCTGTTATATTATTGAATATCTGCAATATCTATGTGCATTTCTTTATTATATCTCCGCTCTCATTTCGTGCCAAAAATAATCCGGATCAACCAATGATGATACATCCCACTTCGCATGCTATGGCTGGCGATGAGTACCTTGCTAATTGATTTTTCTTACTCATGATCTTGTAGTACGATCCACGTATTCCATGACTCACCAAAGTTCTTGAAATGATCATGACTAGGGACATGTGGAACTTCTTGTAGTGCCCAGCCCGATTTGTCTTTCTCACTCTTGAGTGGATTAGACTTTGAATATGCAACTCATGGAGTTAAATAATCATAATGCATAAGTATTGACATGACTAATGGCTCAAATTAAAAGACTTGAAACCATTTGATTTCATCAAGTAATCATTTAAACATGTGTCTATTTCCCTATGTCCCCCTCTCACAACATTATGTCCATCTCATTCATTCACTCAAGCATTTTTTAAAAACCCCTTAAGGTAAGATATTAAACCTTTAACAAACTGCTAAAGATTTTTATAACTTATACAAAATTTTAAATACCAAGTAGGAATAAACAAGGGATAAAACAAGGTAGAGCATAGTAGGTGTTAACACAAAGTATAGAACCAAATAAAAGAATAATAATGGATGACCTAAAATTATAATCAACATAGTCCTTTCATGCAATCATTTATGTTAGGATGCTTTCTATGTCTTAAATTGCATTGATTATAAATCAGGTGCACATGATCACGAGGTACACATGATCACTTACTAATTATAACCTTGCTAGGATTACAAATATTACAACATTTCTTCTCCAATTCTAAGTTACAATATGCAACTTTATCATGCACTTACAAATATTCTAACATAAATTAACTCTAATCATTCAATATCAAAATTCTAGATTCGTAATAAATATTAAAATCACAAACAAGTTCCAACCTTATAACACAATGCCTAAGTGCATTATCTAATCCACATTAACTATAGATCATAAAATCACTGCACAACATATCAATGATTGTGAATAGGATCATATACAAACTCTCCTACATCCCTCCTTCGCTAGAAGAATTTCACCTTAAATCATAATTCAATGCCAATATTTATATCATCTTATTGTGCACCTAGTCCAACTAAACATGACTATCATCCATGTGCTAAGAACTTTTTAATGCCACCCCTTTTTATATGCCTCATGCAATGTTCTTAAACCCCATCAAACACTATAATATATACTAATGAACATGTACAAAATCTAATGTACTATTGAAGTATACAAATGATAAATTACATACATGAGGTTACCTTGAATATAATTACCAAGAAAAGGGGGTATGTCCAATATGCTTTAGTCATTCTAGTGGTAAACTATTGTTGATTCTCAAAATATGGAAAATCCTTTCCCTTAACATCCTAGATGAGAGACATTCATAAAGTGATAATGCATTAGGACTACATGAAGTGAGGAAAACTATGTCCAAGAGGCTATGTATATGTACTTATCTTCTAACACCTTTTATTTTGACACAAGCACAAAATTCATATCCTATATGTTTTTGTAAGAGGATCCTTTTTGGATCTTATTGGAATATATTTTATGAAATTTTTCTATCTCTGAACTTTTTGAAAAATCTAATTTGATAATTCCTCAAATCCTATAATTATGAAATTTGGTTGTACAAGTACATGCTTCTATACCCATGCTTATAATAAAAATTTTGTATATTTTAACCTTGTACAATTATTTACTGTGAACGGATTTTCAATAAAATAACAGAAAAGATACAATGGAAAATGCACACATTGCACAGATATGTTTTGTAAATGTGTTGAACCTGCACAAAATATATCTAGCTAGAAAATACTTCACGTATTTGCAGAGAAAAATTGAGAAAGAAGAAGAACGAGAGAAAGAATGGAAGAATTCTCATTAACCGTAATGAATAATGAATAATTTACACATGATATACTATGTATAACTCAATGAATGTGCATTGGAGGAGAAGAAATAATGCACCATAGTGGTGATGTATACTACTCTGGACACACACCAACAGTTACGGGAGTTAACTTCCACCTTGTCTAGTCTCTCAGGCAGTTACCGGTGTGACTTGCCACCTAGCTGAGTTAACTAGTCAACCAGTCTTCAGTTAACTGACTAAACAGAGTGTAGTGAGGAGTAGATCAAGGAATCAATGGTAATGCACTAGTATGGTGTTGATCCCAATGCAAGTGTGCATTAACATGGTGATGATCCCAAGGCAAGTGCACATTAGCATGGTGATGATCCCAATGTTGCATGGTGACAAAACCAATGCAGCATCTAGACTCGACTCAACTAGTCAAATTGAAATGTCAACTGAAGAGAATATTATCCAAGTGGAATATTCTCCCCTAAAATATAGGATATTGGATAATGACTAATTATGAATAATAAAAAAGAAAAAACATTAGGAAAAAAAAATCCTAGGTATGTGTGAAGTAACTCCAAAACCCCCCTGAACATCACTATGGTGAAAATAAAGAATGGGTCCTCGAAACGAGGCCATGTTAGGTACCCAAATATAAAATATACACTGAAATAAAGTGAGGAAAGAGGGAAAACCTCATGGGAAAAATCCCCCCTCAAGGTAAAATGTATGTAAAAAGAAGAACTATAGTTGCCAGGAAATTGTCCTTCATTCCAAGACGACTTCGTAGAGAATGAAATTTGTTCTCAGTAAAGGTCTTGGTGAAGATGTTTGTCATTTATTCTGGTGAACGACAGAACTGTAGGTCAATTATCCCCTTGTGTACTAAGTCCTAGATGTAGTGCATGTGCATCTTAATGTGCTTTGTTTACTGCCTCTGAACTGGATATATACATAACTTCAGTGTGCTCTGGTTATCACACCAGATGACGATCGAATGATGAAACTTAATTCCCAAGTCAATGAGAAAATGATGTAGTCACATAGCTTGAATGGTTATATTAACTACCTCTCTTTACTCTACCTCAGATGAATATAGAGAAATGGCAGCTTACTTCTTTCTCGACCAACATATAGGCTCGGAACCAAGACTGAGTGAGTAACCAGATGTGGACTTGTGATCAGTGCTATCGCCAGCCCAGTCAGAATCAGTAAACCCCATGAGATATAATGTAGATTCTGATTCATAATGAATCCCAAAGGTGATGGTGCCCTATATGTATCGAAGGATATGCTTTGCATCCTTCCAATGTAGCTCATGCGGCTCCTGCATCAATCTATAAACTATGCCAACTGCATAGGAGAGGTCCGGTATGGAGTGTGTGAGATACAACAAGCTCCCCACTAGTTGTTTGTACAGTGTGTTGTCAACCAATGGAGTGTCTTCGTCATCCTCAAGTTTGACCCCTGATAGGAAAGAATTCAGAGCAGACTTGTATTTTTTCATGTGAAATATCTCAAGGATATCTCGTGCATACTTGGCCTGAGGCAATTTGATTCCTAATGCATCCTGACTGATCTCAAGTCCAAGTAAGAAGTGTAGAGTACCCATGTCTTTCATCAAAAACATTTCATGTAGAATCCTCTTGACTGCAACAATCATTGAAGTCGAGCAACCGATGATCAACAAATCATCAACATACATAACTAAGAGTAGAAGTGAATCATCCATCCTGAGTATGTAGACATTTGGGTCTAATTTACAATGTACAAAGTTTTGTGACAATAGGTAGGATTCCATCTTGGCATACCATGCCTTCGGAGCATGCTTGAGGCCATAAAGGGACTTTTTCAGTCAACAAACCAAATATGAGTCCTACCTAAATCCCTGGAGCTACTCCATATATATCTCCTTAGAGAGATCACTGTGAAGAAATGCACTATTCACATCCATCTGATGAACTTCCCATCCCTTGGTTTTCACAATCGCAAGTGCCAATCATATGGAATCCATATTTTCTACTGGAGCAAAGGTCTCATCATAGTCAATACCATGCACCTGTTGAAATCCTTTGGAAACAATCATGGATTTATATCTGCTAATATGTCCATTCGTTGCACTCTTAGTCCTGTAGACCCATCTACATATGAAAAGTTTCCTTCCATAAGGAAGGGGAACCATATTCCAAGTCTGGTTCACAAGGAGGGAGTTGTACTCCTCCTGCATGGTGGATTCCCAAAATGGATTTCCAACAGCCTCGCCATAATATTGTGTATCTGAATATTGAACCAAGAAATGATTCATGGAGGGAAATGGTTCAGTGGAAATGAGTGCAACAGGAGGCTCCTCTAAATCAGATCGAGTCCTCCTAGTATCAAATGGGGAAACAAAGGGGAAAATCCAATAGGGACCCAGAAGGGGCAGAAAGAGACCAATGAACAGTCGAAGCACACCAAGGGAGCGTAGGAGGCACACTCACCACTATGGCACCACCGAAGTCCGTCGAACCAAGCCAGATCGCCAGACCGACCAGAGTTCAAACTAGGTCACGAGGACCACTAGAAGAAAACGAGCAAAAACAACCAGAGATCATCGATATTGATGAGATCCCATCCCCAGAGATACCATTGGTGAACTCTACACCGATACTAGAGGAAATTCAGTAGCCACAACCAGAGGAACTAAAAGAGGACACGCCAGTAGTGGTGCAGGAACCTCGGAATGAGGAAGCGACACCCCAATAGGAAGTGCAACCGGAAATCACTAAACCAGCCACGGAAGGTAACGAAATGGCACAGAATCAAGGATCAGAAGGGAAACTAGACCAGTAGCAGGTACCCATCCTAGGTCACCCAACATAAGAGACCATGGGAACTACCTTGGCTTGGCCAGAATGGCTTATAGGGAAGCAACTAGGAGTTGTTGGAACTTCGTACCAACCACCACAGTAGGAAGACAGATTTCTGATACCAAGCTCACCTCACAAGAAACTAGCATCAGAAATTGTGCTACCACGCATAACAGAGGGAGTACAGGTAGAGTCGTGGCTATTGAGTCACTTCAGGAAGCACAAGTATTTTGACCATGACGTTTCAGACGAAACCAAGTACCCAGAACTTGCGTCGATGGTTTTTATGCAGAACATAGTGGTAAACCAACTTGGATAAACGATCAGCCAGCCACATCAGTGGGCAATTGGACTAGACCGAACAGGCATTTTAGGGTTGCTGAAATTTTTGCATTTTGGCAGAGGCCAGTATGCTACAGCATGCGTTAAGTAGTTGTTAGCAGTCACGCATGGAGGGGATATATGGCTGGACAGACCCATCCCCATAACTGTTGATCTTATCACATAGATAATAGGACTACCCAGTTGGGGTATGGATCCCACGCTAATTCTCAATGATAAATCCAAGGAGAAAGCATTAGCAGAGGAAATGAAGAAGAAATATGGTACCACCAGGGGGACAAGAGGCATTATAATCAAATGGGTCAACAATGCAGCAACACAATTGGGCGCAAAGATCTTAGCCTATAAACTGTTAAGAAAATGTCTCAAAGATGAAGCGTCGACGGGAGTCATCGCAGTTGTAGCTCAGTGCACAGAAGGCACCTTCGTGAGTTGGGCACCCTCTCTATTAAACTTGGTCCAAGTGGACTGCAAGGACATGCAGGAAATCGATATAGAATTTCATTACTCATGGCTACTCAGCCTCATAGCCTTCATGGGATGGCGGGAACCAGAGTATGTAGTTTTTGCTACTAGACCATAGCCAGCGGGAGCGAGATATCTATTACTAACATCAGGGCCACAGGATAGGCATAAGAAGGAAAATGGAATCATATTTGAAACATACCTACTAGAAATATAGGAAGATATTAGCCTATCATGGAGAATAACACTAGATGATGTCGTGCGATATGGGGATATCGCTAACTTCTGGGCCACACGTCAAGCCATGTGGATACAACCTAAGGCAAGATCCTGATAAACAGTGGCTACAGATGTGCTACTACATCACAGAAGGTGATATAGAAATGGTCATCGGCGAATGGCCTGATGAATGGAGGATCCCATTTATTCCTTGGGAAGTACCGGAAGGACCCACAGAAGGAGAAGTAGTGCAAGTGAAAACATAGCCTCCACAAATCCCAGTGCCAAAGAAACCAAGGACGGTCCAAAACAAGCGGACTCAGGAAAACAAAGGGGAAAATCCAATAGGGACCCAGAAGGGGAAAAAAGAGACCAACGAACAGTCAAAGCACACCAAGGGAGCACAGGAGACCGCCCCAAATCCCATCATACAGGAACCAGGGGGAACTAAGAGACAGGTTGTACAGACAAAAGGTGTGCATAATAAATCAAAGGTGCAATGAGAATCATTGGACTATACGATCATGGAGGACAATGGAGAAATGATCGCTAGAATGGTCCAGGATTGTCTAGCAGAAGACTTCGACCACGTAGCACATCATAGGGATAATATGCAAAAAAAACTGACAGAAATGGGGCAGCGCCTTAGGACACTCAGAGAGGCCCAGAGAGAAACTAGCAATAGAGGCATAGAGTCATCGACATCACAAACCAACGAAAGAGTGGAGGTCTAAGAAAGAGACCTTGCCCTCCCAATGCCACACACAAACGCAATGGTCCACATAAAAATAAGCATGCTACGAATGGATGGAATAGTAAGATAGCCACCATTGAAGGATTTGGACCACATCTAATTGGTCCTAACACGGATGTCATCAAGGGTGTTGGAACAAATATTGAAATTTTGTCTTTCGGTAGCTTAGGAGGAAAAAATTTATAGTGTTTAGCATCGTAAGTGCAGACTTTCGGTAGCTTAAATCTCAGGTTTCATATGCCATTAGCTATCGAAAGTGTATCATCCAAGACCAAGCATTCAAGTGCCACGCATCAATCCACATGGAGGAAGAGATCATGCGTAGGCGCGAAAATAATGCAATAAATGGCATAAAATTGCTATAATAAGGTTTTACAAAAATGCCATGTCACCATTTCGGGTTTTTGGCAGTCGGGGGTTTGGTCGACATAAATATTTTGACCACTGCCCATTTTCCCAAAACCTGAAATCGGGGTTTCAGGAATTTCGGTGGCTTATTGGGATCTAAAATCGCACTATTAGCCACCAAAAGCCAAGACTTTCGGCAGCTAAGATACCCTTGTTTTCGACCTGTTAGCCACTAAAATCGCAGATTTTTCATATGCAAGAAAATTGCCTTGGGAAAAAACCATTTTTCTTAGCCTTGGAGAGGCCATTTTCCATGTTCGAATAATCGATCGACATATAAAGATCCTAATATTTCCAGTGGTGTCTTCATAATTTCATTTTGAGCTTGGGAAGGCAGTAAAATTCCCCCGAAAGATGAGGTTCGTTTTCAGAAAATATGGCGTTTTTACTGTGTTGAGTCATCATTTTCAAATGTCATGATTCTGAGCGATTGGAGGATCATTTTGAGAAACGGTCGAAGAATTTTGTGAATAACACATCATATATCATTAGAATCTCTCAGTTTTCCTACAGGTGTCACATATTGGGAGAATCAAATCCATCTCTGAGCCCTAATTTTCAGATCTCATATTTTCTTGTTTTGACACATGTTTGTAAAATGCAGATTTGGGGAAAATGGAAACGGATCTCAGGGAACTGAGATAGATTTTTTCTCAGAACAAAAAGATGCACAAAAACCTCTTTCATTTTATACACATATTTCACTATTATATAGATACATAACCATAACTGCATACCCATTTTTCAGCAGTTTGGCCCATTTTCTATGGCAGAAAGTTTACAAAATTGATGGTAACTGTTGTTATCTTTTGGGAGGATTTTGACCTCAATACCTACATGAGATACCTGTTCATTTCTAGAGGGATTTCTTTTGTAATTTGAATTGTTTTTCAGTTATTTGAAAGAAAACCTATATTATTGTATCTTCTTGAAGAAGAATGGGAGGGGGAAAAGACACACAGGAGTAATACTCCTGGGTTGTAGCACGTGTTTTCATGTTTAAAAAAAGAGTGCAAAGAATTTTCGATCTATATCAGAGATTCTTGTGATTTTGTTTGTAGAGAATTTCTTATTGCTTCGTTTTCACATCATTTCACTTGGTTTTATTTCCATTTGCTTCCCGATTTGTAACTGTGTTTGTAATGGAATTCATTCGTTTGTTAGATGTTTTGTTGTTGGATAGGTTATAGGTTGTTTATTGCAGAGATATGAAGGTTCATAATTCATCCTTGCTAGATGCTTTGTCCCAACCATCTATTTCCACTGATTTATGATAGGAATTCACTCATTGATAAGTGCTCCTTGCATATTGATATGTTTTCTCTCTATTCTGATGTCATACTTTTATAAATCCTTCTCTCTATAATCAGCTTCTATCTCACCTCTGTTCCATGGATTTCCATTGCCGAAACACTCTTATTATTTGCTTGATCATTCGACTCCATGCCCAATGGAATAACTCTCGGTCTGAACCACCAACCCTAAAAACCTCAAATTTTTTTGTTACCCACAGATCTGCCCACTATTAAGCTTATTGAATATCCTATCATGACATATATTCGAGAGATCCCTCTTGGGTTGGAAGGGGAAGCTTCTAATCAAAAGTGGTTTGTGGTTATCTTGAAATTTACTTGCATGAAACCCAAGTCAAGTTCCTAATGACAACTTATTATTTCATTTAAAACATGCTAAGGCTTGGCTTTATTACAGCCTAGAGTCGACTCTTGCGACAACATTTTCTAGTGCCATTGTCGGGGACGGAGGAACGAAGCTATCTTCCCTGGGATACGACAAAATTTTAGAGCTATTCCTTCATGGTGAAAAAGGGATAGGCATTCAATTGGCTATGATCATTCACCTGGAGACTCCTTGGTTCAAAGACTCTACATGATTCACTAGCGACTCCACTGGTCTCAAAATGTCGAATTCATTCACTACTCGGATTATTGTGAGGTTTGTTCCTCTGGACTTTACCAATGTTTATGGTTTTCCAAACACTGTTCCAGACATTAAAATTTGGGAAGATATCCTTCCTAAATTTCGAGGATATGTGGACGATAATCCTGCTCAACACTTGCTTGAATTCCACAAGCTCATGTATGAATTAAATGTACATCATGAATATGTCCTCATGAAATTGTTTATGTTTTCGTTGGAAAAAGATGCTAGGCTCTGGTATAAATATTTACCCCATTCCAGTATTCCTTCATTGAAATATTTCCACATACTTTTTCATCAGCATTGTAAGAGGATATATTCAGCTGAAATCCTTTTTGAAGATTGTTGTAATATAGAATTCATAAGACAAAAAGATCATACAATTCCTCTTGAAGAGGAGGAAGAAACAACAGAAATTTCTCAAGTTGATGAAGGTGACCAGCATGATGAAGAGTTGGTTGATAAAGAAAAAGGATATGATAGCTCTTGTGATCATATTCAATAAGAAGATATTTAGTATCATAGTCAACCTACAGAAGAGAAAGCAAACAATAGTTGCTTGATCCAGAAATTACACAGACCACCTCCTCCTTTAACAGAAGAAGAGATAGATCTGCTCCAGAACAACTATGTTACAACCCCTACTCACACAGATTTGCAACTTTCACACAGTCTCGGATATGAGTGTCAAACTTCTTCCATTTCTGAAAATGTAAATCTGTTTTTAAATGATGACAATCATGTGTTTGATGGAACTTTACAGGAAGTCAGTGAACCTATTTATGATGATGATTTCCTGCCAAGAGATCATCTTGTAGACTCTATTTTGTTTCATGAAAAAGATGTGGTTGTCATGTTTAACAGTCTTGAAGGAATTTTGTTGTTCAAGGATGATTTAGACTATAATTTGGAGGAGTATGAATCTGAGATAGACATCATGCTAGAGAAAGAACCAAAATTTCCCATGCTTGAGGAACCCATAGTCAATATTCTGAGCATTTGTGACACTCCTGAGTTATCTGTTGAACCTAAATATGATGAGTACATTGATGATTATAATATTGTTTCTCTAGAACAATTGGCTACAGGTTTTTCATGGAGGAATGAAGGTCTTCAGACAGATGCCATATCAGATGAAAGATGTTTGGATATACTCTTTGAGGATGATCCTGAGCAAAATAAATTGGAGCACATAGTAGTCTTTGATGAAGCTTGTTATTTAAAACCTTAGGACCATGCATTTTTTCATGATCCTTTTGTTGACCTTTTAGATTCATTTAATGGAGGAGTATGCTATGTCATGGATATTTTGTCACAAGAATCGATGAAAAGATTGAAAATGCATGATCAAAAACAGGTCAGATGGGAGTTGTCAGTTTCCTTTTTCAGCTTGCTCAAAGAAAGTGTGAACAAATTTCAAATAAGTAGACAGTTATTGGATTGGCTTCACTGGCATTTTCATATCATTTGATTCAGTGAGAATTTTTCAGTAGTTAGAGTAGGTGATGTATATAAATAAGATTGACTTTGAGCATTAGATTAAAGTGGTGGTTTTCAATATGTTTTCAGTTCAGTTTTGAATCTAGTATGGTTTTGTTTTAAAGCATTACGACTCCATAGCCCAATGAATGAATAAGCGATTTTTTGTTTCGAAAAGATACAAGTAAAGTGACAAGGTTTCAAAGTTTGATAAGGATGATTTAGGGTCGCCCAATGGATGAAGGCACGTGGTATACTATTCTTGGTGCTTTACAGGAAAGCACCATCCCTAGATGGAGCCTATATTGGAACAAATATTGAAATTTTGGCTTCTGGTAGCTTAAGAGGAAAAAATTTATAGTGTTTAGCTACCGAAAGTGCAGACTTTTGGTAGCTTAAATCTCAGGTTTCATATTCCATTAGTTTTCAAAAGTGTATCGGCCGAGACCAAGCATTCAAGCATCATGCATCAAGCCACATGGAGGAAGATCTCACGAGTAGGCACGAAAATAATGCAATAAATGGCATAAAATCTCTATAATAAGGTTTTACAAAAATGCCACGTCACCATTTTAGATTTTCAGCAGTCGGGGGTTTGGCCGACATAAAGATTTTGACCACTGCTTGTTTTCCCAAAATAAAAGTTTTGGGACTTTTGGTGGCTTACGGAGCTCTGAAATCTCACTGTTAGCCACCGAAAGCCAGGACTTTCGGCAGCTAAGATACCCTTGTTTTCGGCCTGTTAGCCACCGAAATCACAGATTTTTCATATGCAAAAAAATTGCCTTGGGAAAAACCCATTTTTCTCAGCCTTGGAGAGGCCATTTTCCACGTTTGAATAATTGGTCGACATCTATAGATCCTAATATTTCTAGTGGTGTCTTCATAATTTCATTTTGATCTTGGGAAGGCAGTAAAAAGTCCCCCGAAATATTAGGTTCATTTTTCAGAAAATATGGCGTTTTTACTGTGTTGAGTCATCATTTTCAAATGATGATTATGAGCCACTGGAGGATCATTTTGAGAAACGATAGGAGGATTTTGTGAATAAAATATCAGAGATAAATATCCTCTCTCATTTTTCCTACAGGTGTCACAAATTTGGATAATCGAATCCATCTCTGAGCCCTAATTTTAAGATCTCATATTTCTTGTTTTGACACATGTTTGTAAAATGCAGATCGAGGGAAAATGGAAATGGATGTCAGGGAACTGAGAGAGGTTTTTTCTCAACACAAACATATGCAAAAAAACCTCTTTCCATTTATACATGGATTTCACTGTTCGAGATATACATAACCATAACCGCAACCCTAGTTTTCAGCAATTTGGCCCATTTTCTATGGCAGAAAATTTTTGAAATTGATGGTAAATGTTGTTATCTTTTGGGAGGATTTTGACCTCAATACCTACATGAGATACCTGTTCATTTCTAGAGGGATTTATTTTGTAATTCGAATCATTTTTCAGTTATTCGAAAGAAGACCTATATTATTGTATCTTCTTGAAGAAGAATGGGAGGGGGAGAAGACGCACAGGAGTAGTACTCCTTGGTTGTAGCACTTGTTTTCATGTTTAATAAAATAGTGTAGAGAATTTTCGATATATATCAGATATTCTTGTGATTTTGTTTGCAGAGAATGTCTTATTGCTTCGTTTTCACATCATTTCACTTGGTTTTATTTCCATTTTCTTCTCGATTTGTAACTGTGTTTGTAATGGAATTCATTCGTTTGTTAGATGCTCTGTTGTTGGACAGGTTATAGGTTGTTTCTTGCAGAGTTATGAAGGTTCAGAATTCATCCTTGCTAGATGCTCTGTCCCAACCATCTCTTTCCACTGACTTATGCTAGTAATTCACTCATTGATAAGTGCTCCTTTCATATTGATATGTTTTCTCTCTATTATGTTGTCATACTTTTATAAATCCTTCTCTCTGTAATCAGCTTCTATCTCGCCTCTATTCCATGGATTTCCATTGTTGAAACACTCTTATTATTTGCTTGATCATTCAAATCCATGCCCAATGGAATACCTCTCGATCCGAACCACCAACCCTAAAAACCTCAAAATTTTTTGTTACCCACAGATCTGCCCACTGTTAAGATTATTGAATATCCTATCGTGACATATATTCGACATATCCCTCTCGGGTTGGAAGGGGCAGCTTCTAATCAAAATTGGTTTGTGGTTATCTCAGAATTTACTTGCATTAAACCCAAGTCAAATTCCTAGTGACAACTTATTATTTCATTTAAAATGTGCTAAGGCTTGGCTCTATTACAACCTAGAGTTGACTCTTGCGAGAACAAAGGGAACTGCACAAATTGCAGGTTAGCATCGACCAGAAGATGCAGTCTCGGGCATATAAAAACTTAGTCAAACTACAAAAAGAAACAGAGCAGTGGGAAGAGATGGAAAAAGAGTATGATCGGGCAAAATCCAAAACTCATAAGGAGATGGAACGCAGGAACGAATTGGAACACAGAGTGGGAGAAATTTTTGGGAAACTTCCAAACACTGTGCAAGGAAATGAACTCCCAGCCGCATAAAAGATCGACCAAATTGCATAGGAAATTGCTCGATACCAGAAGGAGATCGAGGATCTCTGGGAACAGCTAACACCAACAACTCCACCAGCAGTAAAAGAGAAAAGGAGGCAGGTAGCAACATCGCAACTACAGGAGATGGAGAAATAGGTTAGCATGGCAACTAACTTTCTTGAGAAAGAAGTGCACCTTTGGACAAGACTGGAGGAGGATCCATAGGTTCAACGCTGGGACAAATAAGAGGAAAGGATTAAGGCAGTGATCCAAGAAATTAAACAAAGGAAAAATACCATACCAATTATAGAACACGTCAAGGGGATGCAAGATCTGAATAAGATGCAGGCAGAACTTATCACTATGCAAACACAGAAACAGGAGTGTCGGGCTCAAATAGAACCATTACAGGAACAGGTAGTAGAAGTACTCGCACAGGCAAAAGCAGATAGAGCATAGATGGCACAGACATAGGTAGAATGTGCAGGGTTATTGAGCGACGAACTTCCATTTCAAGTAGTGGATACCATTAAGAAGAGGACCGCGCAGGCACTGACAAAAGCAGCAAAGCTAAGGGAAAAATTCTACATGATCACAGAGGAGATTGAGGCAGCTCAGAAATATTAGGTGACTAGGGATGAGTCACATGTTAGTGTTGGGGGCTTGTTGGCAGCAAGGCGTAGTGGGAAAGAATGTTTGCACAAAGAAGAATGATAGCTAGAAGAGAAATCGTGGGAAAGGAAGCATGCAAGAGGAAAGCGACAACTGGTAAGAAGCATAGAACACACGCATGCAAGAAGGAGATGACAGCTGGAAGGAAGCAAAGCACGCATGCAGAGAAGGAAGACCTAACAACAGTAGGGTTAGGGTTTTTGTAGGTTTTTGTGTAAATGGCTATAGAGCCCGATAGATATAAATATAGATATGCGGGTATCATACAAGAGTTTGAAAAGGTTTGGTTAGGTTTGATTTTGCTACTTTTGTAGAAGTTGGTATGGTAGGGAATGTTTTTGAATAGATGCACTATTTTTGTAAAGAAGTTGAGCTAAAGTGGGAGAGAACAGGTAGATCTTGAGGATTAGATCACAGGTCGTGGAGCCTAGTGCGATCTAGTTCACCTCACATAGATATTACCCATCTAAGGAGAGTTGTAAGCTCACGACATGAGAATTGCATAACTTCCATAATAAGAGAGCCAAGAGACAAATCTTTGTGGATGTATCCCAGGAGGGGGTGAACCATGGTAATACCTGTGTAATGTGATGAATGCATGCATATTTTTGTCATATTTTTAGTAGTTAAATGTTGTGTGCAATGAATGAATGAGTTATTATATTGCTTGGTTAATTATTGTCGGAATATAATTGAAAGATACCACAGAGGTTAAAATATAAAAGAGAATAATAATAGTTCATAATAAAAATCATAAGTAATAGCTCAGAATGTAGATCCTCTATCTCATACTCAATCCTAGGTTGTAAACACCTGAGTCTTATATCCACCCGTTTAAAGCTATCTCGAGTGAGATTGTGCAGTGCATTTTGTGTATTGCGTTGCCTTCTGGTTTACCAGAAGGGCCGATAGTTTTAGGCTTTGTTGGTACCTTTAAAAGATATGAACCCTGGGTCAACAATGTAGACAGTAGGGAAGAGTAGTTCAGAATGATAAAACCAACACATACACAGTGCACCAGTGTTGTACGTGGAAACCCAAAGCAGGAGAAAACCATGAAATGATTTTTCTTATATGTATTTAAGAATTACATTCATTGGAAGCACCAAATTCCTTTGTTTTCCAGTTGCAACTGGAAGGAGGCTCCAACCCCCTAGTTTCTTAGGCTACAACCTGAGGGAAGATCCAACTCCCCAATTCTTTGGCTACAACCAGAAGGAGGCTACAACCCCCTGTGTTCTTTGGATACAACTGGAAGGTGGCTACAACCACCTTTCCTTTCCCCATCCAACCGCCCTGTAATATAAGTAGAATGATGGAACCACTGTCACACTATCACTGTGAGATATACTATTGTAAACCTATACCAATCAACCTATAATCAATCTGTAATCAGCCTATACCATAAACAAGTGTATCAATCATTCACCAACCTGTACCTCAACCTGTAATCAGCATGTGCCATAAACAAGTGCATCAACCATGCACCAACTTGTACCTCAACCTGCACCATCAACGACTGCATCAACCATGCACCAACTACACATCAACTATGACTCATCGAGATGTACCAACATCATCAACTATACACCTCATGTATGTACCAAATCATCAACTACTTGTCTCAACTATGTATCCAACATGTACCTCAACCAAAATCCCTCATCAATTTCATCATCCAAATCTGATCTGATCACATATACCTCAAACACTATACCACATGTATGTACCTCAAACCATGTGTTAGAACCTCATTGTTATACAATCTATATCTGTACATCCAACATATTTACAAGGAAAACCCTCAACTTAATTCATAAATTCAACACTACACATATGAGAACCATACCTTTTTTTCTTCTTGTAGCGTTTTGTTGCCGCGGTTTTGCTGCCACAAATCCACTGCCGCAATTTTTCTGTCGCACTTTTCCTGCTGCAATTTTTCTGCGGCACTTTTTCTACCGCACTTTTCCTGCTGCAATTTTCTTCCGCAGTTTTCCTATCGCACTTTTTCTTCCGCACTTTTTATGTCATTGTTTTCCTGCCGTGCTTTTTCTTCCGCGGTTTTCTTGCCGCACTTTTTCTGTCGCACTTTTCCTGCCGCACTTTTTCTGCTACACTTTTCCTGTCGCACTTTTTTTGCTGCAATTTTTCTCTATCAATAATACCTACCCAAATAACATTTCACAAAAATAGATATTCAAGTTTGATTTGAATGAGAGACCCTTTCCTCTTATTTATATTTTATGTATCTTCCTCAATGGGTTACCTTCTAACCATCTTAACCCACTTCCCTTATTTTAGGGTTAACCCACTTATAACCACTTGTCCACTTAACTTAACCACTTTACATAATTAGTAAGTTCTCCATTAACTTTATTATTAAAATAATTTCTTTTTCATCCTCTTTGACTTATAGTACACTCATCACTTCATTTTAATATTTAAATAATTTCTTCTTTACTAACACTTTGACTACTTTGACCTTGTGGGGCTTCTAGATGACTCATGAGGGTTCTCCAACTTCACATGGCCATAACTTTCTAACTATGAGGATTTATGTGGTGTTCCACATACCACCGGAAATGGCATGACATGTATTATCCATATAGAATAGTTTTACCTGGAAATATATGAAAACTCATACAATTATCCATCAAACAAACTTGGGTTCATTACCCAAACCTTTGTGCTACCAGAATTCGCTACTGGACTTTCTTCGAGGGTTGACATCAATAACAACCAAACCAATTAATAAACAATCTCCCTCTTTGGCATTGATGGAAACACTCTGATTCAATACTGAAGTCATGTCATGCAATATTGAAGTCATATCGCTCATGCTCTTCATGTGACCACCGCTCCCCGTGGAACCAAGCCTATGTGCTCTGCATCTAATAAATATATCCCCATTTTTCATCAATGGAAAAGGTATCTTTTCATCTGGGGATGCTCCCCCTAACTGAACTTCCCTTGGGGATACTCCCCCTGACTGAACTCTTCCTGAAACTGATCTCCCGACTTGAACTATCCTCTTTATGGTGCTTCCTCGTGTAAATATAAGACATATAAGATAAGAATTCAAAAGCATTCATTTTGGAGTAGAAATTACTCTGAGTCTCTGGTGAAGATACTCAAAGGATTCTCTTGGAAGCAGTTTTGTAAAGATGTATATCACTTGTTCTTTTGTGCCCACATATTCAACTTTGATGTTCTTCTCTGCAACCTATTCCTGTAGAAAGTGATACTTTATTGGAATGTGTTTCATCTTGGAGTGCATCACCAGGTTGTTTGAGATATTGATGGTGCTTGTATTATCATAATAGATTGGAATGGGATCATCATACTCAACCCGTATATAAGTCAGAGTTTGTTTCATCCATAGAACCTGTGTACAACTGTTGTTGTTGCAATATACTCTGCCTCGGCTGTAGATAAGGATATTGATGATTGTTTCTTCCTTAACCATGATACTAAACACTTACCCAAGTAGAACGTTCCTCCATTGGTGCTTCGTCGGTCATCAATGCAACCTTCCCAATTTGCATCTGTGTAGGAAATGAGTGATAGATCCTTTCCTTTTGGATACCATAATCCAAACTCTTTTGTTCCTTTGAAATATCTGAAAATCCTCTTCACTACTAAGACATGTGATTCCTTTGGTGCTACTTGAAATCGTGACACTTGTCGAACTGCCTGCCTTACATCTGGTCTGGATGTTGTCACATATAGTAAGCTACCAATCATTGACATGTATTACTCTAGTCTGTATACTTTGAATCATCATATTTTTTGAACTTGCAACTGGTTTGCATAGGATTGGTAAATGGTTTGAAATCTTCCATTTTGAACCTCTTTAGCATTTCTCTGATATACTTAGTTTGATAAATAAAAATTCCTTGGTTGTTTTGACGTATTTAAAGACCCATAAAGAAGGATAGTTCTCCGAGTAATGACATTTCAAATTCATTTTGCATATCCTTTGCAAATTTTTGGCTTAACATGTCATCATTACTTCCAAAAATAATATCATCAACATAAAATTCAATTAATAAAATACTATATTGAGTTACCTTGATGTAGAGGTTGTTGTCTGCACTTCCTTTTTTGAACCCTGCATGTTGTATATATTTATCTAGTCTAGAGTACCATGCTCTAGGAGCCTATTTTAGACCATACAAGGCCTTCTTCAATTTGCAAACATAATATGCATTCTCTGATAACTAAAATCCTTATGGTTGTTTGATGTAGACTTCTTCTTCGTAAAGTTGTTCCAATGATTCATTTTCTTCTTCCTTTAATTCTTTTCCACATGTTTAATCAATTGTTACATTGATGCTTTCCACAACTTTGCTCAGCCTCAGATTGTAGCACTTGTATGTTTTCCTTGTACTTGAGTAACCAACAAGTACTCATTTGTCCACACAAGAGTCAAACTTTCCCATTCTACCATCTTCTCTTTTGATGTAGCATTTTCTTCCAAATACTCTTAAGTGCTTCACAATCGCTAAGAATTACTCTATTTTGAATATGAATTGTTGTATGCACTGCATGTGTCCAAAAAATATCCATCAATTTTGAATCCATTAGCATTGTTCGAGCCATTTCATGTGTAAGTATCATCCATTATGATAATGTTCCTTTGTCTTTGAACCACTCTCTAAACCAATCTATGAATCCATGCTCTCATCCACTGTCATATATCTGTCCAAACCTGCTAAGTGTTCTTATGAATCCATCTTTGTCCATATTGTCCAAGACTCTATTGCACACTATCCATAATTTTGACCCATTTATCACTATACTATCGTGAAGTATTCACTACTACAATTGATTGTACTTCTACTAACTGACTGCTCTGGATCTGTCTATTCAAACTCTGCAAGTTGCTAGAAGGATGTTTCTTTGGTCTATCACAGCTATCGCATAGACTCCCCCTACCTAATATTCATGTTACCTGGGAGTCTCTAAGTTGGATGGATCAGAACAATTCCTTCTCTGATGTGTATTAATCATCATCTTCATTGTTAGATTCATCATCTCTCTGATCTCTAACTTCTTTATTTATGTTTGTGGATTCATCTTTCACTACAATTCCTGAAAGTACAATCTCTTGAACATGTTCCTTATTTACATGTCATTTTCTTTCAGTTATTTTCCAAGTCTTTTTGTATTTGACATCTTTCTTTTTCTCTGTAGAATTTTCTTCATATCATTTTATTTCCAATCTTTTGATCTCTGGGACCTGGTCTTTATTCACCTGTTCTTCATGTTTTCTTATCCATACTTTCTTACATCTGATATCAGTGTTCTCTTTCATGGAAGTATCGATCATGCTTCTACAATCACTAGCTATGTGTCCATAGTGATGACATTTGTAACATTCAATGTTACGTGGGGCCACATATCCATTTCTTGCTTGAACATTTATTTCATAATCCCTACAATCTACAGACTTATGTCCAAAGTTAGTACAATAAAAACAATGACCATAAAATAAATTTGCATACCTGGGATAAGACATATAAGATAAGAATTCAAAAGCATTCATTTTGGAGTAGAAATTACTCTGAGTCTCTGGCGAAGATACTCAAAGGATTCTAGAAATTTATTTTATGGTCATTGTTTTTATTGTACTAACTTTGGAGTAGAAATTACTCTGAGGGATTGGCAAAGATACCTTCTTTGTGGCATAGTCCTTCTAAATTTTTTCCTTGACTGATCATGATCGTGATTGAAGCTTCTTTGTGGCTTGAACATGGATGGTCTTCTTGAATATGTATCTTCAATAGTTTTCTTAGATTATGGTTGACCATGATTCCTTCCTTTGAGTAATTATGCAACCTAGAGTGCTTCTCTTAATTCTCTATAATTGATGTGGATGTTTTTGTCTCTTCAACATTCTTGTTGAGCTTGACAATTTTACTTATCAATGTGAAAAATTCTTCTTCAATCTTCTCAAACTCTTCTTATTTCTTCATTATCTGAGACTTGATGACTTCTTCTGTTCTTTTCGCTTCTTCAAGATGAATTTTTAATGTGATTATTTCTTCTTCAAGTCCTTTCTCTTCTTGATCAAAATTTGCCTCGAGATGGTTTAGATCGTTAATTCTTTCCTTAAGATGATATGTCAATATCTTCTCTCTCATTCCTTCTTCTTCCTTTTGTGCTTCTATGTTGGCTTGCAAATACTGTTTTTGATATTCAATATTTTCTTCGATCTTTCTAGCTTCTTCTAGCTGAGTTCTTAAGTTCTCTATGACCTGTTTGGCTTCTTCAAAAATGTGAACATTTTCCTTTTGTTTCATCAATTCTTTCTTGAGTGACTTGTTTTATTCTCTTAGTTCATCTAAAGCACTAAACAATTTTGTTTCTTAATTGTCTACCTTTTCAATTAGTTTTTATATCTCATTTCCTTCATGGCATTTTATTTCAATATGTCCACGTTTTTCACAATTAAAGCAAAACAACGTACCTCTGGTGATTATGTACTCTTCATCCTTTGAATCTGTTTGACATGGTGAACATAATTCTTCTTGATCTATATCTGCATCTTCTTTGGCATTTTATGAATCTACAATGGGTGAAGAATATATATCATTTAACTTATCCCAAAGTTCTTTGGTTGATGAACATTTACCAACCTTTTCTCCTACTATATTAGGTAATCCTTCCCAGATAAAATCCATTGTTATTTTGTTATTCTTCTTCAATTCCTTCTTGGTTGCAGTCTTTTCCCTTTTTGAACTATCATATCCTGTAACAACTGATAGCCAAATATAATTTATATGTGCCTATAAAAATACATTCGTCCTTTTGCTCTACATCTCATACTTAAAACCATTCTGACCATTAAACATTGGTACTCCATTCTCATAATAATCCATGATCTCCTTCCAGTGCTTAAATTGTTTCCTGAAGGAACTAGCTCTGATACCAATTGTTGGATTACTGAGAGGGGGGGTGAATCAATAATAGAGAAATTTAATCATTTTTCACCATAAAATGCAAGTGTTATATCAATGTAGCATTATCATCCAATAGATGCAGAGTAAATAAACAATGAACAAATGAGAAATCACACAAATATACATTACATTAGTGTTTTACGTGGAAACCCAAAGTGGGATAAAACCATGGAATGTTTATTCTTATATGTCTTTAAGAATTACATTCATTAGAAGCACCAACTTCCTTTGTTTTCCAGCTGCAACTGGAAGGAGGCTCCAACCCCCTAGTTTCTCAGGCTACAACCCGAGGGAAGCTCCAACTCCCTAACTATTTGGCTACAACCAGAAGGAGGCTACAACCCCCTATCTTCTCCGGCTACAACCGGAAGGTGTCTAGAACCATCTGACCTTGCCTCGTTCAACCACCCTATAATATAAGTAGAATGATGGAACCATTGTCACACTATCACTATGAGATATACTATTGTAAACCTATACCAATCAACATGTAATCAATCTGTAAACATCCTTTACCATAAACAAATTCATCAACCATCAACCAACTTGTACCTCAACCTATAATCAACATGTACCATAAACAAGTGCATCAATCATGCACCAATCTGTACCTCAACCTGTACCATAAATGAGTGCATCAACCATGCACCAACTACACATCAACTATGACTCATCAATATGTACCAACATCATAAACTATACACCTCATGTATGTGCCAACTCATATACTACTTGTCTCAACCATGTACCCAACATGTACCTCAACCAAAATCCCTCATCAATTTCATCATCCAAATATGATCTGATCACATATACCTCAAACACTATACCACATGTTTTTACCTCAAACCATGTGCTAGAACCTCATTGTTATACAATCTCTATCTGTAACAATAACTTCAGCAACATACCTCAACCAAAATCCCTCAAACACGAACCAATATTAAACTTTAGTATATATGCCTCGGATCAACTCTACAACAAGCCATAAATTCCCAAGAGGGAATCCAACATATTTACAAGGAAAACCCTCAACTTGATTCATAAATTCAACACTACACATATGAGAACCATATCTTTTTTTCTTCTTGTAGTGTTTTTTTGCCGCAGTTTTTTTGTCGTGAATCCACTGCTGCAATTTTTCTGCCGCAATTTTTCTTCCATAGTTTTCGTGACACACTTTTTCTACCACACTTTTCATGCCGCACTTTTTCTACTGCAACTTTTCTGCCGCACTTTTTCTGTCATTGTTTTCCTGCCGTACTTTTTATGCCTCACTTTTTATGCTGTAGTTTTCCTGTCGCACTTTTTCTACCGCACTTTTTCTGCTACAATTTTTCTTTATCAATAATACCTACCCAAATACCCTTTCACAAAATTAGATATTCAAGTGTGATTTGAATGAGATACCCTTGCCTCTTATTTATACTTTTATGTAGCTTATGTTGATTAAGGTTGGTTGTCATTGATGTCAACCCTTAAAAAAATCTTCGTAGCACAAAGGTTGGGTAATGGACCCAAGATTGTTTGATATAAAGATGACTCATTATTGTCTTGTCATGTTTGATAATAAGTAGAAAGGGATGAACTCCAAAGTGGTCCCCTTATGGTGAAATCCCTCATGGGAAGACGCTTTGCGGATTGAGTTATCCTAGAAGTATGGTTAGAGAACCCATCCTTATTTGTGGAATAATGAGATGAGAACCAATGAATTTTTCAGTGAAACTATCCTCAATGGATAGTTCTTGTCATTCCATTTCTGGTGGTATGGGGAACGTCACATAACTCCTCATGGTTAGAGAGTTATGTCCATGAGAATTCGGAGAACCCAGGTTTGGGTAATGGACCCAAGTTTGTTTGATGGATAAAGGTAAGAATTTTGATATATTTTTAGGTAATACTATTCTATATGGATAGTAAATTTCATTCCATTTCTAGTGGTATGTGGAACGTCACATAACTCCTCACGGTTTGAGAGTTATGGCCTTGCGAAGTTGGAGGACCCTCATATGTCATCTAGAAGCCCCAAAAGATCAAAGTAGTCAAAGTGGTTTAAGAGATTTTTCAAGGTAAATAATAAAGTGAAGTGATTAGTGTAGTATAATTCAAAGTGAATACAAAATAAATTAATTCAATAATAAATTTAATGGAGAAATTAGAAGTGGGTTAACCCTAAAATAAGGACAGTGGGCAAAGTGACCTAGAAGATGTTTTTAAGGAAGCTACTTGGAGAGTATAAATAAGAGGCAAGGCTCTCTCTTTTAATAAACACTTGATCATATTGAATACCTATAGGTGTTTGAGGTAACCAAAGGATATATAAGCCAAATTTATGAGGAAAGTGAAGAAAAGAAGGCCAGAATTCAAGGAAGGATAAATTATTTTAATGATGCTTTCTAAGGTATGTTTTTTTCAGGTCATCTCACCATTTTCGCAATAACTTTTTTTCTAGAATGATGCAAATCGTGAAATTTCTATGCCATTGAGGAAACATATTCAAGTATCTGTGGTAAAAAATTCAACTTCTGGGTCATTTTATTTTTGAATTACACTTTGTGGAAAATAGGGTTTGTGACTAGTCCTGAAACTAGTAAAAAACAGGTGTTTCGGGTAAAAACGCCATAACTTCTTCATAACAGATCCAAATAAAGTAAGAAAAAATGTGTTGGTTAGAGTATATTCTTTAGTATTTTATGTAACATTTTAAGATCAATTCAACAAATATTTTTTGTGGGCACGCTCTACAAGGTCGCTCTCTAGAATAAGACAAAATTCAGCAAGGTGTGCCATTTTTTCCATAACTCCCTTTCTGAGAGGTTCCAAGTAGTGAAACCTTGAGGAATTTCACAAAACACACTAAAGAAAATTGTGTATCAGTTTTATATATTTATTCACTACAAGTACAAAGTTATGATTATTTCAAGTTAGGGTTTTTGACTAATCCAAAACTAGTCTTCTGAGACTAAAGAAACATTTGATGAAAATGATAGTCTCTTGTTGTTGTTTGCAGGTATGTGATCATATACACTAGGTCTATTATAGAGTTACAAATCATATTTTCATGATGAAATTTATGAGGGCTTTTGGTTGAAGTACAAGTTGGGTACATGGTTGAGACAAGTAGTTGATGAGTTCACACATACATGAGGTGTATAGTTGATGATGTTGGTATATATTCATGAGTCATAGTTGATGAGTACTTGAAACATGATTGGTAGATACTTGGTACATGGTTGTTTGCACTTGTTTATGGTACAGGTTGATTACAGATTGTTTGGTACAGGTTGGTGCATGGTTGATGCACTTGTTTATGGTACAGGTTGATTACAGGTTGAGGTACAAGTTGATGCATGGATGATGCATGGTTTAGGTTTATTGGTACATGTTTACAGTGGTATATCTCACAATGATAGTGTGACAGTGGTTCCATCATTCTATTTCTACTTCAAGGCGGTTGGACGGGGCAATGACAGGTGGTTGTAGCCACCTTCCGGTTGTAGTCAGATAACATAGGGGGTTGTAGATTCCTTCTGGTTGTATCTATAGAATTGGGGACTTGGAGCTTCCTTAGGTTGTAGCCTGAGAAAATAGGGGGTTGGAGCCTCCTTCCAGTTGCAGCTAGAAAACAAAAGAAGTTGGTGGTTCCAATGAATGTAATTTTTCAAGACATATAAGATAAAGCATTATGTGGTTTTCTCCCGATTTGGGTTTCCACATAAAACATTGGTGTATTGTGTATGTGTGTGATTGTTCATTTCTTATTTCTCATTATTGGATAATAATTCTACATTGATATAATACTTGGATTATTTAGAGAAAAAGGATTATAATTACGCTATTACTTATTCACCCCCGCCCCCCTCTCTCAGTAATCCAACAATTGGTTTCAAAGTAGGTTCCTTCAGAAATCAGTTTAACCACTGAAAGGTAGATCATGGAGAGTACCAACTCATATAAAAATGGAATACCACACTTTGATGGACAGAAGTATGTTTTTTGGAGCATAAGGATGAAGACATATATACAAGCACATGGGTTTGAAATTTGGCAATCAATTGTAGATGGATAATCAGTACTAGCAGTTCCACCAACAAATGACAAAGCAGTGAAACTTGGTCAGAATAATTCCAAAGCTACAAATGCACTTTTGAATGGTCTCAATGAAATAGTATTCACCAAAGTTTCACATTGTAAATCCGCCAAAGATATTTGGGACAAGCTTCGAAATATTTATGAAGGAGATACAAAATTCAAAGCAGCAAAACTTCAAACTTACAGAGGTCAGTTCAAACAACTAAAATTGAAGGAAGATGAGAATATTGTGGCCTACTTCTTAAGAGTTGATGAAATAGTGAATGCAATCATAGGATTGGGAGAAGAAATCGAAGAATCTGTAATTGTTTAAAAGGTACTAAGATCTCTTCCTATGAGATTCAACCCTAAGATATCATCACTAGAAGAAATATAGGATCTGAACTCAATAAGCATGGACGAACTGCATGGAATCTTCATAGCATATGAAAGGAGAACTGAATAGGAAAATCCATATGTAAAAGAATCAGCCTTCAAAGCATCCAAAAGATCAAAGAAAAAGAAAAAGGAACAAGAAGAATATAGCAGCAGCAATGACATCTCGTAATATGATGAAGAAGTGGCCAACTTCATCAAAAGACTGAACAAGGGAACCAATGGTAGGTATAGAGCTAAGATTCCTTTAATTTGTGTTAATTTTGATGGTATTGGTCATTTTGCTAACAAATCTCCTCATAAGAAAAAAAGAAATGATGAAGGTTACTCAAAAGGAAAACACACATATAAAGGTAAAAGAACTACAAAGAAATATTTCAAGAAAATCTTATGCATCAAAGAAGACATCTCATCATCAGATGAAGATAAAATCAGTGACAGTGAGACGGGAAGAGTTCTATTCATGATAGTAAAAGATTCTAACAAAGAAGACTCCAAAGAAGAATGTGAAGAATCCGAAGAAGGATATGAAGAAGTTGAAGATGAAATTGAAGAGGCGGAAGTTGACTATCGAGAAAAATTAATGTGTTCCATAGAAGTTATCAGAAGATAAAAGAAGAAAAACAAGAAACTACAAGCAGAACTAGACAAGAAAAAGGACACTCGAGAACTAGAACAAATGATCACAAGATTGAAGTTTCAAATAGAAGAAGATAAAATAATTGAATAAACACTCAAAGAACAAATAGAAGAAAAGGACAAGATCATTGGAAACTTGGAAGCAGAGATTGTCACACTAAGAAAGGATATTCAAAATAAAAATATGCAGAATAGCTCAAAAGTTCTAGATGACATTATCAGCAGTCAAAAATCTCATCTTGACAAGTCTAGACTTGGATACAATCAGACAGAAAAGGGATCAAGCTCCAAAACAACAGAGCAAGAAACAAATCTAAAAAGCTATGCAGAAACAATCAAAGGGAATAGGAAGATATACAAGGAATGTTACAGGGACACTCCTCCACCGAGAAGATTCAGATTTCATAATCAACAACAGACAGATAGGCCTCAAGAAGAGGAAGGATTCATAAGAGCGCCTTATTTTAGAAGATCTTCAACTCCCAGGTATCAAACTATATTTTTTGGTTTATGTCATGCATGCAATAATTTTGGACATAAAGTTGTGAATTGCAGAGCTAAAAAAAGGAACAATAACAACTTTGAGAGTCATAAACAAAGGGGATACTCAAGAATACCTAATGAAAGACAAAGAATAAGTTACAACATGTTTGAATCTTTGAGCACTGAAGTGGAATGTTACAAATGTAACAATTTTGGACACGTGGCCAAAAATTGTAGAATGGCATTCCCTCCTAAAGAACCTCAACGGAATAACGACAGTCACACACAAGAACCTCAGAAAACAACATGGATAAGAAAGCAAGATTAGTATAGCAATGAAGAATGAACAGTTGCTCTACAAGCTAAGCAGAATAAACACAATTGGTATCTTGACAGTGGGTGTTCAAAACACGACAGGTGATAGAGAAAAATTTATTTACATTGCAAAAGGAAATAAATGGATAAGTCTCCTTCGGAAATGATAATTCAGCCAAAATCATTGGAGAAGGCACAGTCTGAATTGGGAACAAGAATAAAACGGCACAAAATGTTCTACTGGTAGAAGATATGAAACATAATCTTCTATGTGTGATTCAAATGTTTTACCAAGGTCATAAAGTTACTTTCGATTCACAAAAGTGTGAGATAAGAAGAGAAGGTTCAAGGAAGTTGGTCGGTACAGCTGCAAGAACTTCAAACAACATATATTGTTGGTTTTTATTCATATAAAATATGATCAATATTCAATGTATTATTACAATGATGAGTGTTCCATATATAGGGAACATAAGGTGACCATCCATGAAAGGATGTGTCCCTTCAATAATCAATAACTATTTATTATTATCATTTACTTATTATATATACTATATTTGATAATCAATAATAATTATATTATTAATTATTATCTTCAGAGAATGTCTTCCCAATGTTGTTCAAACATCAACACTCCCTCTCAACAAGGGAGACATTCTGCAACATGTCACTCTTGTCTTTGAAGTATACAAACTTCACCCTAGACTCATGACACTTGTCTGTCAGTCTTGGGAGACATATCTCTCCCACCTGAACCGAGGAGAAACTCCTTCTGCAGCTCTCCCTCTGAGCCAATTAATTCAGGCTCACTCTGGGTCCGCACGTAATAACATATAACATCTTGAGTCTTTATCATTCCTTGTCAAATTGTCATGACTAGGACAAATACTATACCAAGATCTTTCACCACAGGCACACACCTATGAGTGAATGTCGGCTTGATGCTAACTGACACGTGGAAAGAACTTCAAGCACCTCGAGTCCATATTATTCCTTGTCATGATCAAGGAAGGACTACGTCTGGGCCCATTTATCACAAG